>CM056202.1:35790164-36135164 GCA_029692085.1 Gymnothorax javanicus
GCAGAGGGAATTCGTTAAATTTCAAACCTGTTTGTACCAGCAGGATAGCAGCTGTCCTTTGAGTCTGTGTGTGTCTCTGAGCTCGTCCCTATTGGGTATGGGGGGGGATGCTTAAATAGACACCTGGGAGATGGAAGCCTCAGCGGCAGCGTTTGGCACACCGTGAGAACGCACGCTCCATCATCATCCCCGACTGGGTCGGTTTAATTGCAGAACTGTTATTTTCATTCCTGTTCTTGCATGTGGAATGACTGGCAATGCATGCTGGGAGAGGGCCAGAAAAGATGCTCTCTGAAAGCTATGGCTGTGGCACCATAGCAGGCTGGGGGAAAGGCTACAGGAATATTACGCGATCGCTCTGGGAGGTTAGCGACAGACATCTTGGGGAAGCAGGTCCATCACAGCTGGAGGAAAGTCCTATGACCATGCATCACTTCATTTACTTGCTCCTTCATTCTTGGTCTCTTGAGTGTGGGAAACCAAACAGTGTCTATTGGCAGACCTAACCCGGAAGTGGTTCCAGACTGCTGGAGTCTGAGTGGTTTTTGCCAGCCTTGAGATCACGCTTCAGCTGTTTTATCACAAACGTTGATGGTTTTGATTAGCATGGACATTGAGCTACCAATTCTTGCTAACCTTGCTGGTCGCTCCACATCCCTGTCAAGCTTTGTTTACAGGCTCTGAGTAGCCCCGCTAAAGGGGGGCATTTTAAATGCTTTTTAACTTCTATCAGAACTCCAAGGGGCAACCTTCCCATCTTCCTGTGATGCTAATCATTCATTGGCTCAACAGTGAATAAGAAACAAAATGAAATACCCAGACAAAGTGGCCCCTGTCCAATATGGGAAAATTGAGGCAGTGGACTTAGGTGTCTATAAAATACGTTTTCCCATCCCTACCTCACTGCGCGTGAAAATGTGACTTAAGTACTTTTAGCACATTAGAAGTGGAGTTGAGCAGAGTACTGACCCCGTTCCCAGTGCATTGCACCTATTTCTGCCAGACTGCTGGAGTCGCTTACGTTTTGTTTTTGTACTCTTAGGCAGACCCCAACAAGCTCTGTGTTACTTTATATCAGTGTTGCCTTCAACATGGAAGGGATGGTGTAGGTAGAGGCAGACAGTAATCCCTCGGGATTGGATGAGCTTGCCGCAGCGGATGGCCCCTCACGCAGTTGGCCCATTCCGCCGCTCTGCCAAAGACACCTCGGCTTTGCTGACATTGTCAGCGGTGGAGACACAGGAGCGGTCTACGGGAGGAGGCTGAGTCACTGTTCATAGCTCACGTGCCTGTTCCGCGGTGTCTAATAAGACAGGGGGCTCCGGCTCTTTCTGGGAGCCACTCAGCTTTTTAAAAGCCTGCCAGGCCTCGTTCCCACACCTCGCGCTAAGCTCTCCATTTGAACCAACATCTGGAGCTGTCAGGATTGGTTAATCACAGCGAGGAGTTAACAGCCCCTCTACTGTGTGTTTATAAAATGCATTAGGGAGAGCGCTTGTGTGTTCCAGAGACAGCTGCATACAAAAACATGCGCAAACTGGCATGCGCCCAGACTGCGCAGTGCTGCTAAATGCGCATGATGACGCTTGTATGCAGAGGCATACACTCCCGCAAATAATAAACAAACAAACAACAAACATAAATAAATAAATAAACAAATAAATAATACTGCATAGTGATTTTCAGCTTCTTATATCCAGATTGTTGTTGGCTTAAGTCCAAGGACCTCAATTTGCTGCAGTTAAGCTTTGCGTTTTCATAGAGTGAGGGCTTCCTGTGCGGACACATGATGGATGGCGTGAGCACGTTCTGCTGATCAAATCTCTGATGCAGCGGCGCGCCGGGGCGGGGTGGAGGGAGGGGCTGACGATGATGGAGATCTCTATAGACATGCCTCTGCATGCCCTTTTTTTCGCCCATCATTGGGAGATAATGGAGCTTCACTGCTCATGTCAACATTTGAAAATAAGATATTTTGCTGCAGATTGGATGCACGCATGTACACCAAATTAAAGTGAGACATCGTAAACAAGTAATTTATTTCTGACCCGGAATGATGTAGATTGTGTTTTCATGACCTGCCATCTGATGGCTCTTTGCACCAAATGATCACGGCAATCATCCTTGGAATTTGATACTTAACCCCCCAGTTTTGTAGAAAATAATGAAAAAAAAAAAGATTTGTTAGAATATTCGTTGCTGCGCAGGCAATGTGAGAAATTTGCACAAACCACATGCTGATAAAATATGAAAGCGGCTGGTACATTTTAGACACAAAACAATAATTTCCCACCCTGTGCGCGAGATTATTTTGGTTTATTGATGTTTGCAGAACTAGGGATGACATTAGTTAGCCAAGGGTAAATTTGGCACAAATATTACGACATATTTCTTTACATAGGGTGGTCTCAATGTAGAATGGCATGCCAGGTCATAAAATAGAGGCAGAACCTCTAGGAGATTTCTGGAGCAGTCCTGATACAGTGGTCGATAATAGCGTGTTCGCTTTTCTTTGCTAATAAGCAACGGTCAATACTAGGGCTGAGTGATATATGAATATTATGTCGATATTTTGATATAAAATTCAATATTGTCCGGAATTTTGGATCTCATAATATCATGATATGACAAAAGTATAGTCTATTCTGGTTTTAAAGGGTACATTGCAGTGAATGGATGCAGATTTCTGCTCTTATTTAACTGTTGTAGCTGTTGCCAGTACCTGATTGGTCATCATATCCACATTACTAATGACAGTTGATCAAATATGACAAAATGTAAATATTTAGTCAAAGCACCAGTAGTTGTCCACACAATATCACCTTAATATCGATATTGAGGAATTCAGTCAAACATTTAGTGATATTTGGTTTTTTCAATATTGCCCAGCCCTGGTCAATTCTGAAGCAATACCAGCATTGGTCTTGGCCAAACATTCTCAACTCCGAAACACACTCGAACCCCCGAAATCCTTTATACATGTCTCAAAATAAACTTGTTCCACCATTACACTGTCATTAGTTATAACTCAGAAAACATACATTGTCACTTATAACACACTGACGTAAAAACAATAACATCAGGGAGCATTACTGAAGTGATGAACTTTCATCTTTGAATGTTGACTGATTTCGCAATAATCAGTATTTCGATATAGAATAACATCTTTCTCACTTTATCAACTGTATGTAAAGAATTAATAATGCAACAATGAGATTCAATATCCTTTTTTACCCCCGTATCTGTTCATTTAGTGATTTGCTTGTGAAAAACAAAAACATGGAACGAAGAACATTCCTGAAATTGCAGGGCTGATATAATAAAGAAAAAAAATGTGTAGTATAATCACTCATTCTGTACAGTACTGTGAGGGTTCTATTCTCCTCTCTCTTTTGCGTGTGGCCACAAGTTGTCATCAACCTCAGATTGTCTCTCGAGACTTCTCTCCTTCTCTCCTCCACTGGCACAACTCGATTATGGGCCATCTTGAAAAGAAATGAGCCTCTCTGTATTCTAGAGGCCAATGTGTGGTTTGTGTAACAGCAAGCCAGCCTTGGACAGTGCTGCGCATATTTGGATGTTAGGTCCTCTCTGGCCTGGCATATGAATGGCTGCTCTCTGTCCAATCACATTTCTTCCCCCGTTTTTGCCAGATCGAATCCATCTTCATCCACAAAGATGAATATATGTGCAGTTTGCATGGTTTCAATCTCCATTACTCTCTACTCTCAGGTTTAGAGTATTATGTATAGCTGCGCATGCATCCTATTTGGTTATTGAACAGACATCTTACCTGGACATTTTGATACTGGAATTCTTTGCACTGTCACTGATTCTCTCAAACGTTGCAGTGTACAAGTGCTTGATCTTTATTTTATGTTTCTCTAGGACTCTGGCAATTGTCATTGTGCTGACCGTGTTCACATTCCCAAAAGTGAAATTGTCTGCCAGCACTCTGTCCTGAATTTCCCACAGTTTTATTGCTTTGATGCCAATTACCATGTCAACAATAGCTTTTTCCTGCGCATCTGAAAATATTCTGCCTCTCTCTCCTGTGGGAGGAAACCTTTGGATTCTAAAGTAAGACAAAAGGAAACGGTATATCTCAAAATGTCAGAACATGTTAAAAAGTAAACATACTGCACTGTACTGTAATATGTAGTTCAGTTTTTATCGAAGGATGTGTGTCTCACGTGATTTGCTGAAAAATGTGCACTTTTGATGCAGCTGTCATACGGATTTGGTTGCACCCTTCAACGGGCCTCTCAAAGTGAGACCGTAGTTTACTGCATGGTCATTAACTGTGGCCTTTATCTCATCAGAGAGCGCCATTTTGGCTCATCCTCTCTTTTGTCCTCCATGCATACTCCCTCTCCCTGCCACTCTTCTTTCCTGCCAAAACCTGTCTTCTTTGATCCGTATTTCTAAGCAAAACTGTAAGAAGCCATCTTCGTTTGTTTGTTTGGTAACAAGGCTAAAAACAGGACTCCTGGGAAGGCTTTCAGCCAAAATTGCAATCAACTGTGTTTGGAATGATGATTACTTCATTATATTGAACATATCTTGCTAAGATTTTCTCTATGTTTCAATATGGTTGCTGCAGAAATGCAAAAATTGTACCATCATTCTGTTTTGAATGTTTTGAACAGTGTAGAAAACAGTGAGATCGTTTTTGAATAATGGGCTGCTAATATACCGCATATTGTTCTGCATGGGGTCGAGTATGAATGAGGATAGAGTTCATGGATTTTTGAAAATGTGGTCATTGAATATGTTTTGTGGAAAGCAATGAAAAGTAGTGTCCACTTTGGTCCTCATAGACCTCTGTTTTGTTAAATACGTGAAGAGTTTTGACATTGTGACTTTACCTTTGGCTAATGCATGATAGCAGTCAGGGAGGGGACAATTACTATTTATTACACTTTTTCTTTTGTGTTATTTGTTCATTTATTCTGTGTTGAGATTAATCTAAAAGCTATTTGTACAAAAAATAAGATCAAGATTTTAGTATTTTACCATTTATAACTTGGAAATGGGTCAAAAACGACCTGGAAAGAACAGAATGGCTAACTTTGATTGGGGAAGGCATCATGGGTTAGCTTTGTGCTAGTGATGAGGTTCAAGTGTATTTTGAACTGACATAAAACCTGACATTAAATCAAAAGGAGATTGTTGTTTTTGGAAGTGGAGAGATTATCGTATCACGTGTGTGATCTAACCGACGGCGGTTCACCGCATCCTCAAGAGCACATAAGCATTCATTCAGAAAAGATCAGCACAAAACAGCTTCATGATTTAGTCATTCACACCCATTGGGCATAAGACCTCAGGGAAAGCAGATGGAATTCAACATGGTGGAATTCAAACTCTGTGCCATGCTCCACTTTCCTTTTAATCCAAAGCGTGCAATTTCATCTTCCATCATGGCCACGCTACCCGTGAGTGTTACACGACCTCGCAATGAAAAGACAATATGTCTATCATTCAAAGCTGAGTGATACCAATGAGGAACATGGTGTAGGAGAAGTCTAAGCTTTGCAGTGTTCCAATCAAGTTCCTGAATATGAGGTCATATGGCTCATTAAAATGCAGGGTTCCTGACTAAGTTTTCAGGTTGATTGCTGAGTGACTCAGAAATGGCTTTATCATGTTGAATCAGATATGTACATGCTGAGACTCCCAGCTCCGTGAGGCAAAATTTTCTGCTTCCAGCAAGCCATGACTACACATATTTCAGATGAGCATTATCGCTAAATGCAATGCACCTCTGCAGCTAACAGCAGGGACTCTTGATGACTACCCCTTCTTCGCTAAGGCAGTGAGCACTTGAGTACTGAGCAGGCACTCTTGAAAGCTTCATCCAGCACGTGCTGTATTCTTTTTCTTTCCCATTTATACTTCCGGGATCCATTTAAGTACTCGGGGGCACTTCGACCGTAGGATTTGATCCTGCGGTTCTAATCCAGGGTCCAAAGTCAGGTCCCTAATGTCTCTTTGTGGTCAGCGTCGGTGTCTGTTCGACGACCATTAGCCCAGCGCAGTCCGTACTCGGCGGTTCCGAGAGCCGCTCGTTTGACCCATGTCGGCGAAGCGACGGGGGAAATCAGATGCTGATTAGAGCACTGATGGCGAACATTTGAAGGGCTATGTTGGCAGAGGAGATTAAATTACTCCTGCACCCTGGGATATTTTTCCCCTCCTTAGTCTTCTTGTTTTCTTTTCTGTTTTTATGGCTGATTCAGCCAATATTGCGCTGCCTTGGTGCTCCGAAGATTATGTAACGTCTCAAAATCCCAGATCACTTCTACGTGCTGTAACCCTCTTATTTAATTGTGTTGATCCTATAGGATTTGTATTGAATCCGTCCCCTGGTTTTTTCCTCATTTTTAAGGCTATTGATCCAAGGCAGTGACAGTCTGCAGGAGAAGCAATGAACAGCCCTATATGGATGAGAATGATAAAGAGGCTATTGACCCAGGTGCAGGGGAGTGCAGTCACTGTTTATATATAGATCATGTGAGTATATTACAGTTGCTTGATGTGTTATCTGTGCATGAACCTCAGTGGGGAGCATAGAGACACAACATCTGTGAATTCTTGTGTAAGTATTCTGGTCATGGATCTGGTGAGGGAGAGCTAGCTGAATAAACCAGCATTGACGTGCCTCAATATCCTTGAAAAGAGGATTTAATATTAAACACCTTCGAATAAATTCTCAGTAAATGTATTTTGTGTGTGTGTGTGTGTGTGTGTTTGTTGCATATGTCCAAACGTATGTGTGCAGCATGGCACAGTCAATATGCTGCCTTCATAAGACTGCCATCCTTGTGTCATAAATGTATATTTTTACCTTTCCCTCGAGACAGCCGTCACGCTTTGCGGCAGTTGCCAGGTATACTCTGCCTCCATACAAAAAGCAATGCTACTGCGCTGCCGTAAGCCATTTCCCTCTGCATTCGTGAGCAGTTAGTGCAAACAACACCATGCTTTAATTAAAGGAGAGATTGTTCAGAAGCTTCCTTTGCCATTTCCTGTAAGCACCATGAGGAGGACGGCAGTATAGTGATGTATACTGAAGCACCTCTCTTAATTCCTCGCTAATTAAACCTGACTCTCAGTCTGTCGAGTGCTCCTGAATTTCCGGTATGAATAATTGATGGTTTATGCAAGCGCATTGTTGAGTGTTTCTGCAGTTGAATGAGTCCTTGAACACATTAAGGCAACTTATCTGGATTTAGGTCTCGATAATTAATTACGCACTTCGTGTGATGGCTTCATCGACATTCTACAAAGCATTTTAAGTGCATTTGACTGAAAACAAAAATCACATTTGTGTTTCTAAGTTTGTGCTTAAAGAAACTTACTAAAACAAACTGTTGATCAAAGGCATCAAGTTTGTGAAAGCGTGCTGGCAGGCTGCTGTGTCGAATCATTTGGTAAAGGTGGCTTTCGTGGTGGAGGAGTAACCACCACTGTATTGGATCAAATCCAGCAGAGCCACTGTCAACTGTGGCCAGCGGCGTTGTGAGAGCAGTTCATTATCAGTTTCGCGCCGCTCAGGGAATCGGGAAGGATACAGTCAGTATGGGTTCACACAGTTCATTGCTCAAGTGACTCATGCCTACCATGTTCAAGTTTCCCTCTCTCTCATTCGGAGCTTGGGAGTTTTGACGCTGCAAGTTATAAGAGGCATTGGCTGAGAGGCGCGTTTTTTTGGAGGAGAACCCCCTGCGCTCTTTCGAGATGGCAACATGAGTCACGTAAGAGCAGTTTTTACTTAGTTTGTTGATTGGGCTTTTCAGATTTAGGTGGAATTGGCGATGCCAAAAAAAAAATCTACGTCAGAGAAATTGCAGTTTTTGCCTATGTTCTCTGTGTTTCTGGAAATTCGCTGCGAATCTGTTTTTCATCCCCTCTCCTGCGAAGCCATTTAACACATAATGTGACACAATTGGGGGTCAGGAAGAAGAAGTTATATTAGCTTTGATTTCTAGTTTCCGCCTCTGAGTGGCCGAGGGGAGAGCTCTAGATGTCACTCAAAAACAAAACTTCTTGGCTTCGTTTGTATTGCAAACCAGCTACCTTTCAAAGAGCCAAAGTTGCACCCAAAAATAAGAGTGCAGAGAATATTATGGACCAGGATACATTTTACAGGAGGCTAGCAGGATAACGTGCCTTCTATATGGTTACGTTTCAATCGGCTAGCTATTTTCATTAGCTTGTGATTGTAGCAGACCGGAGCAAGGAAGCAAACAAGCAGAAAATTTTGCCAACTTGGCCACTTTGGCAATGTAGCCTCACTGTTTTGCCACTGTCGGCTTAATTTCCCTCAAGTACAGTTAGCTTTGGAGGCGCAGTAGCACAGTGTTTAAGTGTGCTTGACTTGGGACTGAAAGGCTGTCACAGTTTGTTCTTAGGCAAAACACTTCTCTCCCACAATGCCTCACTCCCCCCAGGTGTACAATTTGGTACCGGCAAATTGTCAGAGAAACCTGACGAAGAGCTGGAAGGAGGGCAGGTAACCTGTGATGGACTAGCATTCCCATCCAGGAAAAGTAGCAATACTTCTTGTCGCTTCATGGTACTGAAACCGGCCCGATGAGTCACATAGACTCAGAACAGACTTACTTACTCTTCTTGTTAACTTTAGCTTATGTTTGTAATGTGAGGTGGCTGGAGCTTGCAAGCAAGTGGAAAATCATGAGTTTGGCAGCACATTGTCTTTTTGATCACTCTGTTGACTACCTGACTAGCTTGCTCAGGAGTGAATCTGTCAGTAGTCCTCTCTTCTCTGGTGGGGGTTTCAAAGGCAAAACTGAGTCTTGATTGATGGTAATTGCTTGGGTCCTGCCACAGAAAAATGAACAGTATGGCCTCGTTGTACAGAATTTTTTTCGGTGGACAGCCCAATAGCTTTCATTGGATGTCTCTCTTGTAGTCTTCAAGACAAAAACTGCCGCTGCAAACTTGTTTACTTATTTGCTCGCATGTTTACTTTATAAGTCTGGTTTGTTTGCAATCGCCCATTGCTATTCTGTCGCCTGAACTCTATTTGCAGGTAACGAGTAAGAAATTATTACTCTAGCCTCGGCCTTCTTGTAGCCCCGCGCAGCCGGGCCCAGAGCAAACTGTCGCCATTATTATCACGACCAGCAGTGGAGTGAACAGTAGTCCATGCAATGCTATGACAGCTGTGTGTACCTCAAATGCAACAGATCAACGCGAGATGGAGGGCGTGTCTGGTTTGATGAGCTAGCACAATGCATTGTGGATCTTGTTGTCTTGAAGCAAATTAATAGGGAAGTCATAGGGGTGATAAATGCACAAATACCTTGAGCTGCTGTAGTAAAATGTTTATTATTTGTGTGCAACTTATTTATGCAGAGCCTACGCATTGAAACTATGAATCGTTAGATATTGGCAAATTGCCCCTTTAAGTAAGTTAGTGAGTAAGTAAATGAATAAATACATAAATAAGTGCTAGCAACAAATGTTTGCGCTCGCTGTGTATTCAGATTGCGTTCGCAAGAGTACACACACATGCAGGAACACACACACGCACGCACTCAAACGTACCTACTTGCCCCTGTTATTTTCAGTTTAAAGGACAGAAAATAAATCTATTCCTTCCTTCAGCAGACAGCAAGCACTTCAACCCCTGCTATAATTCAATGCTTTGGAAAGCTGATGTTTTCACATGATTAATCAAAGACGAAATATAGCTTTGACCTTTCTCCTGTAGGTTTGCGGAGGGAAAGTGTGCATCATCCCATTCAGATGGTGACTGCGGCTGACATCACTGGTACATTTCCATCACATTTCTCAACTGCCCGCCAGTCCTGAGGGCTCCCCTGATTACTAGCTGTGATAAAATAACAGTCACATGCAATAAATACTGTCTGTACACCCAGAGGAGATGATAGGCGCAAATACATTAGTGTGCTAGAGCAGTAGAGGGACTCAAAGCCACAGTCATTTAAGGTATTCATTTGATCTAATCCCAATGAAATTCACACACATAAACACACAGTTTATTTACTATGTATACAAAATATGTGTTACTGTACTGGTTGAAATATGAAATTACTTTCTGGATGTTAAGCGCCATCGAAGGAGGATGATGATGATGATTTACTTTTTTTATTTATTTACTTATTTATTTATTTATTAACAAATCTGTTAACTCACAAGAGCTTCAAATACAACCTCTTCCAAAAAAAAAAAAAAAAAAAAAAATGGACGCAATAAAGAAAGCTGTCATTTGTGAATCGTCAATGACTTTTATTGCATTGGAAACCAAACAAAGCAAAATTTTTGATGTTTTCCCAAATTAACTATTGTTCTTTCAGATCTACACACTCTGTATCCCATTTTGTATGCATAATTTTGGTTAGATAAACATGAGTATGAAATCATCCAAAGGTTTTGGAGCAGACAAACACACACACACACACACACATATATACATATATATAAACTCATTATTTATAGTAGTGAGTGTGTTTACATGTGAGACATGTATTGACTCCCTACAAAATAAAATGTACTATTGTGGTTTCCCAGCACGGCTGCTTTATGCCTCCTTTCCTCCATGGAAATGTATGACTCGGCTCAGGGTTACTTAGAGGCCTTCATATAATGGCAGGGATCTGAGAAATTAGTTTCTATTTACATTGTGGCAGGAGCAGCATGGAGCAATTCTGTTACAGATGCTGCTGTACCTGAGTTCCAGGGCTGGGGGCTCGCCGGTGTGATCTTAGCCCAGCTACACACTGTGCCGCTTGCCAGAAGGAGTGCTGCAAACACAAAAGGGGCTCTCATCAAATTTCGGTTTGTCTCTTTGGGGGACAGCGATGGGGCAGCCAGGTCTCCGTAGCAGCATTCATCCATCCAGCTACCTCCCACCTGCCTCTCTCCGCGGCTGTGCACCTTCTGTTAAAGAAGAGAAAAACACATTTTTACTATCACTAGTTTCTCCTACTGGGAAGTTAAAGAAATGTTGCAAAAGATCGATACGAATGTGGAAAGAGCAAAATAAAAATCATGGTTAACAAATGATTATTTTAGCAATCAGGCAAAACATCTGATGAAGTCCTCTACTCATTATCGATGTGATGTACCCCAACACAATCTCCATTGTTACTGTGTCTATCTGTCTGTCTGTCTGGATTTTTTTAATCTGTCCGTCTGTCTGCTTTATGTCCATGTCTGTCTGTCTGCTGTCTATTTGTATGTCTGGCTGCTAATCTACTTCTGTGGATGTGTCTCCTGAATCAGGAAATTATAAACAAATGCAAAGTTTCATTGATTTAACCAGTCAGCAAAAAAATGTATCCATGTGGATTTACTGCAATGTCTTGCAATGATTTCCCTCTTCACCAATACATCTCAGATGCACATTAGGTTTTGGCAGGGGGTCTACTGTGTGGTGAAGTGCGTTGAATCTTGCACATCCTGGGCTCCACAGTTATTTAGATTCTCACAATGTTACATCATGAGTCATGCAAATAAAATGAAAAACTGTGCAAATATCACCCCAAAGTATTTATTTTAGCATATTTCATTTTGCCAAGGGTGAAATGGCAATGCCCCAGCAGGGATTTGTACTTGCAGTCTCTCTAGGCAAAAAATTTTGTTCCTAAGCTTATCAAGGTGCTATCAGAGAGACTCCTGCATTTTATTCAGACGCAGAGAGCCAAAATGCAGGAAAATACTTTGCGATTGCATGCCATGAGTGAACACTGAAGGTATTTTGAATTACAACGGGAAATCGTAAATCACCTAGACTCAAACCAAAGCAAAATAATTACTCCTGCTTATTTTAGGCTGTCGTCTGCAGTGAAGTACATTACACAGCCGAATCGTGAAATTCAAAGAGAATGTGCCTGTTTGCCATGGTAATGTCCTCTGAAGTGCATTCTGAATTAGTTTGTTGTACGTATCTCCTTTACAGCGAGGCATAATCGTTAGGATTATATCCCCACATTTTTCATGCCAGCTGCAGCAAGGCCACTCTAACGTTTTCAGTGAAGATGCTTGCCTGTATGTTAACATTTGTACAGCCGATGCCTTACTGCCTATGTGAGATGGCGCACTCGATTGCCTGATGCTTGATAGCATTGGTATTTAATTCTGCTGTCGTTGCTTTTTTCTCAACTTTGTTACGAGGGCTACACGTAAGCTGCCCAATCTGAATTCAGTCGTTTCCTATTAATTAGGGATGATAGGCTGTCGTGAGCAGACACCCGCCCTTTTTTTAAAATAGATGAGTGCAGCATTGTTATTTTGGATTTGATGAGGCTTGTGTGCTTCATTGTGCACTTACAGTGGTATAGCTGTATTTTTTATTGAAAACATGCTTAACCAGTGGAGCGCTATAGGCAGCTATAGTTGTCCAATGATGTAAGATATCAAAATCAGATGCTGTTGAAAACCTAGCATATGGCAACTTGTTTGAAAGAACCACCCCCCCAAAAAAAAAAAAAAAAAAAAAATCTCAGCTTCCTCAGTTTTTCATTTATGCATTGACCACTGGAGCTGGTTCTATGGGTTTTTATTAATTATGATTGTGCTAGACATGTACTGTAGATTATATTAGCTTATTTTGGCACAATCATAATGGCTAATTTTGGCTGGACCTTAATGCTACTGTATTTTTTTCCCCCTCTTTTAATTACAGATAACACAAGGCCTTCAGGACGTGGTGAGTACCGCACTCAATTTTACACGGTTGGCTGACTAGCGCGGTTCGATGAATGTGATGGCGGCAGGATCTGTTATTAAAGGCTGTTTTATTTTTTTCGGTTTTGTGAGAGTGTCAAAATAGCTGCGTCAATTGTTATGCGTATATTTGTTCCTCTTAGCACTGAGTTGATGATGCACTATTTTGTTAGATGCACTATTTTGTTATTCCCGTTGTAAATCAATTGCATCTAGAGAAAATATAATTTAGGGAAATAGAAGGCTTTAGTTTTATTTGCAAGTTCATCACAACTTTTACGAGTTGTTTCCCTGATAGATACCGACAGTGAAATGAGACGGTGTAAATGTTTGTGTTTTCAAAGAATGGGGATGGTTAGGTTGCCAATGCCTTCTTTTTTATTTTCTTTTCTGCTTTCTATCCTCTCTTTATTGAGATGAGTGCTTCTAAAAGTGATTCAAGACATACAATGATTCAGCTGACAAGTTGTGTATATTCGAGAGGCAACTGAAGAATGGAAGAATGCTTGTGCACGATTCTTGCTGTCTATCCTCACTCACATCCACACACACACACACATACACTCAAAGACACGCACAGACAGGCAGACACACACACACACACACACACACACAAAATGAAAATTCTGTCACTATCCATTTATCCCAGTGCCAGTTAAAAACGTGAAATTTGTTAGTCGTTCAAACAACACACTGGAAAGATGCCAGCACAACACTGTTACTGACTTCCCCGAAACAACTGAAGTCAATAGGGACTTGATCATTAGTGTTGTTTAGAGTCCAAAGAAAAGCCAAAAATGACCATAAAATTGTTCAATACATCTCCTGCAGCATAATCAAAGGCTCCTAAAGCCGAAAGACCTCTGTGACTGGAAAACACCTGCATCACACCATTAATTTCTGTCTTTCTGTCAGAGGCAGTCAGTTTTTCATTTCTCATCTACTGGTCCTTGATGTAATACATGATACCATGAATCCAGACAAGTTGTACCAGGCCTGAGGGAAATGAAACCCCTACAAAATCAAAGATCCGCCATGATGGATCTTCAGAATGGGGATGAGGTTCTTCACAAAATGGCTGTTTTTGTTTTTACGCCAAACCCTTCTCTGGTGGTTTTTTTTTTCTTTTTTGACATAGAGCTCTATATTGTTCTCATCAGATCATGGACCTCGATCCCGATGGAGGTTCTTGTACTGTTTTGCAAACTATAGGCGCTTCATTTTTTTTATTTTTTTTTTTTATTACAATAGAGGGTTTTTCCTGGAACCCTCCCAAACATCTACTTTTATTTTTGTTTCATAACAGTTTTGGAGACTTTAATTATGACCCCAAGACATAATTAATATTTGAAATTTTCAAACAGTGGTCCTTAGTGTTTCCAGTACTGCTTGTACTATTCTCCTGGCAGTGTGGGCATTCAGAATAGACATATATCCACTTCCAGGCAGATTTTTAACATTTCCGTAGCGTTACACTTTGTAATTATTTCCCCAATAGTCAAAATGGCTAAATGGGCATTTTTAACTTTTTTGTCTTTCCCATACTTGCGAAGCTCAGCAACTTCCTGCCACACATCACTGCAGTTTCTTTGTTTAAACGAAGGTGATGGATGACCAAGCAAAATTAGCCTGTGCATCGCCTCACATATTCGAAGTGATGCTCGGGCAAATTTTTCATGGTGTGTGCGTAGCATCTCAGGTTCACTCTGCCTGAGGGGGGGCAGTTTTGGCCCCTGGCTCTTTAAGGCTCCTTCCATTAAAGCTCACTCTGATGTGATTGACCAGTTGCAATTTAGGAAGCAGTGCTCCATAAATTTAAGGGAACAAAATAAAAGAATAAAATGTTGGGGGTTGTACTGCAGCATAATAGTGGTAAAAATCTATTTTAACCACAGATTCTACAATTTGTATTCCTTTTGAAGGGAATTTCCCTGTACACTGAACAAAACAGTGACTTCCCCAATGGTGAGAGCTAACCATACTCACCGCTAGACAGGTATTTGTAAATATGTTACATTGTGACATATGGAAGAAAGGGCTGGACTACAAAGAAGGAATTTCAGGCAGCTCAGGAGCTGTGTTGTTTGTCGGTGAGAATAGCTCCCTTTGGTGTGGACTTTGGGCCATGTAACTGGGCAGATGTTTTCCATGTTCAAAAACTATATAACACACCAAAGGCAAGAGAAAAAAAACTGAAAAAGACCCCTTAAGTACGTTGTATTTTGACTGGATGAATGGTAGAATTAAGAGCAAACCAGCACGTACTCACCACATACTTATCAGTTAATATTTACTAATATTTTCTAATATTAGAGAGTAATAACTGTGTTAAGTGACTCAAACACATGCGTGCTCACACTCATAAAGCTGTTTGTATCCTTCCCCTGCAAAGTGGTAACATGTGGACTGAATGAAGTTTGAGTGATGGTATGAGTCCCTTTGTGTGAATGACAGGAAAGAGGAGATGTGTGGCGGAAGTAGCCGGATGGGAGATGGGAGAGATGTGCTCTGCAGATCACTGGTGATGAGCCTATCGTGCCTGGCTGTGCATCTGTATGAGAGATAAAGGGAGAGACTGAGGGGAGGCGCTCAGTCACAGCGCCCTGGCATCTGTACCAGCAGCAAACAAACAAACAAACAGCATTTCAGTGCCCATCTGCCGAGCAGGCCCACCGAGGAGCATGAACTGCATTCCGTTCTGTCACTTCCATTTGCAGTGGCCAGGGTCTGAACAGTGGGAGACCGTTTTGTGTGTGCGCGCATGTTTGTGTGTGTGTGTGTGCGCGCGCATGTGTGTGTGTGTGTGTACTGCGTGTGCATTTTGGTTATCTGTTGGGCCCTTTTCTGTTATAAACACTGATCTTGCAAAATGTCAATTCTGAAGTCTTGGTTAAGGTTAGGGGTCAGGTGTGAATTGAGTATAGGTTAAGATTAAGGTTTGGCATGATTTGGTTATGTTATTGAATATTTAAAAATTTTAAGATTTAAATAATTGTTTTGTCAGCACAGTGTACCTGTTGTTACTATCAATGATCTTCAGCAAATTTCAGACCTGATCTAAAACACCTAATTCCTACTGATAAACTGTCTTACGATTTTCTGTGGTTCAAGATATGATCCTGTGGCCGGAATGGCTTGAGGCTTTCTCTGCTGACTGAATTGGCTTCAGCTGAGCGGGGGGACATTGTTGTAATTGCTGTGGCACAAAACTCTGAGCCTCATTGGTTTTGGCTCTCTTATCTGCTATCTCAGGATTGATTATAGTTTTTCTACAAGCTGGCTGGGAGAATGGCTTAGCTCCATCAACAACTCCCTCCTTCCAGCCGTGCACTGGAAAAAAGACTGTCAGGCCTTTCCCTCTAAAGCCCTCTAGGAACCAAACGTTTGTTGCAGAAGGTCTCAGAGATACTAAAGAGATGCTGTTTTTTTCTCTCTTCTTCTTCTTTTTTTTGTATTTAATGCATTGTATGCTTCCTAATGTTTTGTTCTTGATGGAATTTATTTGGTACACAAAACACATGGGTTGCACCACTGGCAATGCATTTTTTATATTAAAAGGGATTGAATGTTTGCTCTCGGTTATCAGCATTATTATGTGGTATTTGTGTGTGCATGTGTGTGTTCATGTGCATTTCTGTTTGGCGCTTACATTTATCAAAGCTTTGAGAGAAAGACTGTGAACATATTGTAAAAAAGGATGGAATCACGAAAAGGCTTTGTTTATAACAGAGAGACAGAAATTAAAATCCGAATGAAACCAGTTGTGAAATTGCTTGTATATTCCCGGCAGGTGAAAATCTAATCCCATAATGAAGCAGAGACACTCTGTTGAGTTGTAAGGTTTGTGAACTGTGATTGCAGTCCCCAAAACAGAGTAATTGCTTCTTTTATTTTCAAATTGATTCTCATCTTGCCGATGCGCTGCATAAGCTTTTACAATTCAGCCGATTGGGAAAAGGGCCAGGCACCTGGGTTCACACTGTGGGCTATTTTATATCAACTCAGATTTTCATGATTTATGTTTTTAAATACCTTGAGTTATTACATTTACCAATGCTGACTTTAAGATGTAATGCCTTTATAGATTTTGAGATACAAGCCATCAAAGTCAGGGCATCACACCCAATTCCTTTCGACTCACAAGTGAATTTATTCAATTTTGTTCTTTAGTGCATTATAAACAGTGTACTTTTTGCCGTTTTTCACTTGTGAGTGTCTAACCACGCTGAATTTTTGCACTTGCGATTTTTTTCTTTTAATTTTAGGTTTTTATGGGCTCACCAAAAGGTCTCCAGTTGTATTGACAGACACAATATTGCACATGTAATATTTGTCACCGTTTGCAGAAAAGAACCAAGGGCAAATTGGCACAAAAAAAAAAAAAAAAACCCTCTAGGTCTGTTAATGAAGAACTTGGATCACAGGGTAACTTGGACAAGAGCACAGACTGGGACAGTAGTGATGGAGTCTGATTGCGGTGATCAGCAAATAACATCAGAGTAGGGTGTTTCCAAGCCGTAGTCATAAACAGTTCAGGGTCTGAAGCCAGGTAGTTAAGACAAATAGCAAGATCTACTGGACAGGGCATCCCTTGGGGCACCAGGGCTATAATGAAGAAGGATCTATCTCTGCTCTAGAAACTGCATGGGAGCAGGAAGAGGCTGTCCCTAATAAAATGCACAAGTTGTATTGACAAGTTTTTCTGAAGAATACTCAAGATGAGTGCAGTGTTCAAGATCAACAGCTGGCTCGAATTCTTCAGACAGACAGAGAATAGGCATGCATACAACATGAAGGATAAACCGACAATCCAGCAAAGAGAAAACACAGATAAGGAACTTGTATAGACGCCCCATTACACAAAAAAGAGAATAGGAAATGTGGAACAGTCCTAGATGCGAGGGAAAGGAAGGACAAAAGGAGATGATAAGAAATCAATTAAAGGAGACGGAACAGGAAACTGTCATGGACACTGGATCGCGGGGAAAACTATTAACAACAGGAATGGGGCATGACAATATTTTGGGGTAGATGTACAACCTCAACTCAGAAAAATTTGGGATGGCATGGAGATAAAGAGAAAGCAGTGATTTTTAATATCACTTTGACTTGTGTTTTCAGTGCAGGCAGTATGAAGGCTACATATTTGAAGGAGGAGACCGCACCTCGGCAAAGCATATTTCAGCGGAATTCTTGAAGTGTCTAAAACGCATAGTTTTATGAACTTTAATTTGGTAATGATCCAGTGCAATGCACTTTAAAACCAACGAGTCTTCAAATCGGCGTCAGTGTCGGGGGGCAGACATTTTTACTTGGGGAATCTAAGGCTGCGGTCGGAATGCACACTTGTTCAATCGCTCACTCACTCTCTTCATATTGTTTTCAATGTAGAACATTCACTACATAGTGCCCTATATAGTGGGCGAGTGTACATCAAACGCCAGTGCCGCGGTGCTTGTGGCGTCAGTTATTATCTTTCGTGATGTCAGTTGCTCTTCCTTTCATCCAGGCCATAGAGTTGTTCAGAGGGCCTGCAGTAAACTCACCCTTTATGGCTTGACTGCCCGCAAGCTGTTTTTATTTAAGCTGGCCTGATTAACAATCAAACAATTTATCGACTGAGCGATCAAGACCAATACGTGAGCTATAATTAGAAATGTTAATGAAAAGGTGAATTGCCTACATTTATATGATTGATATGGCATTGTAAATCCAAAAACTTTGCTGACTTTGCAGCATTTATTTTTGCCATCCTTGAGATTGTCATGCAGCTGTGTAACTTCCCTTACAGCGCCCTTTAGCCGTGACAACATTCAGAATATAGAACAGATTCTCACAGCCTCACAAATTTACACAAATCTGTGCTGCTTAACGAGCAACACAAGTGCTGAAATTATAAAGACATATTGATATTTTACGTTGTCATTTATGCGCAGAAGAAGATGCCTGATAATTTTGTGGTGCAATGCATAACAATGCTATCAAAAATGAATTAGATTGTCATCAGTTTTTTCCAATTAGTCTGAGCAACTGTGGCTAATCGGGAGATGTAAACTGCGAGAGGTTTAGGTTATTAAGCATTTAAAGGTGAAGTTTCCCAAGATCAAATTCAAAATCAGAAGATTCCCCAAGTAAAAATGTCTGCCCCCTGATAATGAAGCCAATTTGAAGACTCGCTGACTTAAAAATGCATCGCACTGGATTATTATCAAATTAAAATATGCGTTTTAGACACTTCAAGAATTCTACTTTCTACTGAAATATACTTTGCCGAAGTGCCGCCCCCTCCTCTAATGTTTTGTCTGGTCAACTTTATTTAGTTTATAAGTAAACATCCATTCCTGCCACTTATGCCATTAACACATTCCAATAAAGTTGAAATGGGTGCAATTTAAGATTATTAATGAGGTAAAAATTTTAATGATGATATGATTTGAAACAGCTGGTGTTAGCAGGTGATTGAGATCTTGATTTGGTACAAAAGCTGCACCCGGGAAAGGCCTAGTCATTCAGGAGCAAAGATGGGTCGAGGATGACAAAATCATTGAAAATTTCAATCAGCAATATTTCTCAAAGAAAGACAGGAAGGGATTTGGATGATTCACCCTGTATGATGCACAACATCATGATGATTCAAGGATTCTGGAGGAATTTCTGTGCCTTAAGGGCATGTGCTCTGGCCTAAGCTGAGTACCCATCATGTCCAATCACTCAGATGGCACTGCATCAAGAATCAACATTTATTACAAGTGATAAAACCACATGGGCTCAGGATTACTTGACAAACCTTTGTAAAGTACTACAATACATAAGTGGATCTACAAATGGCAATGACAAATGAAAGCTGTATTTCAACAGTGTTTTGATGTACTGTCAACTTATCTGAGCTTAGAGGCTTTTGCAATGGATCATCACACAGTGGAAACGTACTGTGGTCAGATGACTCAATATTTCAGGTCTATTTTGGAAGAAATGGATGCTGTGTGCTCCAGACCAGAGAGGAAAAAGACCGTTGAGACCGTTATTTTCAACAACTCCAAAAGTCATGCTCTGTCATGGTGTAGGATATACTGAACAATGCAAAACCACATTTTGCATGCATTACGAAGACTTGGTTTTGTAAGAAGAGGGTGCGGGTGCTGGACAGGCCTTCCCGCAGTCCCAACTTGTTCCCAATAAAGAACGTGTGGCACATTTTGGAGTGCAAAACGTGTGTGGTCATTTTTCTAAGACCTCACTGATGTACATATATAATGGATAGTTCCAAATTGAAAATATCTAACATTCTAATTGAATTTGGAATTGGACTGTGTGGCATGATAGGACAGACATTTGAGCTTCCATATGAGGTAATTGGAATCCAAATGTATTTTATCATTAAGATTTTGAGCTCTTTATATACTAATTCACCTCATCCCTGACTGAAAGTTCTATTGAAACCAACTAGAGTTGTGAAGGGGAGAGCATTTAAAGAAAGGACAACATAAGCTGAGGATTTCATGCTAAGTTGTTCATTACTCTCTCAGAATTGGAGCGCAATCTGGAAGTAACTGGGACAGAAAGAGAGGTCAAAGGACCAGATTTGCCACTGCACCAGAGAATAAGAACATCAAAGTCTTTAGAGGAACCAGTGATTCACAGGTCCTCAGCCGACTGCCTCACTGAACAAATATCAATGACTGCAACAGAGAAGAGACTTCTCTGGCTTAGTGGCTGTATAAGCACATCCTGACTCAGTCGGCCAATTTGAACCCTTAGACGCTAAATACAAATAGTGTTGCTCGATGATTTAAGATATCAGATTCAAAGCTGTTGAAAACCTATCATGTGACGGCTTGTTAAAAGCGCTCCCCTGTGGGAGTTGCCACGTGATAGGTTTTCAACAGCACAAGATAATTTAATTTATAATTTTTTGAAAATTTATTTCAGCACTCTTAGGGTTAACCTTTTCTTCTTGTTTGTCTGTGAGCCCTGTGGTTGGGTGTTCAAATCCCAGCCACGCCATTACTGGCTAGGCCAGAGGTCCGCATGGGCAAGGCAACAACTGGCACAGTCTTGCCGGGGATAATGGGGGTTAAGCCTGTTAAAATTTGTCAGTTCATTGCTCTGTAGTGATGAATTCTGGTCGGCCAGGCATATGTAGCTCTGTACAGCCTGAATTGTATGTTGACAACATGATCCTCCGAAGGCACGGGCAGTGTGTTATTGGTGATACGACTGTATACTGTAAAGAAGCGAGGGGTAGTCATCACGCGAGTTAGAAGAATCTTGTGTAATGGCATCTTCCTCCTGAATCGGTGGAGCAGGTCACTTTGCGATGGGTTAAACAGTTCGGCTGTGTTCAGGTGGTTAAAAAAATGGTGGAAAAATCCAAACGAATGCAGCTGCATTCGTAATCAAATTTATGCTACAACAGTGAATGAAGTGATCAAATTTCTTCAAAAAACAAAAATGTCAGAGCGATTTCAAACTTGGAAATGTTGGAATGGTGGTGTATTACAGCTATGTTTGTGCAGTGTGTAGACAAACAGTACCAGTAAAAAGTTTGGACACACTTTGCTAATGTCACAGCGCTCTGTTTTTAGAGAAA
Source organism: Gymnothorax javanicus (assembly GCA_029692085.1). NCBI lineage: Eukaryota > Metazoa > Chordata > Actinopteri > Anguilliformes > Muraenidae > Gymnothorax > Gymnothorax javanicus. Next base: position 35,811,475 of record CM056202.1, read on the forward strand.
TTTAAATGGCTTAACTTCTCTATATAATCTCAAATGGAATCTGGCAAGAGGTAAACAGAAGTTAAAAGAGAATAATTTACTTGTTTGAATAGTGTCCAAAATTTTAGAATTCTCAAAGAAGCCATATGTTGCAAAGTAAGCGGACAAACAAGCTCTTTCCATTTTCCAACAGCCAAATTAGAGACAAGCTGTTTTGGAACTTATTGCGCAGGAAAGTCGATGAAAAGCAAACTACAAGTGCAGCACATCTTTGGGAATTTAGACGGCCGCTCAGCAGCAAACTCATATAACTGCTCTTGTGAGAGAAAATGCTCAGTGTACTCTGTAAATATGACAGAAAATGCTGGTTAGTTTGATGGATTTAAGAATTAGATCTTTTTTTTTTTTTTTTTGCAAAATAAACGGTGCCTATTTCTTTATTTGTCATGTCTTGTAAGAAAAATGTGGGTACATCCAAACTTTTGACTGGTATTGCTCATGTAAAAACTGTGCGAGAACCACATACTAAACGTGACGCAAACCAGTTTGGGGAAATGCACAACGTGCTCATGTGCAATGAAAGCTCAGCATTTTATATATGGTGCGAAATCTGGCGAGACAGCTGATTATGAAGACAACAGATTTGTACATTTTTAAAAGCAACAAATGCATGGATTTTAACAAGTTTTAGTAGCAACTCTTGACAATAAGGTCACGTGACCTTGCAATGGCAAATGTAGTTTTTTTTTTTTTTTACATTTACCAACAGACACTGTGATTGAGCATTGATATAAATTCTCTTTAATTATAAGTTCACAAATTGATCACCTAATGTATTAGTTAATTATTATTTATCTATTTATTTGCTAAGCATAGGATTACCTGTGGGTAGCACTGCTGCCTCACAGCAAGTAGGCCATGGGCTCAAATCCAGCCTGGAGCCTTTCTGTGTGGAGTTTGCATGTTCTCCCCGTGTTCCCGGGGGTTTCATCTGGTACTCCGGTTTCCTCCCACAGTTAAAAGACATGCATGTCAGGCTAATTGGGGACTCTGAATTGCCCGCAGTTGTGATTGTATTCTTGAGTGGTGTGTGCACCCTGCAATAGATAAGCGAGCTGTCCAAGGTGGGTCCCTGCCTTTTGCCCATAGTCAGCTGGAATAGGCTCCAGCTCCCCCGCGAACCTAGTGCGGAAGAGATATAGGTAGATATAGATTGTTATAGACTATGGATAGATAGATTGAGGAATACCTATATTAACTAACAATTAGTTAAAATGACCTTTTTCGTGCAATTTTATTTGGAATTTTTGATGTATAGTAATTTTTTCACGTGAGACAAACTGTCTTTTTGACCTTTATTTAGTTCCAATGAGGTTCCAATGAGAGTATTTTTTCTTTTTTTAAAGGATACCTGAGGATAAATAGCTGAAAGAACAGTTGCAAGGCGGGAGGGATAGAGACAAAATAAGGGTAAAGCTCCTAGAGTGGTTTTGGGGTTTAAGGCCCCGACTCAAGCGCCCAAGAGCAAAGTTCGTCCCAACTTCATCTCTCCAGATCAAGGCTGAATCCCGAGCCACAAAGAGTATTAAAGAGATGACGTCACCGCTGCTTAGCTTCTGGTGTCGGAAGTAAAATCCCTATGGGAATTTATAATGGGGTTTGGACACTTTCTGGCATTGCTCGAACTCGTATTAATTCTAAGAGCCGCCTCGCTCCGAGATTAGCCTACAGGGTATACAGATTCAAATGATCACATCAAATTTGTAGTTTATTGCCAAAAATTATATGCTTTTGCACTTGTACTGCAGTTTGTAGTCCACTTCTCCGAACTACATATCCGCTGCACAAGTGGGCGAGTACCCCGTGATTTGTTCCAAGCCAATGAGGTACCTCAGTTTCAGCCAACATTCATAACGTACCATGACGGTTGCCCATCAGTGCCCTACATTGCCGTATGTCCGTGCACCCGTTTCCACATAGCGGGCTACTATTAGCTAGCTACATACCTAGAAATGAAAGGATCACAATGAATAGTTATTTCGCAATTTAGCTAGCTAGCATTAAGCTACGCTAGCGAACCACCGTGCTAGCCAGCTAGTGAGCTAATTACATCTTGTGCACATAGCTAAACCGATAGAAACAGTAAATGGTATGGTCACTTACTGTTATTCAGCAAGCTAGCTGGTATGATTATTCAATAAATGTCACTAGCTTAGCTAGCTAAGTGAATAAAAGCAGTGAAGAGCCATTGTTTGGCTACTTAGCTAGCGTTGAGCTGTGAGCATTTCACAAGCTGGCATTTAACTAAATGCGCCAAATATAAAGTTAGGCAACTACCGAAGTCAGTAAACTAGCTCGCTGGCTAAGTTAGCCTGCTGACAGTGAGTTCGCTGTCAGTTATGCTTTGACAAGGCTGATAAGCTCGTTCGCTGACTACCGAGTTTTTAAGCGAACAAACATTGGCCAAAGATGCCAGGCTATTAAAGTAAATTGGCGCTCATTGTAAAACTCGATATCTAGCAAGGAAAGCGTAACCAAGTAGAACGTAGAGTGGCTCACTAATTAAGCAAGCAAACGGCTATCGCGAGGTGCTGGAAAATTCTAGACGGGTGACTTCTAACCATTGACTGTATAAATCGCGTTCTGAACTCATTCAGCCCGGGAATCAGGAGGATCATGGGACGTGTAGTTTTTAGACTACAAAGAGGATTAGCATGGTGGCGAAAAATTAAAATGATTTGAAATATAGCTGATTCGGTCAAGAAAAATTATATTTGTTTTTTAGTCGGAAATATAAGGCAAAATCTCGAAAAAAGATGGAGGCTTGAAAACAATGGGAAGTGATTCAAAAGTGAACTGAAAAAACAGTCTATGGGTAAAATGAATGGGAAATTTTACTTCCGACACCAGCATGACGTCATCACTTTAGAACTCTATTGGAGACGTGAGCTAGAAACTCTACCTTTGCCAGTCAAGGAATGTGCCACAAGGCTACTTAAGTTCCTCCACTTGTAGTGTAGCAGTCATCTTTTTGAGAAAGCTGCCATTCAAACTACACCAGGGGAGACTATCTTGTCTGACTTGTAGTATGTGCTGATTACATGTAATTGCTTTTTTGACTTTTTATTTCTGACTGTTTCGTTCGGCTATGGTTTTAGCATAGTATTTGGATTTCTGTGCTGATTGGACTATTCATGATTGGCCCATGTCTGTCTCATTCTTTTTGACACCTGACTGTCTTGGCTTTATTTTTGTTTTATTTACCCCAGTGAATGTCCCCATGTACTTGACGCAGGATTTTTCTTGTTGACCCAGTGCTTGGTTTTGCTCCTGTTGCGACTCTGGTCAGTAAGTGCGCTCCCATCTGGATTTTCCATTCTCACCAGAAAGTCACTATTTTGTTGTTTTGTTGTCGTTTCTCCTGTGTTATTTTGAAGGTGACTTTGGTTGTCTATTCAAATCACTGATGGAGGTATACTATGTGGACAGTTTTTCGCAGCCAATCGGTTAAGGGTTTAAACCCACCTCATGCCCAGTAAACCTTGCATTGTCGTGTTGGGCCCAGAGTTGCTTGTCAGCCTGCCGTTTTCATGTTGTTTACCTATTCTCCCTACATATTCCTGATCCTTTAACCTTTTACGGTCAAACCTATACTGGGTTGTGACATAAAAAAAAAGATAAACAGATATTTTTCATCAGTCAGTAGTTACTACTCTGTTTAGCCAATTTATATAGACCTCATTGTAAAGTGATACCATTTCAGAAGAGCAACTGACAAGTTTTATATATTACCCTCTGCGTATTTGGACCATTTTCCATCTGCACAGGGTAACTGGGTCAGTCCCATCCACATATTTATTGAAAGCACAGTGCATATCCAAGCTGTGAAAGAACCTTCTGTGCCATGTTCCCTATGTCTACGGGCACACTGTTCTGCTGCTACGTCCAAATAGGACAAAGACCGCTAATTAAGATATGGTGCCAGTTTGAACGGACTGCAGTGCCAACTGGCTGCCAGACCATATATTTCTTCCCTCCCGGAAGTTTTACAATGATCAGGAGGGCTTGGTTAATGTATTATCATTTTTAAATTTGATGTAACCTCATTAACTGACGAGTCGCTCCTTGTTGGCACAGCCAGTCCCCCTCTGAAAGGCATGTCTGCCCGTGCTGGAAGTGATCTTGATTGGTAGCAATACACCATATATAGCAATCATCTTGCTATATAAGCGTCATATCTACTATAAAAGTTACCCTGAATAGTGCTTTGTGCTTGGAGCAATTATGGGAACATAGATAATAGTAATAATAATAGTAATAGTAATGAAAATAATGATAATCATCATCATCAACATCATCATCATCATCATCATCATCATCATCACTTTGTACTCCAGTGTATTAGTTTTGAAATGACTCAACTATAAATTACTGCAAATCCAATAAGCTGGTACACAGAGCCAAAACGGGGAAGATCAATACATGAATTTATGGTCAGGTGCAGCAAATTGCTTAGATTTCTTTTGTTTTGCGAGAGTGCCATTCATCAATTGCCTCAGTGAAAGCTGAAGAATGTATTGGTTTCAGCCCCCGAGAACATGCTGACACAATGAAACAGAGAGAGAGGGAGGATATTCTTCCCAAAGGAGAAATACCTCTGCGGACATTAAGCAAACAAAAATGGAAGTGATAACCGGCTGGACTCACGTTTCGATTTCACACTTGAGGCTAAATCATAGCCAGAGATGGAATGGCTTCATGTTATGTTATTGTGGGTAGGTGCAGTGCTTGTGTGGGAAGTGTTGTGATACTTCATTGAAAAGGCAATCATCAAAATAAATTATCTGGCAGCATCTCAGCCAGGCACTTCTCCTCTCCAACATGTTTACCTTTCGAGAGTGAACAGAAGGCGAGGCAGACCTGGGCCTATTTCGCGCCAACACTTTTTCCAAAGAGACTACATTGGTGTAATGGATGTGTGGGTGTGTTTGTTTGTGTGTGTGTGTGTGTGTGTGTGTGTGTGTGTGTGCTTGTTTGTGTGTGTGTGTGTGTAGTGTTAGTGAGAGGGAGAGTAAGAATGATTTTACATTCCTATACATACGCTAATGCCTGTACATCCATGTGCATGTATATACATGCAGTGTGTGTATAGATTACCACTCACAAGTCTAGATGTATCCACATTTTCCTAGCAATCAGATATTTTAAAAATGAACACCTTCTACTGTACAAAAAAGAATCTAACTAAGAAATTCATCAAACTAATTACCATTTGCAATAATGTTTTCTTTTCTCCCCTAAAAACGACAATCATATGATTATGAGAGTTCACCCCAGCGCGGTTGTTAGAAATTCCCAAAGATGTGCTGCTCATGCAGCTTGCTTGTCCTTGACCTTTGTGTCCAAAAGGTCCCAACTTGATTTTGATTCGCTTACAGGAAAATGGAAGGAATTTGTCTGTTTATGTTGCCAAATATGGTTTCTTGAGGAATTCCAAAATTCTTTACGCTATTCTGTGAATTGTTCTCTTTTAACTTCTGACTATTTACTTCTTAAAAGGTGCACACTGAGGTTATTTGCAGAAGTGAAACCATTTTCACTCGTTTCACTGAAAACTGATTTCGGCACCGCAAGAAATATGCATCCAAATTTTTGAACCTCCCAATGCCGTTTGATTCTGCCCTCTAGTAATGGCTGGGTTTACAAAGCCAAGAGCATGCATGGCCATTTACCGAGATTTTGAGGTGGGCGGGAGGGTGTTAGGGTTGCATTTGTCCTAGTTATAGGCTTGGCTGTCCTGCTATGCTACTGGGACAGGATGGTAGAGTCCCTGGGCAGATAATCTGGCTGCATGGTGCAGCCTTGCTCCTACAGCTTATTATATGGAGGACAGACGGTCCATGCAAAATTGTACCCCCTTGGACCTGTATTACAATTCAATAAAGCATAATTATGCTTCATTGGCTCTAATTACATTTTGTTAATGTCATTAGACATCGCCCATTCCCCCCCTTTTCCTCACTTGCTCTCTCTTTTGCGGTTTTTCTGTTTTCATTTCAAATAACTTTTGAACGTCATTCCAGACTATCCTGTAATTCTCACATTTCCAAAGCTTCAATTTCCTTTAATTTTTCATCTTTTTTTAAGTTAATTAAAGTGTTGTGCATTGATCAACATCTCTCTACATAGCAGGGGAATTTTTCAATTGATATTGAATTGAAAGCAAATAGGTGGATATAAAGTGTTGTAAAATATATTAATATTATTACATTAATTAAAAATAACTAGAAACAGTCCCTTTGGTATCTCTGCTGTGTTGTGCCAATTACCCTTTGCGGATGGAGTAGTAATGCAATTATCTTTGAACTCTGTTTCATCAACAATGCAGTTGCATGAAAGATTCTGGGAATTGACGAACAGAGCCCAGGGCCTGATTTTTCCTATTATATGAAATACACATAGGGGCTATCGCATCTTCTTTCATGATCCATCAATCGTTCTTCCATAATCATTTTAATACATGCAGTGGCTGTGCGTTAGCCACAAGAATGATGGATGATATGTCTAATGGGGTTGGGTAAACTTCAATGCCAAAACTGCCACTCTGCATCAGGCCTCTGGTGTGGGAGAATTTAGCACGAGTAATTTACTTTTTTAGCTTGTTTTTCCATTAAGGCGCATTTTGTGGGCATTAGTCTGAGTGTGCATTTTATTTATTTTGTTATTCATTCTATTATTGAAAGTTATTGGCACATTTATGAACTTAAGAAAAAGAACGAAGAACATTCTGCTTTTTTAGCAAAGTTAAATCACTGGAGCTTCAACCGTCTGATTGCGATGTACTGCGGAATACAGGACACTGCAAAGAAGGCTTTGGCTGCGTAGGTTACTATGGCTGCTATTTGACCATTTTATTATGTCGTCTGAGTATCTTCGGTAAATTACACATTGGTTGTGTACTGTATAACCTTATACTTACTTCTGTAACCACAATCACTCGGTACTGGAATTAAAATATTACTTTGAAATAATTGAATGAATTAGCAGTGTTCTTATAAGGCCAGAGCGACTGATATTTTGACTGCAAAGGGGAGGGAATTTTAATCACTTGGATCACGGATGTAGGCGACCATCAGAGAGAGATGTCTCAGGCACTCCTTGTCAGTTAAATTAGGGGCAGTCTCTCTGCGTATATGTGTCTCTGCCGCCATCCAATAATGTATTCTGTACTCTATAGCTTATATTCTGTTTCACAAAAAAATATTTTTCCCATCTGAGTGGGAGGATATTGTAATATTTTAAACCAATAATTTATTTAGGCTGACTCTTTGTCACGACTGATATGTTTTAAGTATTCTTCAACCATGCTCTTACATACAAGTGCAGTTGGGTGAAGCTGACTGTGAGAAATTGCACATTGGCTCCACAGTTAAGTTGTTTTATTATCAGTTCCAAAAGTAGGGGAGACTGGGGTCCGATGAGCCATGGGGACCAATGAGCCATATCACTATTTTGTGATCAATCGATGACAGAGCTGCTTAAAATAGGCAAAATATTTGACCATTGACTGATTTGTCATGGGGATAAATGAGCCATATCACTGTTTTGCCTATTTTAAACACCTCGATTGATCACAAAATAGTGATATGGCTCATTGGTCCCCATGGCTCATCGGACCCCAGTCTCCCCTATCCTACTAGAAGTAATAAACATTGATGATACGCAATACAATCATCATACATTTTTTATATTACTAATACTGTTAATTTTGAATAAACTATGCTGTTTGTCAGCACCTAATGTAAAATTATAAATTGGTCTTCAGATTGGACATGGTTCTCCCAAGTTATACATGCACTGGGTTATGTTTCAAGGAGATTCCAAATATTGCCTTGTGCAACCTCATTAAGTGGCACTGCCATTGATCCCATTTAATTTGCATGGAAAACATCCCTTGAAATATAACTATGGTTTTGAGGATAATTATCTCTCTGCCCACTTGAATGTAGCCCTGGCAGGAAAAAAAAAAAAAAAAAAAAAAACCAAAAAGGTCCTTGCTGCTGGAAGAAAAAAAGGAATAGATGCAGCCATCAGTCTGTGCACGTATCGTCAGACAAAGCGCATACAGAAAAATCAGGCATCTAGAGATGGCAGAGCTCAATTTCCTGATCATACTGTTTGATTTAATCACACTTTGACCTTATGCCATCCCCTCCCTTGTTTCATTCTCTCTCTTTTGCTCTTACCTTATTATTATTTGGATTTGAATACGTTTATTAGCAGGATAGGAATTTGTGTGGTAAAAACAGTACATTCATAGGAACTGAATAGAGCTCTGGGAAATAATTGTCCATGTCACCATCTGGGCTGTCAACAGTTATTGTCTAGGTATCCCTGTGGGCCCTCTTAGTGCAGTGGTCGTTGAGCGATAAGTACAGACATGTGACTAATTATACAATTAGGGACTAGATCTAGGTGCTCAACAGAGCAAAATAATGAAATGATGTTAGGAATAAGAGTGCAGGAAGTGAAAAATGGACACAAACAACATCATGACTAATGGATCAGTTAAACAGCACTCTACTTGTACTCCGCATATGAGTGATTCTTTTTATTTTCGACAAATCGCTGTTCATCCTGCGAGAAAATCAAAAACATATCTGGACCTAAGGACACAGGACGCACTAAAAGACGTCTGAGACAGACTTCAGCACAAATTGCGTATATAATTGCTGAAACATACTGCATTCTTGTGTTTGATACGATAACGCGTAGTCCAACTGCAGTAATATTAACCGTTAAAGCACTGAAGTAAATGTTTAAAAAAATCATAAATTAAATTATCTTGTGCTGTTGAAAACCAATCATGTTTCAACTCATTTAAAAGAGCTTCCAATGCAGGAGCTCTAAAACAAGTTGCCACATAATAGGTTTTCAACAGCTTTTAATTTGATATCTTACATCATTGAGTAACACGATTTGTATTTAGTGCTTTAAGGGTTAAGCATGGAAAATCTTAGAGATATTATTAGCTGGTGATCTTCTGAAGTGCTTAAAGCAAAATTTATCTGAAATACACATGGTTTTATGTAAAGGATTGGAGAGATGGAGGTGGACATCACAACCAGTCCAAAAGCATTAATAGGGCTTTGAACATTTTTGTGAGCTATTAATGGTTTTTGATGAATGCGAAGAATTCTGAGTAGCTGAGATGATTGACTTGCGGTTTGAAATGAAGACACTAATGTCCTTTCACTTTCGTTGCACAATATGCATTTGATAAAGTATAGAGAACCAAATTAATTCTCACTGCCCGAGTGTTCGAATGGTGAAGGACAAAATAAACAAATAAATAAATAAATAAACACAAAAAGTGACCCCGTACTGTACCATACATGCACACTTAGGCACAGACCAGCAGAAAATTTATGAAAAAACTTGGGTAAATGTGTGGGCCAATGTAATGACACTGCATAATGGAAATGGGCAATTAACATCCCATCATGCTCTGTGGCATTCATAAAATAATACTGAGTAGTCTCAGTTGACCTTGATTTTGAATCAAGATGGTGAGAGGAAATGAGTTTGAAAGAGGGAACACTATTGGGGCACAGATGACAAAGCTTTGGTTACAAATAACTCTCCACTGGAAAGTGTTTCAATTGGGGCGGCGACTGAAGTGAAAAATCAATTTAGATCTACAGGAAGGACATCAGTGAATAGAGTCGAAAATCGTCAGAAGCTTGGACGTCAGTGCAGTATGTGAGGACAAAGGAAGACCATCTTTTCCTGTGCTTATGGAAGATGTCAGTTCAGGTAGTGAACAGACTCATATCAGCAGTAGCGGTCTGGTAACAGTTACATAGAGAAGGCATATTTGAGTAGGGTTGCTGTGCCTCAAGCCCTCTATTACAAAGATGAATGCACATTTCAGAGGTCAGGGATGCGATGGACACTAGTCCACAGAGAGTATGGATACAGTGATACAGTTAGAGTAGTCATTCTACACTATATTCTGGATAAACGAGTGAACGCATGCATGGTGTTCAATAAGAGAGCAGTACAGAACTGAAAGCTTGACCCCCTACTATGAGGGGGGTCAGTGGAATGTTACACCGAGGGGGGCATTTTCTATTTTCATTTTCTATTTTCCCCTATGTGGGAGGGGTGAGAGGTCAGTGTAAAGTCAGAGGAGTTATTCCAAATGAACACCTTTATCCTATGGTGACACATCCCATATGGTGACAGTGCCCCCATCCACTGGAAACAAGGGGTCAATGAGCATGATAGCAGTGTGAAGCATGTGCTATGCGCTTATCATCTGATCAGATGTCAACCCAGTTAAACACTTATGGGATATTTTGAGCCAACATGTCGGACAAGCTTCACTACCTCCATCAAAACACTAAACTAGAGCACTCAGAGAGCACATACCTCTGCTGGGGCCCAACAGTCCCCCACATGTCTGGGACACATACGAGTAGCACTATATGTACCTCCGCACAAGTAAATAAAAAAATACCAGGATCCAGAATTTGATCTGAATTACTCCCGAAATTAAATTACTTTTAAGTCGGCCGCAGACACATCTCTGGTTAAAAAAAAAGAAATCATAAAAAATTGGTCCTTGACTTTTTCCGTAATGTTGCTGACAGACGAACACACATACTTATCCGCAAATGTTTAACTTTTTCCGTTATATTGCTAATAGACAAACAGACATACTTATCCACAAACCAAAGGTGAAACATGACCTCCTTGGTTGAAATAATACTGGTGTATCTTTTCAGAGAATAGCATTCCATGCCTCTTGTAGAGTTCCAGTATTCCAGTTCTTGGTTCCATTAGCGTCAACAATAACTTAAGCGGTTCGGGTGGCTTTGAATGTCATCTTGCAGGGACGATCTGTTTTTTGTTTTTTTTTTCCCCATTGGTTGTCACCCATCTGCATCAATCACAAACTCCACCTAGATTGATTAAATCGAATAGCAATATTCCAGAACTGATTGGAAAGTATGAACCAGCTTTATTACAGCAAATTACCTTTCTTTCTCACCTGTGGTCCCACCATTATTGGACACTGGCTGTACTTTTCTGTGCACAGTTGAGTCAGTTTTTGGGCTGGGCTGCAAATAGCGGCCACGCCCCTATAAACGCGAATGTCGCTGAGTGAGTGAGTGAGTGAGTGAGTGAGTGAGTGAGTGCCTGAGTGATCAAGTTCAACGATTGGCTGGCCGGCGGGGAAGAAGTTCAGCGATTGGTCGGCCGGCGGGGAAGAACTTCAACAATTGGTTGGCTGACGATTTGCTGGCTGGCTGGCCGGGCTTGTCACTCGTATCTTCTGGGGGGTATACTACGGAACAAGTTCAACATAGACAGGCTATATTTGAGTGAGCTGGCTCAACAAACCCTGAACTCGCAATCAGAGATAATTGGTACCACAACGGTGGTTGTAATCTTTCTTTCTTAATCTCCTTTTTGTGCTTTCAACACTGTAAGCGCTCTCAACAAAAAAGCGTTTCATGCGTCAATTGACCCTATTTCCGTTCGCAAAATGACCGATCGCGTGCTGTACGTTCCCTGAGGACCTTATCTCTTATCCAGAATCAGTAACGCTGCGGGTTATCTCCCCCCACGGCACCAGGGGGCGCCGCCAGCAGCTTAATGGGAGACTCACATAGACAAGCTATATCTCAGTGAGCCGGCTCAACAAACCCTGAACTCGCAATCAGATAATTGGTATCACAACGGTGGTCGTGATCTTTCTTTGTTAATGTCGGTTTCTTGCTTTCAACACTGTACGCGCTCTCAACAAAAAAACGTTTCATGCGGCAATTGACCCTATTTCCGTTCATAAAATGACTGATCGCGTTCTGCATGTTTCTCCGAGGAAGCTATCCCTGATCCAGGATCAGTAACACTGCGGGTTGTCTCCCACCACGCCACCAGGGGGCGCCGGCAGCGGCTTAATGGGAGATCCATATGAAGTTTTACACTGATTGGTTGGACACTTGAAAGACTGCATGATTATGCATGCGCATACTCGGGTGGACACTTGGGAAATTATAATTGAGATTTATGTTAGTGCATTCATGTTGGTTGATGTATGCACTTGTTCACTGGATGTAATGTAAGTGGTTGCTGGGTGATTAATAATAAAATTAAAAAAAAAAAAAAGTAAAGAAAATATCCTAGGGGAGTGGGTTGTGATTATGGACAGTTATGAAGAATGTAAATATATAAAAAACAGCCAAAAGCAACACTGTTGCTGCTAATAAGGCCAGAGAGGAATTCTGGCGGAAAATTCCTGACTGTAAGTCTTCTGATGATCACATCAGTTTCTCAGCCAAATCAAACAAAATGATATTAAATTATAGAATAAACTTTCTTATTTCTCGGCCAATTCTCATGATCTGGCTGTTAACTACAAGGCCTTTTCGAGAGCTTTCAATAGGTCATAAATTCATTAAAATTAATTGCTTTTCAATTTTTTTGTCACATCGTTAACCATATTCATTCATCACCAATATCAAATAACGCTTTATGTAAACACATGGCAGCTCCTTCACTCGAACATGTTTAATAAGCGGTTTTACTCAAAACTGTGGATTCATTGTCCATAATATGCCCAAAGACGAAACATCGGGAAAAAAAGGAATCTTTGAAGTTCGTTCTTACACCCTCACTATATAGGAACTGCCATGTGTTCACAAAAGTGACGTCACGTTCCCAGTTAGCACAAATGTAACAATAATTTTATTGTTTCATTACGATTCAGGAACATACATACATACTTTATCTGCTATCTACATCTGTTGCTGCTGTCTCTCTCAAATTCACAAAATCAATAACTGCTACCCTTACTCTACTCTTCTTACTCTTTGTCTATTCAAATGTATCACTTGCTTTTGATGTTTTCCTTACTCAAGACCCCCCCCTCCACCTCCCACTCCCACTACCTCGCACACTCTCACTCACTCCCACTCCCTCACTCACACTCTCACACTCACTCACACTCACACTCTCCCACTCTCCCCACCCACTTTGTAAATAATTTATCAGCTCCAGCTCATTACTAAACTTGCACTTCATATAACTGCGTGAGCTTTGCCCCATTTAGCACCCTTTTCTTGGGCCCACATTCTCATACAGCACTTGGCGGCCCAGCCATATACTAGGTTGCACCTAGTCTTGTTTTTTTTTTTTTTTTTTTTTTTTTTCATCTTAGGCAGTTTTTGCAGTTGGACTTCCAGTCCACTTTGGCATGGTCTTTCCACCATTTTTTTTAAATTTATCCACTTGATGCTGACTTGATTCGTCACTCTCCTTCTCTCTCCCTCTCTCACTCTGTCTCTACGTTGCTCCCTCCCTGTGGTAATTCACTTTAAAAGCACTGTAGCATTACGACACACAGTTAAGGCCTCATCTCTGCAAATCCTCGCACAAATTACAACATCCAAGCCATTATTAGAGCCAACGGTTGCTCATAGTTCGAACAGTTAAATTACAACCTTTACAATTCTATTCATGTCTGCTGAACAAAAGAAGCTTTTTTTTCCTATTTCCATTCTTGTCTCTCCCTGGTGAACAAGTGCATTAGAGCGGGGTGTTTTAAAGTCGTACAGATTTCTTGAGCCGGATGTGGCATTATGGGATGTTCACAGTTGCCGCTCACTAGAGACAGACTGTATGCGGGTAGTTCTTGTGATCAGTGCTGTGACTTGGAAACGTAATGAGCGTGGATTCTCATCTCCCATATTAGAAAAGTGGATTTTTATACTTCTGACATGACAAGTCAGTTTTCTGCTCAAAGAATTAAGTCCTTGTGTCAGAATGCTTAGCTTATCAGACTTGATATGCTCTGTGTTTCCGTCGACTGTTAAATGACAGGCCCTGTCCATGGAAATAATAAGGCTGTTTAAAATGTACACACAAGGCTGGGAGATATGCTATGCCTGAACTAATTAAATGTTTATGCAAAGTAGCTCGATTGCTTTAAATAGAACCTGATCAGACACACATTTGCATAAATTAAGTTTTCTGTTTCCCAGAAATTACTTGTATTATTGCAGAATGTTAAAACATTGAATAGTGAATTGTAGGAGATTTTTTTTCTCATTTCAATAATGCCATCTCTCATTTTTCTTCTGCTTCTAGGTACAGTTTTACTATTTGCAATTACAATTTGTCAGGCGTTTTTGTATTTTTCATCTAAAATGCTGTTGGGGAAGTGAGAAATAATCAAAATTTAAAAACTGAATCCGGTGCTTCTGACTGTTAATAACTTGTTAAAATGTTCAACACTGAATTTTGAACACAAGTAATATTGCTTGCCAGAGCCCCTCACTGAATGTAAACGTAAAATTTATTTTGTGATTATGTTTGATAATTATACTTGAAAATTATTATAATCTTATAAATCCCAAATTCTTGATTGGTCAGTCTACAATAGTCTGGTGGAATCAGCCAACAAATTTGAACAAACTATCAAGCTAAAGATAAATTAATTTCATTAAATTATAATCAAACAGTTATAATCACTCCACTAGAATAATGACAAAAAAAATATTCTTTATTAACGGCATAAAAACAAATTTATATTATTGAAAGCAAGTCCAAGCACCATGATTTTATTTGTAATTTTGGCCTCTTTTTGGTGAAACCAAACACATACATTTGGATGCAATTCCACCGCACAGTTAAATGTTATTTGTTGGTATTCCACATATAATAAGAGGCAGGGAATGCTGGTCTTCGTGATGAACTCTGGAAATTGACACCCAGTAAAAAGCTGTTTGCTCTGGGCTGTCCTCAGACAACTCGGCAGGAGGTGGGGCCATTGATTTCAAGTTCAGATTATGCCACCAGCATCACTTTGATGTATGTCGAAGGCAGAACTGGCCCTATCGAAATGAACTGTTTCCCTTTCTATGGCCAGAATTTACACCCTGGATAGCTGGCACTACTTAAGAAAAGTGTATTTTCTGAGGTGAGCAAAACTTGTCAGGTGGAATGATTGAATATCTATTTTATTAAATTAGAAAAATTGAGTACCTTTGAAACATTGCAGTGTAATTTGAAAAGGTGAGTTGCGATGTTTGCAGAGCTCGGCCAGTGAATCTGTCTTTCCGACTGACTAAGGAAAGCGGCTCTACCATAGAAGTACAGAGAAGATCCAGGGCTATTAGTAGTGATTTTGGGGAAGCCTGGCTGGAAGATTTTGAACAGAGGTGCAGTCGAAAATTGACGATTTGTGGCGAAGAGTGTGAGTGCTGGAGATTTACACTGATCATAGTCAGTCACAGGAGCTGGCTGGTGTGGACAGTAAAAGATTTTCAAGCGACCAGCAGCTGCATTGAGCGCCAGTCACACTGGCCTCATAGCACTGGCTGGTTGAATCCACTAGCAGGACCTTATAGTGGGGCACGTTAGCAATTTACAAGCAGTTGTTTGACATCTTTGGCAAATAACATTATTCTGATGATATTTTGCAACAGGACAACCCGGCTAGAGTCTTGAGACTCCTAATTGCCGTGGGCATGAGTATGTGAGTGAATGTTGTAGTTTGCCCATGAGTATGTGAGTGAATATTGTAGTTGGCCCATGAGTATGAGTATGTGAGTGCATGTTGTAGTTTGCCCATGAGTATGAGTATGCGAGTGAATGTTGTAGTTTGCCCATGAGTATGTGAGTGAATATTGTAGTTGGCCCATGAGTATGAGTATGTGAGTGAATGTTGTAGTTTGCCCATGAGTATGAGTGTATTAGTGAATGGTGGGGATTGCCCATGAGTATGAGTATATGAGTGAATGTTGTAGTTTGCCCATGAGTATGAGTATATGAGTGAATGTTGTAGTTTGCCCATGAGTATGAGTGAATGTTGTAGTTTGCCCATGATTAGGAGTGTATGAGTGAATGGTGGGGATTGCCTGTGAGTATGAGTATATGAATGAATGTTGTAGTTTGCCCATGAGTATGAGTGTATTAGTGAACGGTGGGGATTGCCCATGAGTATGAGTATATGAGTGAATGTTGTAGTTTGCCCATGAGTATGAGTGTATTAGTGAATGGTGGGGATTGCCCATGAGTATGAGTATATGAGTGAATGTTGTAGTTTGCCCATGAGTATGAGTATGTGAGTGAATGTTGTAGTTTGCCCATGAGTATGAGTGAATGGTGGGGATTGTCCATGAGTATGAGAATGTGAGTGAATGTTGTAGTTTGCCAATGAGTACGAGTGTATGAGTGAATGGTGGGGATTGTCCATGAGTATGAGTGTATGAGTGAATGTTGTAGTTTGCCCATGAGTATGAGTGAATGGTCTGGATTGTCCATGAGTATGAGTATGTGAGTGAATGTTGTAGTTTGCCCATGAGTACGAGTGTATGAATGAATGGTGGGGATTGTCCATGAGTATGAGTGTATGAATGAATGTCGTAGATTGTCCATGTGTATTAGGATGTGAGTGAATATTGTGGATTGTCCGAGTGTGTTCCTGCCACACATTGAATACTGGGATAGGCTTGTAGTCAGACGTGACGGTATTATATTTTATATTGTATTATATATTATGACTGTATCCATTCCTGGCTTTTATGCCAACCTCTGGGATTTAATTATTTAATTACATTAATTAGCTGAAACATTTTTGGATGCATCAAGTAAAAATTGACATTTCATGACGCGATTTTGAGATAAAGGTTGTCAAAGTTGGACACTTTTTAAGTGATCTGTGATAGCAGTTTACGTCTTACTTGATTCCATTGAAACTAGTAGGTGAATCACTTTAATTTTTTTTTTTTTACATCAAATACTTCATAGGTACATACAACAAGCTACGTATAGCAAAAAGTAAAAAAATTCCAAGTGTCATGAATTGTCCATTTTTACTTGGATGTGTTCATATTTATGATATCGTACATTTTAGCTGCATGTTTGCTTGTTGAGCCAAGTAGCCAGGTTAATTGGTGGAAACAAAACCTCGCATACACACACCGGCCCTCCAAGACTGAATCGCCCCCCCATGCTCTAAGCCAACCCCCCACCCCCATGGCCCCGCCCCCAGGACCCAGATGAGGAATAAGCAGACCTGATAACGAACGGTCATAGATGGGATGTATGCTGTATGTGTGCCTATCGCTGGGTGTAATGCTGCTGTAATAGACTGGCCAGGTAGCTCTTGATTGTCGATTAATTCCACTAGTTTAACATACATTTTTCATCGTCTCGCAGTTCAGCTCACAAACCCATTATTTTTTGCTATTATGATTCATTAGATCTAATTCTTCTTTTTGTTAACAATGGCACAGCTCCCTTTGAGTAATTAGCACAATATTATGAGTCTCAGGAGGCATGCATATATTTTAAATGTGCATGATGGTTATTCTGAACCCTGGCATGTTTGTTACAAAACACTTTCTATCAGTGGCAGTGGCGTTTTTTTAAGCCTTATTCAAACAACTTGCCCTCATCGCATAGCCTAATTATCAATTAGACGCACCCATTAACAAAGTATTTTAGAACAAATTATGATTATTAAATCCTCACATTATTATTTATATTTTAATGGGTTAAGTTTCTTCAAAGAGCCACCGTGTGGATAAAATATCTCTATGGAGAAAAAGGCATCTATTCACAGGTTAAGGGGAAGGCAATTACAAAGCTGCTTAGAGAGCTTAATTACTGTAAATAAAGTGGTGCAGTGTACGCAGAAAATACGTTTTGTAAAAGCTGTTATAAAATGCACAGATCTGCACCTGGATGTGGTTGTGATTTAAATGTACGGCAGAAATGTATGGTATCAGATACCAATGAACTGTCATGATGTGCAGCGTTTTTCTTATTATTATTATTTATTTATTTTTTTTTTTAAATTTATGAAACCTTTTGTGTTATATTTCTTAATTCCACAATTGATTGCAATTGAGTTTGGGTATCTCTTGCATTCAATCTTCTTTTGAGGCTTTCGGATTACATTACAACTTGTGTTTTCATCGTGAAACATTGATGAGTACTTGTGTACTTGTTCTAACTTTCTCGCTAGTAACATTTAGAATGGCGATGAGCAGGGAGTGTAATTTAGTTCATGTCATACCCACCCTTTATATAAATTTCCCATAAAGCTCAAATCACTTGGAATTTGTATTTTCCCTTGATCTTTAATTAAGTGAAAGAACAGCATTTTTTTTTTTATTTCTAATGCACTTAATGGGGAATACATTGTTTATTCATCAAATGCATTCTTTGCAAGCTGATTAATTCCTGCATGATGGGACTTAGTTTGGAGTATTTATTTATTTATTTATTAGTACATTTATTCATTATGACATGAATGCACATGAAATTAGTCAAAAGGTAGTTTTGCGCTATTCTCTCATAATGGAGATACAGGCAATTTTATGATGGGGCGCCATTTCTCTCTCTCTCTCTCTCTCTCTCTCTCTCTCTCAGTTACTCTCACACACACTCATTCAGACTCATTGTTTTAGGACAGACTCAGGATTGTTGCATTAAATATTAATCAGCTAATTACAGGAGGGCCTGGATGCAGTGTTGGCTCCTGTTTTCCTTATTGTACATTGGGTTATTAATGGGAGGCAGTTATTACTTATTCAGGAGGTTACCTCCCTGACACACAGTGAATGAGGTTAGCTGTTTATGTGCTCTGCACATAACCATGCTTGATTAGTAATCAGTAATTGAATTTAGTACATTATTTAAAAGCGGCTGTTGTAAAAACTCCATAGAACTGTCTATTTGGTCTGTAAACTGGGACTTAATGATGTTGGCAAATGTGTCACAGCAAAATCTATCTCCCAACTTTACATCACAATGCTGTTTCATAACGCACAGCTGCTACGCCGATCACATCATTACGGTTATTTGTCATAAAACCATCCAGGCCCCTTCTGGAGTGCTGCTCGTAATTTTTCTGCCTAGAGAAGGAAAAAACTTAGAATGTTGCTAAATCTGTACATGATACAAATGCAAAAAAGTGCTAAGTCTGCATCTGATTTTATTTTGAATTCTTAAAAAGGGAAATCAGCTGAAATGGCAGAGAGACAGAATGGCTCATTTTCTATTCTATTTTATTTATTTATTTATTTTTATTTTTTTTTAAATAATACTGCCATTATTATCACTTTACAGGTGACCAAGGACCCTTTTTGACATGTCCGTATCACCATCTCACTCAACTGTCAAAACTAGCACCAGATCAGCAGTAACAAAACACAAGCCTGCAACAGCTGCATTGAGACTAGGATACAGTCAATGGAAATATTTATACATTATTTCAATAGCATTGGCACTTAACCCTAATGGAAATATTTATACATTATTTCAATAGCATTGGCACTTAACCCTAATGGAAATATTTATACATTATTTTAATAGCATTGGCACTTAACCCTAAGAGCGCTGAATAAATTTTCAAGGAATTCTAAATGTGATTATCCTAAGCTGTTGAAAATCTATCATGTGGCAACTTGTTTAAAAGAGCTCCCGCAGCTCTTTTAAACAAGTTGCCACATGATGGGTTTTCACCAGCATCTGATTTTGATATCCTACATCATTGGGCAACTATAGTTGCCTATAGCGCTCAAAGTGTTAAAAATGTGTTTATCATTCAAGATTTTTCCTAATCGTTTTGCATATTTGTTCGTGTTTAGAATTCACAACCCTGATTCTCATAAATTTCCAGAAGCGGCCATGAATTATGGTAATCACGTCTTTTTATTCTCAACGCATAGCGTGCTCATCAGAGAAGGAAGTCCAGCGTAATCCAAATTAATCATCACCGAGTAAAGTTTAGGGGTGAGCAGGTGCCGTACTTCATATTACGGAGGAGTCTTGACAGCTCAATCGAGCCAAAACCTAAAAGAGCCCAGTCAAGGGGAAAGCTGGTCTGGGTAGGGGCCCCCAGAAAAGCAGGGTCACAGGTAACGAGGTGAAACAGGGCTTTGGGGGTGGCACAACCCCGATTTCACCTTGCATGTGAAGCCGACGTGTTGCGTTCAGTGAGTCTGTATAAGTCTGTGCTGCAAAGGAGCATCCTGTGCTGAGAGGCTAGCGGGGAGTGCTATGCTAACTGCTCGCATTTAGCACCTTTGTTGTGTGACATGAGAGGTGCAGGCCTGTCACAGTCGCTCGCTCGGCGCGGCTCCCGGCGACGACGGAGGGGCTTCTGACAGGTTTGTATTTCGGTTTGCTAAACAGCTGCTTCCCGGGCTAACTCGCGTTTCCTCCTGAACCCCCGAACGGTCCCGCCCCAGAAGCGCGGCGCCGAGGGTCTCCCGACAGCCGTCCCTCCATCTGGGCTCCACTCGCCCGCGGGCTCCCTCATCTCCCAGCATGCTGCGGTGCGGAGCAAGACTGCAGTTCTGAGTGAAAGCGACAACCTGCTGTGATGCAAACTGTGGTTCCTGCAGAACAATATCTTCGCCGCCACATTTCCTCTCTGCCCAGACAAAAGGCTCGGCAGCAGAATAAACTCGTGCATTCACTGCACATACGACTCTGCCACATGTCTTGGACAGCAGCCGTTTTTCGTTCCGGAGAAGGAGGGGTGTGTCGTCACCCTGAAAGTCTGGGTTAGCCGATCAGTGTTTTGAAAGAGCTCCATCAGAAATCGATGTGAGACATCAGTCTTTTATAAGCGTTTGACCTTTGCTGCTTCATTTTTCTCTTTCCTGAGACAGAGTATGGCGCTCAGTCTTCTTGCTTACTTGACGTTAGCCCGAATAAAGCAACTGATGTATCATGCAGTCGCCCTACACACAATTATGAAGCATTTCACCGTCCCATTGGCATTTCAGAACATTTTAGCCTTTTATGGTGTTACCATGTTTGCATTTATGTATTTATCTATTTATTTATTAGGGGAGAGTCTAAGGGTTGATTTCAGATTCTCGCCGTGTCTTTGTGTGAAGCACTTGGCAGTGCACTCAGCATTGGCCCGGAGAAAAGAGCTGCTTAACATTTTCCCGGATGCCAATCCCACTTTACAAAGTAACTACAACACAATCGCCGCCTACACATTCTCCTCAATTTCAACTAATGCATCCTGGGTCGGCAAACAGCCCAGTAAAAAGTAATGTGGACCATCATTTGATGACTGGCTTGGCGTTAAATTACAAGTTTTTTTTATTGATGACTTTTTTTTCCGTACAAAATAATGAAGCTCATGGGTACTTACTCTGCATATATTTGTGGTAATAAGGCTATCTTATCAAGCTTCCACTGCTTATGGGTGAAAATATGCTCTGTCTCCATTTCTAACCAATTCCTGCTTTCCACAGGTGGCCGCTTTTCCCCGAGTCTGAAAAACTGAATATTAAAGAAAAAGTGCAGGACCTCGGTTTTCTCATTAAATTCCTCCTTTTCCCATTTGGTACGAGTGAATCAGTTAACATTGTAATATATTTTCCATTCTGCTCCATTTGCAATTGGCCGTCTTAGTCAGCACACTTTCACATTAATGCAGCAGCGCAGAGCTCCAAGGCAAGTACCGCTAAACCCTCCTCGTAATTCTCCTTCAGGATCCTCCCTGAAGTGCTCCTATTCAATATGCTCTTCACCGGCAACACACAGCTAATCTCACTCTACAGTTCCAAGGACCTCGGTGAGGATAAATATGTCCTCAGCCAGGTCCTTCACCTTGGTTTGTTTCTTGGGCCAGAAAAGTTCAAATAAAGTCAGCAACACTTTCTCCGGCAGATGGCTGCCAGCTTTGAGTCACCCCTGTCATTTGAGTGCTATAAGCAGGTTCCAGCTTACTTCACTAATGCGCCCACAACTCTTTGGCCTCACACTTTCCTGCAGGAAGGATAACGAAGCCAACTTGGCTCATAAACGATGAAAATATAGTGAAAGTTTTCACTTCCAAATACTCAGAGGTAAACATCTGTGGCAACTTAAACATTGAGTGGGCCTGCCAATATGTTAGAGCTTTGCCACCATATTAGTTGCTTCCATTGTTCTGAATCAACACAAGGATGGGCGAGTACCATAATCTAAATGGTCTAGTGTGGGGGTTTATTTTTAGAATGTATTCCCAAGGTGCGCCAATCTCTGTACCCTGGAGATCTGGACGCCAGGTATTGCAGCAGAGCGAAAAGGATTCTGTGTTCCCGTGGGGGGTGGAGGGATGAGCATGTGACTAATTACATACCATAACTCCCCCTGCAGTACCGTAGTATGAACACATACAATTAAGCTGTCTTCAGAAGGTCAACATTGACATTAATGATAAGTATTCAGCTTGTGGTAATGTGCACACTGTATGATAATGTGTTCAGTCTGTCAGTGAGACTGTAGCTGCTCTGGTGCAGAGCATCATTCAATAAAATGGATACCAGGACTATATAATCAAGATGCTCAAATCCTTCTGTCACAGACATCGTAATTTGAACCAAAAAAAAAAAAAAAAAAAATGATCTGAGTTTTTATTCAGATATGATGCCCTTTACAACAGAAATATCAGTAGGCTACTCCAACTGGTCGTATTAGTATTAGTAGCAACACATTCTCATTCTGACTCGTCATATAGTGGGGCTACCTAACCAAGCGTCAATATACGATGCAAAAGGAGGCTTTAAGTGCCTTTATTTGACACTTGCAGTTAGGGTTTGGATTAAGGGTAAAGGGTTAGGGGGTAGGGTTCATTTTAAACTGGCGTCAAATGAGGATGCCAAAGCCTCCTTTTGCTTCGTATATCGACGCTTGGCCAGGTAGCATCACTATATGATGCGTCCGGATGAGACTAAGGGCTCTATCTTACGCCAGAGTCCCTAAACCCGTTATTTGAGGATTTCGCATTGCGTAAGAGGCGTTCCCCCGCAAAAGTTGCTATCTTGCACACCTGCCTATATCCCTAAAACACCTTCGCTACCCGTTATATTATGCATAGGCGTGGTTTGGGCGTTACGCCAGTTAAACCAATCAGTGTGCCAGGTGCAATTGCCTTTAGGAGCAGGCTGCGCAATCCCAAATCCTCAAACCGAAACCCGTGATGGAGAGAGGAAGGTCGCCACGTTTCTCCGAAGACGAAGTTAAATTGCTCGTGCATGAGGTCAAATCCAGACAGGGGAGGATCTGTTTTTGTTAAGTTAATCATGAATTGTATTATTATTATTATTATTATTATTATTATTATTATTGTTGTTGTTGTTGTTATTATTGTTATTATTATTATTTGACATTGACATATTGTTTAATGTTTGTTATGTAATAAAAAAAACCCATCAAGCCTACCCCTTTTGTGATGGAAAATTCAGAAAAAAAAAGAAAAAAATGCGTTTCGCCATGATTGGGTCATGCCTCCAATTGAGCTGAGTGGGTGTTGGAATGACCCACTAGCATAGAAAAATAGTGCCACAGTAACCCTAACAGCAACGGGCAAGGCATATGGACAGCTGGCAGCGGTGTATACATCATCTGCCACCAGGTGACATAATTCCGCCACTGCCTGACGGGAGAGGCGCAGTTTTGTCACGCATTCTCGTTCTGTGGGAAATAATACTCAGGGCCTGCGCTAGACCTGAAAATTTGGGAGAAAATATCCATCCCTTTATTGACTACAGTTAGTCCTGGCTCATTCTAGATGGTTTTCCCGTATTAACACGTTTTCCAATTCAAGAATAATCAAGTGGCAAGTGAAGACACGGCTTCTCTCCCCCATGCGATCTAACAGCGACAAAATAATGGGCTACATTCAGTACAGAAAAATAATCTAATTATAAATAGGTCTATGCACTGGCACTCAGCAACGATAATTTTTTTTTTCCTGCGAGAGCGGCATTTCAGAACTCTTTTGCGAATGAAGGTAATTTCGGCGACAAGAACGCACACCTGTTTTTGCAGCACGGTCACGCAACTTGCTGTAAAAAAAAAAAAAAAAAAAAAAATAGACAGCTGTCCGATTGGAAAATGTAAACGGACGAAACCACGTAGGCCTACTTGTCACCAGAATTACCTTCATTCGCTGAAGAGTTCTGAAATGCCACTCTCTCTGGAAAAAAAAAAAAAAAAATTACGTCGCTGAGTGCCAGTGCATAGACCTAATTATAATTAATTATTTTTCTGAACTGAATGTAGCCCATTTGTCGCTGTTAGATCTCATAGGAGAGAAGCCGTGTCTTCAATTGCCAAATGGGTAGCGGGTGGGTTGAGGACCCACTATACGCTTTCCCTAACCTGTGTGGTCAAGATAGCAATTGTAGGGAAAGCGCATAAACACGCCCACGAGCACACCTCCAGGCGCAAATAAAGGATTCGGCATTATGTATAGCGGGTAGTGTGGCCGCAAGATACCGTTTAGGGATAGTGGAAGCTGCTAAATGCGTAATTCACGGGTGGCGGGTAGTGGCAACAGGTAGGGCAGTGTGAAAGATAGAGCCCTAGATTCTTAGCAGCAGTGGTAACATTGACACAAAAGCATAAATACCATTCTGATGTCCGTGTAACAGAATTTTTTTGATTTCAGAAACATAAATTCTTAGCCCACACTCGACGTCCCCTCCTCCCACTCTTTCTGTTTAGGAAATTTATTTGGTCTGGACAGTGCTTCCCGCCTTTGATCTGGGAGTCGCTGCTGTTTAATTTGATCCTGCTGAGCCCGACCCAGCAGTTTAGCGGGCTTTTGACGCTGGTCCAGCGATCGCTCGGGAGCTGCTGATTGGATGTGTCTGTTATCACTGGAGTCACACACAGTACGCTGGTCAGGGGGTCAGATGCTTTTGAATGCAGTCAGGGCTAGGCAGCAGTGTGACACCTGACCAACAGTGTTCAGGCTTTTTCATCTTAATTCACCCTCAATTCATTGAGAAAAAAAAATCCCACAGTATCTTTTTTTAACTAATATCCATACTAATATCCATAATGAGGCGGTTTACTGCCATTTCACCTTTAAGAATTGAAAATGTAGTATGACTGTGGTAGATAATTCACACCGAAGATCTTTTTATCTGCAATTTACGTTGTATTTTTTTGCTGACTGCTCTTTACATTGATGAATTATATTGGTGTTTTGGTCATGTGGTGCATAATGCTAAGCAAGGCTTTATCATGGCAAATTTGTCCATTGCTTGGTAATGTCAAAACTGTGCAACAAAATGCTATGTCCAACTGTACCACTTATTCTCACTGCGTTGAGTTGCTCAGGGGGTGGAAGCATTAACTGGGCATTCCTCCTGTGCAACTTTGGGCCAGGTTTGCGACATTGCATTATTAGCTGAAGCACCATACAGGGGAGGAAGATTTCAGTCAACAAGGTTGTGTACAGATGGCATCACAATGCCATTGTCAAACCACAATAAACTTGGTCCTCAGTTAATTAGTCATGGGAAACCAAGGTCAAACAACTCACTGCAGCTAAGTCACAATATTTACCTCCCACTGTGCTACTACATTGCTTTAGTCTGCAGACTGTGTTTCTGATTTGTAAGGCGCAATACTGTGATAATCATGGTTTTCTGTGCCCTAGCACATGCACTTTGGTCCTTCCTCTGCCTCATGTCTGACAAAACATAAACCAGGTAGTCTTATCATCGTTGCTGTAGCACCCTTCCAAAGAAATTGTGTGCTTGAAGAACCCGTTTGGATCTTGTGTCCTCTATCGATTTCACAAGGGGTTTCATTTGCATAGTGCAGCCCAGTACGGACAGGGATTCAGTTTAGGTTGACATTGTTCATTTCGCACTGCAGTGAGCCAGCCAGTGGGAGCAGAGCCTCATTTTCATCGACTCACTGTCCACTCAAAACACTCGACTATGAGGAAAAAGTGCTGACTGTCGGCTTTAATTTGAGGGTGTGTGCACGCAAGTCACATGACCTGTTATGAGAGTGAAAGCACCTTTTGTACAGACCCCCCCCCATCTTCCAGCGCATAAAAAATATATATGGCAGTCTGTCATCCAACAGAATGTACAATAAGGTAATCATTTATAGCATTTCATCTTTAGCATGCAATGACTACTTGAAGCCTGTGAGGCATGGGCATCACCAGATGCTGGCAGTCTTCCTGGGTGATGCTCTGCCAGGCCAGAGCTACAGTCATCTTCAGTTCCTGCTTGTTCTGGGGGCTTTTAGCTTTCAGTTTCCTCTTCAGCATATAAAATGCATGTCCAATTGGATTCAGATCCAGTCGATGACTCGGCCAACAGCACGTTCATTAATTGAGGTGAAATAAACTTTTAAACTCTAAGGCCTATGCCATAAACGGCTTTTTCAACCCAGATCCACTGCGAGTCTGAGTGTTACTGGAGCTGAGATTCATTGAATTTTCAAAAAGATGTGCATCAAACAGACACTCCAGCCTCTGCCGCAGTGTGTACAGTACTTTGTTTTGGCTGTATATATGACGTCTATTCATAACACTTTTCTCATCTCTCTCTCTCTCTTCTATTGTCTCCTTAATCTGTCTATGTGTTACTCTGTGTTACATGACCACTTTCACGAAAGGAGTCTCTCGCCTTAAAGTTTGTGACCTATTCACCCGAGGTGTCTTGGGAAATAAATCCATTTTACTCCATCTAGTCACTCCTCAGCCCAGACAAGGAGAGCTGTTCAGGGTAAAGAAAATAGATAAATAAAGAACAAAATCCAACATGGCTGTGTTCTGCTCTACTCAGACCTAAGGTCACATTATTAGTTTTTTTGTAAAGGTTACTCTCCATAGAAACTGTTGCTGCAGAAAACGGAGCACGGACTGACATTTGTACACATTAGACGGGTCTTTCAGAGATGGGTTTTCAAAAAAGCGTGTCTCTCTCTTTCACCTTGTGCAAAGTTGAAGATCTATCTGTCGATGGCTTTCATATGTGTCTTTATGTACACATTTTTTTTTTTTTTGTTTGAGACGGAACTCCTTTCAAAATTTCTGATAAATTCTCCCCCACAGTGATGTCATCAACGGGAGTCATTGTGTTCTGTGAGGTGAGGGAATCTTTTCAGAAGCTTGTTGGTTTTGCGCACTCGGTCTGGCATTGCTGTTCTACCCTGGCAGAGTTTGACAGTTCCTCTGATTATGTGTCAGCTCCCCACATTGCCGATGGCCTCACGGATAGGCAACTGCTTTACCTTCCTGGACTCAGACTTTCAATTTGTGTGGAAAGCCTGAATGTGAAGGTCTCAGGAGACTGGAGATGTTACTACTGTATCAAGGGGATAGTTCCAGCGGCCAAAAGCTCCTCACTTCAAGTCAAAATGGTAGAAAAAAACAATATATATATATATATATATTTTATGAGAGTCATATTGTTTTCTTTTACTACTGTACATCTTAGCCTTCACTGATCTGGCCATTCAACCTCTGTTTTGTTAACCATATGAGACCATGCCTAGTTACCCATATATACAGTATGCACCATCGATTTACTGAATCCTGGAATCTTTATTGGTAAACCTTTTGTATTCTGCTTATTTCACCTTACATGACTCAGCGAAAGGATGAGAATATGGCTGGGCATATGTTCCCCATAGGCTTGCTTGAGGTTTCTTTCTTCTTTCTGAGCAGGTTACACTCTGAAACACATCTGTAGTCCAGGGTAATCCAGTCCACAGCCTTTACATGTAGGGGTGTCTGCCGGCATTTATTTTTGCATTGCGCTGAAGTCAACAATGGCGGTAGTTATCATCACACTTCCAGTACCCGGAGTCCTGAGTGCTGCACTTGGCATTACCTATTTATCATCACTGCTGTGTGCAAGATGGCCTGTTCTCTCGGAATAGAATGAAAGAGGGACATTGTCAGCAATAAAGTCAGGGAGGGAAAAAAGTTTTGTTCCCATTTTATAATTTCCTAAAGGAAAATATTGAGCTGGTGTTGAATTGATATTGATCAATGCCAATTTCCATTTTAAAATGCCATTATTGGCATGACATATTTCAAGCCATGTCCAGTATTGCCAATACTTATTTAGTTAATGGTATATCGAACAGAGTTCCATTAGATTTTTATTCTTTTTTTTTCCAGTGAAAACCTTTCAATTGTTGATCACATATTTATTCAGACACTGCAGTTCTCAGTTCTTGACTGCAGAGCTTTTGTGGTTTGAACGAAGGCAGAAACGCACCAACTGCCAGTGCATTCCGATGCAATCTCCTCACTGTCTGTTCAAAATGTTCGGGTTTTGGTTGCGTGACAGAAATCACCATGGAAACAGTCTTTCCCTCCCATTGAGCTTCTTTTGTTGCAGTAATTACGGAAACCGCTGGGATTGGGTCAGTTTTACCTTTGCCAAAGTACTTTGCCAAATTGCCACACTGAAGAATGAATGCGAAATAAACGCGCAAAATGGTCTTAATTCCTCTAAAGTTACATTCCATTTACTCTTATATCCTTCATTGCTCTTTCCCTTTCATATCTCTTCCAACTACTTTGAGTTCGGGGACAGTTGTGCATTCTGGTCTCTTTTCATTGAATGTACTTATGGTCCCTCTGTGCTGTTTTGTAGTTGATCTCTACAGTGGTGCAGTGAAGTTCATTACTTTGATGTGGGGTAGCTAAGCTTGGGAGCAGAGATCAGGGATCTTGGAGAGGGTAGAGATAGAGCCTTGTGGCAGGGGTAAAGGGCATTCTGAAGCATATAATCTGAATTAACTACGCAGCAAGTCTTCACAGGGGTTTTGCTAATTAGCAGCACAAACCATCACCTGACTCATTCCCCCAGTCCCTCGCCACTGGTTCTGGAGAAGCGTTTAGCTACTGCGGCATTGGTTTGATTGTGGTGCTAGCTGCCAAAACAGTGCAACATCAGAGCTGCGTAATTGCCAATTTAATTTCATTCTGACTGACTGCACTTTAATGTTATGCCTTTTACTGTTGTGAATCCAGCCCTGAGCATTTGAAAAGTTGATAGAGCATATCTGAGACCAAAACTCAAATCCAGCTCATGAAGCACTGTCTGAAATTGGCGTGGGTATTTTTCCCCAGATATAGAAGAGCCAGTCATTGTAGTTATGCTTTTGAGAGGAAATCTTGGCATAATGCACACGCGCAGACACACATATAGGCACACCATATTTAGTCAGTGTGAAAGAGGGCACTATTCCAGTAGTGGTTTAATTCCACAGTCTGTTACAGTTGGGAATAGTAACAGACTCACCCAGTGAACTTCTCACGGCTATATTTGGTTTTTACAAACGCTGCATTTGATTGTTTTGTTTCTTATTTAGAAACACTTATTTTCATTATGTTTAGGTGTAGAGACAAATTGGAGGGAATCGCGCGTTTAAACAATGTGGAAGATGTGAGGCATTTTCAACAGCCCCCAGGGAGCACCGAACAGGGAGAGGAGCTGACAAAACCCAAAATCCTCTCACGAAAGGAGAGAGATGTGAGGAGCCGATCTCTTGTGGGTTAGCTTACATCCTGCCGCGTCCCAGTCTTTATGACTCATACTGGGACCTTCATATCAAAAAATGTGAGCCCTGGAGAATCCGCAAATGCTGTTTAGCGCACACAACAACAGCAGAATGGGATTACTGCCAAATCAAACTGAACTCCTCCAGTGTCAAATCTCTGCTAAAATACAAACACATGTCTGAGGCCCACAGGGTATTAGCTGTCATCTGCCTGAGATGGAGCGCTCCTCTGATCAGTGCCAGCTCTCTCCTGCAGTGCTGTGTGGACTACAAGGTGGCCGCTGCTTCTTTGATTATAAAGTGTTTGTTTGTGTGGGGTTTATTGCAGAAAACAGACAAATCTGGTGACAAAACTCCGTAAAAACTATTCTCGCCTACTGCAGAAATTAAATGTCCATAAGCCTCCTGCTTTTGAATGGACACTTGCTGATGCGACAAGGCAAAACACAATCTAAATGCAATGTGCAGTCTCTGTTGCCAATTCGCTATCTTACTTATGGGCTATTTTGAATTTCCATATCATGATTTCTCTGAAAGTTGTGAAACTGCAGATTCAGCATTAACGCCAAATGGTTTTGGGTACTCTTATGGCAGGACTGCAAGAGTTTTGTGTTAAGAAAAAGGCTATTATCTTATTTGGAGAGAAATCCACCTCCCACACAGTTTGCTTTTTCAGTCAGCTAAGTTTGAACCAAAGTCTGCTACTGCACTGCTTTGCAGAATTTTCTTCCATGAAATAAAGCAGCCCATCAAAAAAAAAATTGGAAATTGAAAATACTGTCCCAGATTATTGCAGTGTCAATACATGCAAGAAAGGGATACTGTGTGTGACAAGCACTCCAAAGCGTCACCTTCTTGATGGTGTAATTTTTAAGCGCTTACGGAGTACTGCACAGTTTATGCGGTGTCCTGAAAAATGAGTTACATCTTTTGTTTGTTGACATTTATTACATTCGTCACGTTTCAGTCAAATTGGGGGTGGGGAACTTCTTGTACACTTTATGGCAGCAGTGAGAAATTTTAGCAGTTGTCATTATAGTTGTATCCATGCCAGACATTTTGTTTTAGTATTTGGCTATATTCCATGTGCTAAAAAATACTACTGAAAATAAAGAAGAATTAAAACTAATGTTTTACAGGCAAATAAATTGCATTCAGATCAGGGACAGAGTGTAACAAGGTGATAAGCACTGGCAGAGATGTAGAGTACTGTATAAAATATTTCAATCGCTCCATTTGGCCCTATTCTGTATAAACGGCTTCATCAGCACATTCATGAATGATTTATTAATACTTGCAAATGGGAGTGCAGTATGGGCCAATTGGTAATAGTAGTCGCTATATCAGTAGTGATTTACTGTGTATGAGCAGATGTGGCTTTTGACATAAGCATGTATGACTGATTATTTGGAGCGCATGAGTTAAGTGGCTCATACGAAGGTCCATTCAAACTAAGTTTCTCCGGTATTTCTGAGGGAAAGCAGCGAGATTGCAGTTCTGCATCGACTCATGTTTTTGCTGCAATTCTGCCTTATCATTTTCCTGCTTTTGTCGAGAAAGACACAAGTGGGCTCACTCATCCCTCCTTTCGTTCGTGAGAGTCAAATGTACTGTAAAAAAAATGTACGGACGGGCGAGGAGGGCGAAAAAAAATGGCACGAAAGCAGGGGAAACGGGAGCAGAGAGAGAGCGAGCGGCACTGACTGACACTGAGAGTGGAGATTAATGAGCTGAGTGCGCGAGCTGTCGTCCCGGGGAGCTCGCCGTCGCGCTCCGTGGAGAGCACGCCCGCTCATATCTGCTGACACAGGCGGAATATCGCTCCTCAGAGGCAGCGGCTGGAGCAGCCAGTCAAATCCTCCGCCATCGCGCCACCCCGCGAGCGCGGCTAATTCCCTTCTTTCGGCCCGCTACCAACATGCAGCGTCCCAAAATATATCTGAGCCTCTTTCTGCTGATTTGAATATGAGCTATTTTTATTTCCCGCTGCTTGTAGTGGACCTAATGAGAAGGTGTCATTGTTAATGAATGTATTTTTGTTCTCTTGAATCCCCGAAGACTGATAAAGCGCTGCAGTCATTTTTCTATCAGCTCTGCATTCGTCCGTGTTCATGCTTACATTGCAAACGGTCAGTGGTAATGAATTGCTGTGGAGACAAGAGCAAGAGAAACCTGCTTTTTTGTTTGACAGTGTTGAGTTTGATAATTTTTTTAAAATTCTGTTGTTCTTTCAGAAATCAGCGTACTGATTAATCTGGAAACTCATGTTTCCAGGACAGCCCTGTCCCACTTCGGATACTTTTAGCATCCATATTTTTTCATTTCCGTAA
Source organism: Gymnothorax javanicus (assembly GCA_029692085.1). Classification (NCBI taxonomy): domain Eukaryota; kingdom Metazoa; phylum Chordata; class Actinopteri; order Anguilliformes; family Muraenidae; genus Gymnothorax; species Gymnothorax javanicus. Next base: position 35,843,148 of record CM056202.1, read on the forward strand.
ATTAATTTGGCATCTCTAATCTCCCATTCAAATCAGGAATGTCCAATTTGCAAACTACGGAGCTACAAGCATGCTCTTATGTGATTCGTGCTGCCATCTTGGGAGAGCGCAGACAATTTGCAGTTCTTTTCCAAGTCAAACGACTGTCAGCAGCTATGATCACAGTTTGAGCATGCTCAGAACTAGGGTGGAGGAAACCCCAATACGAGCTTATTCCAGCACCAACCCATGGGTGCCTGATGACCAGTGGGAAGCACTTGAGCAAAGAACAATGCTGGCTTGACCGACTTCCCCCTCCCATGTCCCTGTGCAGCGTTAAACTCTCCTGGGGCTGATGGCCATAGTCTGGCACTACTGGGTTTCACCTCAGACCATAGTGGTCACTCTTGCACCACAATTTGCACCTTCACCAAGTCAGCAAACCCAGCACTGATACAGTGGTTAACAGAAGCCTGTGGGTAAAAGAAGCTGGTGGTCGTGTCCTGAATTTGGAGAGATAACACCCAATGTTCTGCATCAGAGTAAATTTCTGTGCTTGCGAAACTTTTTAAACCATTTATGTAATTTTGTTTGTTGGGAAGTTGCTTGTTTTTCTGTCTTCAGCAGACCAAAGCGAAAAATTCCTTGCTTTGGGCAAGGTACATATGCCTTTGTTTTTATATTTTCCCTTTAATATGTGGCAAGGATAGACGAGCTCATTACTCTTAATGAATTTAAAGCAAGGGTCAAAAACTGGCATTCAGCACAAATGGGAAGAGTCGTTATGCTTTCTTCTTTTTGCTAACATTCCTCATAGAGAAATTGGTTTTCCAGTCCAATGACAAAGAATTGTAAATAAAGACACTTTGAAAAATTCAACACATACAGTATATTCCAATTTGATTTGAGGGTAACTTTTGAATAACCACGGATAACCATTTCCCCTCTGAGACTGGCAATGCTTTGCCAGTTATAAAATTAAAAATCCACAGACTCAGGTTGGTGTCAAGAATAAAGGGGCAAAAGAGGTCTTGTGTGAGATAAAGGTTGGATGGCATTAAAAGCTGAAGGAAAGTCTACAAGCGCAATCCTGATCTTGCTTCAAATGTGTGTAAATCAGACTCAGGAGGGTAAAAATGGCTATATCCATCTCCCCGCTGGTCCTATCGGCTAAATGCAAACATGATGGCTGCATCAAGTTATATGAACTCATTTCTTCTCCTTAACTCCACTTCTCATGACAGGTTTTAGATACTGGACTCAAGTTCATAAGTTTTCAAAAGTTAAACTTAGGGCGAACCATTGTCTTGACTATTTGTGAGTTGAAACAAAGCTTATCTTCAAGTTGAGCTGACACACATTTTTTGAGGCAGCCAGTGAACTTTCGCTTCTAAGTTTACGCAGCTTAAAATGCAGTATAGTGCAGGGGACCTGATGTTTCCCGTTCACTTACATAGGTATCTCCATGCTTCGCTCCCACAGCTCAGAAAGTGCATGGCCCAGGCTCGCATCATTGAGTTTACCGCATAGGTCGGCGCCTCCCGGTGAGGAGATCCCCGGCTGTAGTAATCTAAAATAAGAAGAGGAAACACGCTGAACACAGCTTTCTGGTTCCCTTCCCTGTCCAGGTTTCAGCTGTATTTCTCCTGAGCTTTTCAGCTTGGTCCTCGTGGTACCCTGGTCTCTGATTGGCTCACTCTCTCAGCATGCTGGTTATGGGTCTCACATTCCTAATTTCATCGTGCATAGTGAGCTGAGCCTCGCTGTGCTGATTTGCCAATGCAGTTCGGGGGGTGTGCCAGCAAGTCGGCCGAGCACCAGCCTGCCACAGTGACGATGGTGCGTTTCTAATCATTGACAAGCACGGACAGTACGCCAGACTGAAGAAAATTCCCTGCGTAATTGGACTTGGCAGGGAACTAATGCTTCTTTAGAGAGTGGGAATTGAACTGAATTGGGAAGAAGATGTACTCCAAGAATGCTTGTCCTTTGATTCCATCCAATTCATGTTTGCTCTTTCCAGGGGCTTCATCCTAACAGTTTTAATTTTTCCACTGTAATATATTTGTTATACTTGGCCATTTAATGCTCTAAACTTTGTTACCAAATAACACTAAAAAGAATATTCAAAGTATTTTTAAAAATTCAAAGAAAGTCTTCATAAAAAGTATCTAGTTTGATCAAGTGAGTGATATTGACACTTTTTCTCAGGAAAAGGATTTTTTAAATTTTTTTTTTTTGAATCAAAATACGACCAGGAAGGTTTTCAGTTGGATAACGGCACAAAATTGATTTTTTTTTTTTTTTTTGTAACGTATTAAATCTAAAAGCTGTTTTCAGACATTGTTGCGTTGAGATGCTAGCGAGGTTCAGCTTGACTTACAGCTGATAGTTTATCTGATTTCAGGAGGAGAGACATCAGCAGCAGTATTATGGACCTGAGAATACGGTGTACCACATGACCCTTTCACGGTCCCATTTCCATGCGATACGGGCTGAAAATGTCATGTCAGCTCACTTTCCAAATGCCGACCATTGGTTTCTGAACAAAAGAAATCTTTTTCTCTGGGTGAAAAAAATGTACAGGGCCCGACTAAATGCAGTTCTTTTATCATCATGATTTGATTCACTGTGGGGTTTTCTTTATTAAATCTATCAGATTGTGGTTATTTATTAGTTTCAGGGCGCCGCCACAAAAGAACGATTCTCACAGTTAGACTGGTGTGGGTTTCCATAGCAACAGGCATAAGTGAAATCTCTTATGCTATACTTTTTTGGCTGTCTATTGTGCTATTGTGTGTGTGTGTGTGTAGTGCGCATGTGTGTGCATGCATGTGTGTGCGCGCGCGCGCGCGCGTGTGTGTGTGTGCGCATGTACGCGTGCATGTGTGTGTGTGTGTCTGCCAGCCTGTGTGTGTGTGTGTGTGTGTGTGTGTGTGCATCCGTGCGTGTGTTTGTGTGGCAGACATAGCAATGAATCCACAAAGCCATGGGTGGAGAACTCTGCCTGAGTGTGACTCCTGTTAACAGTCAATGTTTTTTTAAATGATCAATGTTATTGATCCTGCTCCCACGTTCACATGCAGTAATGCTGAATCTGCTTTTCTAGATATGCTGCAGTGCATTTTGTAAGACTGTCAGGCACATATAATGGTAGCAGTCAGAGCCACAAGCTCCAAATGCATAGCTCCCTCCTGTTTGTCAGTCCCAAATCATGTGTACTGATATTAGCTCTAAGCAGCTCGAAGGCCAATATTTCTGGGCGGGAGAAAATGGCGCCCTGCTGAGTCTTATTCCTGGAATCTGCCAGGTACAAAATCTGCTACTCCCATGATACTGCCAGATACTGCAAGCAATGCACTCAGTTACATTAAGCACACCTTAAATTCTCAATTTGTTTGATTTTTACCTCCGCCAAGGAGGTTATGTTTTTGCCGGCATTGGTTTGTCTGTCTGTCTGTGTACTAGATAACTCAAAAAGTAATAAAATGGATATCTCTGAAATTTTGTGGATGGGTTGCTATTACATCAGGGATGGACCCTATTGATGTTGACCACGATCGGTCAAACAATATGGCCGCCAAGGCGGCCATTTTGAAATCCTACTTCGCAGATACCTTAAATTTCTTATGAGCCATGTTCACTCAGCAAGATTTCGACTGTGCTGCCTTGGCGGAAGTTTTCACTCTCGGAGTGCCTTTAGTTGTTGGTGATTTTATGATGACTTATCTCTTTGTTGTATTACTATTTCTTTTTAACGTGCTGTATTTTAATTGCTTGTGATACAGCGCTCTACTGAAAAGGAGACTTTGGTCTCGGTCAAGTGCTCTGCTTAAATAGATCTTAAATCAATAAATAAGTAAATATGACAACAGAAATTGTGCTGAGGGTATCATTTTAAATCAAGGTCTGTGAACTGAAGGCCCAGCAGGATTTTAGATGCATGAACTCCTCCATAGAATATTATTTTTGGAGCCCTTGAAATGTCATATTTTTAAATCTTGAATAAGTAGTTCAGTATTTTCTATTTATGAAATTTTGATTAGATTAAGTCAACTTTGCTCAAATTATTGCCTGATGCGCGTTCTCCAGAGCAAAGGATTCTAGGGCTCCTAATTAGAGTCCTGCAGTCAGCATTATAATGGGCTGTAAATGGATAATCTAGCTAAATGGTGCTGATTGAAGCGATTGGTCTTAGGTCTGAGTATGAGATCATGGGTCCTTTGGCCAATCTGACTACTGAAACCAATTTTGGCACCATTGGGCCAGCGGAGACTGGAGAGATGACCTGAAGCTGAGGACATGTAGAGTGAGGGTCTAGGTGCTTAGACGCCTAAGGAAAGATAGTCTCTTACTGCATAGTACACCGGGATTTTTTATTCTTTTTTTTTATATTAAACAATGTAGTGACTTCTCAAGCCATGGAATTGTATGCAGGCTGATGTAGGTAGGCACTGGAGTGATGTGAGATGAGGGTCTGACTTGCCAAGTGGATTATGGATTAGGAAGACTAGGCAAGTACCATAATTGTAAAATTGGTTATATGCCAGGTAACATCAGTAGAACTTGACTCTTGCTTCAAAGGCTAACTCTGCATTTGGGCGTTGTGTTTGAAAGGAGGTCCAATACGCTTTGTTAACAGACGGTATCATGTATCTGAATGTCAGCAAATTGGCTTTTTACAGACACTGAGGCTAGACAGCACGTTGAATTGGCCGGTCAGCAGTAGGGTATCCCTTTGTATCGATCCCCTCACCATAGTACACACCTAACTGGACCTAAATGGCTCTGACACAGCAATACCACTTACGTTTTAAAGCTATAAAAGCAGCAAGTGCTCCTGCAATATTATTGCTTCGGTGAGAGGCCATTGCTCAACTGTATTATTTACAGAAGCGCAGTCCTCATTAGTCTCATTATTAATGGACATGAAGATAATACCATTTACCCTGACGTAGTTAATAACATGACCTTTATGACTCCATCTTGAGAGGGTGGAAGAAGCCTCCCGGTGCTGTTGAGTTATCATGCCTGTAATTAGTGCCGATGTCAATTGATTTCACGAAGGTAATTACAGTGGAGAGCTGGACAGATTACAGATTGATCCTCCTGCTGGTTAAGTCTAAATTCTCTATGGCGATAAAGTACACCGTATGCTAATATTCAGATTAATTGTCCCACCTTTATGGAAGAAATGGACTTTGGTTTAAGAATGGTGGAGGACGGAATCTAGACCCTTATCTTGAGTGAAGAAAGATCGCGTCATGGATAAAGACTGGCACTTTTAGTGTTTACCACAGAAATGATCTTGGTGGAAGCAGTAATTTTGGAGAGAGGGGGTTGAGATTAACACAAAGGCAGCGCTGGAGACGGGAATTGCAATGTAAATTCCAACCTCGACGGGGGCGACAAATCACAGGCGTGTCATCAACGGTTGAGGTCATGGTCAATGCCTGTTCCCCTCTGCTCACCAATGGCGGTAATTAATCTGAGGTGCACAGTGACATTTGCGGTCCAGGATGTAATTTCATGTCTGTTCTGTCGCGTTTAAGAGCCTTGCTTTCAGTGCGCTGCCAAGAAAGTTGCGATCACTGATAAATGAGTCAAAGGCTGTTGCGCTGAATTAGACAGAAAGAAGACCTTCCCGCAACTACTTTTTATTATCAGTCATGGGTGTGGTTGTCTGTCTGTCTGTCCTTCCGTCTGTGAACATTTAGTTTCCAGAGCATAACTTGAAAACCATTCAGTATTTTTTAACAAAACATGGTGTGCACATTAATCATGACCTGCCTTTTGCTATTCCGAAGTTGGTGAATGTTGTATTTTTTCTGGTTTCCATGGAAACATTTTGAACTTGGAATTTTGGGGGATATGGTTTGTTTCCGGAGCAGGTGGCATTTTCATTCTTTCAATATGTGGGGCCAGGGGGATATGCCATCTCATGATGGCTCTTGTTAACAACTTCTCCACCTCTATCACTTCCTGTCATTCCCACATTCCTCATGATTTGAATGGCTGTTATGTCTGTCAATCCAGAGAGCAATGCGGGGTGCAAACCTTAGCTCTGCAACTGTACCTTCAGCTCTATAATTTTTAATAAATCTGTCAATCAGTCCACATTTATACCTCAGTATCCTGGTTATTATGGCAGTACAATTATCAAAGGCAGTCTGAAGCTTTTCTCTTGAGCCTTCAGAGTGCCACTGCATGAACATTGCTTCCCTTTCCTGTGTCACCAACTGTGTAAGAAAAACTTCCTGATGTCAGTGTGAAGATTTGTTTCACAACCTTAACTCAGAAAAAGTAGGAACAGTTTGGAAAATGTACAATTAAACAGAAAGCAGTGATTTATTTATATACTTTGACTTGTATTTCATTGCAGATAATATGAAGGCAAGATACTTATTGTTTTGTCAGGTTAACTTAATTTTATTTGTGAATGTACAGCCACCTGCTCAGGCCTGCAATGCATAACAAAAGAAAACTGGGGCAAGTTAGGATTAGTAATGAGGGAGAAAAAATTGAATAATGATGTGATTTGAAACCGCTGATGTCAACCGGTGGTTGTAATGATTTAATATGAAAGCAGGATCCTGGAAAGGCCCTGTCCCTCAGGAACAAGGATAGGCAAATGATCGCGGAATTGCCCACAAATGCGCGAGGAAATCATTGAAAGGTTTACAAACAAGCGGAAGAAGATGGATGGATGGATGGTTTACAAACAATGTTCCTCAAAGAATGCTAGGAAAGGATTTGGATATTTCACCCTCATAATGAATTAAAAGATTCATGGAATCTTGAGGAATTTCTTCATTTCTGCACCTAAAAAGCAAGGGGGAAACCTGAGATCCAATCACTCAGATAACACTGCATCAAGAACTGCCATTTATCCATAAGTGACATGACCGCATGGGCTCAAGATTATTTCTGCAAAAAGTTTTGTCAAGTACTACTATACGTAATTACATCCACAAATGCAAAAATGAAGCCTTATGTTCCTCAACTTCTATGGGCTCATAGGCGTCTGGTATCAACCATCACTGTGGAAATTTGTATTGTGAACAGACCAAATAAATCAATATCGAGTTTTTTTTTTTTTTTTTAAGACATGGATGCCGTTTTCCCCAGACCACTGAAGACAGGACCGTTCAGGCAGTTACCAGCAACAAGTTTCAAAAGCCATTCTCAGTGTACCTCTCTGTGCACAAACTGCCACTTCTGTGAAGGCACCATTATTGCTTAAAAGTACACTGAAATTTTGGAGCAACATATGCTGCCTTCAAGACATCTTTTCCAGGGACTCTCATGCAAATTTCAACAAGACAAGGCAAAACTGCTGCCAGTACGTAGTACAAAGGCATGGCTGTGTAAGCAGGGAAGCAGGTGCTGGACTGGCCTGCCTGCAGTCCCGATGTGTCCCCACTAGATAACTCCTTATGACTGGTTTGCTGGAAGAATGAGACAAATTAACAATTTTATGTTGCCATAATCAAAATTGAAGTGTATTTATTTTGAAAAATCAATGACATTCTTGTGTTGAAACATCAGTTGATGTGTCGTTTTACTTTTTCAGCGTAATTCAGGTCAAAGATGATTTAACTGCTTTCATTTTTCAATTTAATTTAAAATATCGTCTAGCTTCTGATTTGGAGTTGTAACTGCTGTCACCTAATGTGCAATATCCTCCCTTAAAAATGTATTAGTCCCATTAAAAATGCAAAACTATAAGGCAAAGTTTAGGTTTTGCATTTTGTGAAGAATAAGAAAGCGAAGTCGTTCTTCATAATTTTTCAAACTCAAATCCATGACCTATCTAGTGTTTTGCTTCTGAAAATTTTGTGTCCTGATATTTGGGTATACACTTCTCCAGTAGTACTGTTCATCATGTTCTTTCAGCCTTGGTGTAAGAAAAACGAATGTACCGAATAGTCTATAATGCACTGAACCAGTCAGGCCTCACTCGCCCATGGCCGTCTTGTCTCGACTTCAGAAAGCCGTCGTCTTTCTTGACCAAAGCCATTGTGCTGCATATCGGCGTGAGATGTTGCCTGCATCTATGTTTGTATTGAAGTCAGTCTCTGCAGCCATAGAACTCCAACTGTCATTGTGTTCCAACCATCCCCCCCCCCCTCCGCCATTTGCACTGTCATGTCAAAGAGAATGACATTTTTCCTTTTGAAAAGCAGACAATGGCCGAAGTGCAGATGAAATATCGCAGAGCGCGTCGGGTGAGAGCAGTTCACCCTGATGTGATAATGTGCCTCAGCATCACATCTCCCCATATTCAGACTACATAGCCGAAATTCCGCCTGTCTGCCAGTCTCTGGGTGTTATAAGGTGGGACTGAGTGTAAAAGGCTGGGGAAGGCATTAGTCCGCTGTGCTGATATTATATTGAGCTGTACTGAATAATATACATTTTAGCATATGTGAAAGAAATTACGTACTTCACGCACAAATGGCGCCATTTATATGGCATGAAGCTATGGGCTGTGATACTTCACTACTACAGGAATAAAAAAAAATAAAATAAAACTTTGAAAAACTTGCACTGAGAGTGGTTTTGAATTATTTAAAATGCAAACATATTGTGTCATTACATTGCAAAGTGCCATTCTGTGATTTGTTAATGTAAGAAATAATAATAATAATAATAATAATAATAATAAAAAAACCAAAAGACCAGAGGTTAAATTACCCAAATTATTTCAATGTGAAACTCAAGCAGATCATGCTGGCCAGGAATATATACTGAAAAAAAGTGATTGCATGAATCTGAGAGTTGGCTAACTGTAAAAAGTAAATTTATTGAAAAAGAAGCCTGCTATTTACCATTGTGGATCTTAAACTGATTTTTTATTTGGAGTTGAATCGAAGAATAGACTCCCTCTGAGCCAGGACTTGCAATAAAGGGATTTTCTAACGTTCATTGTTTTATGACTTGTGCCTTGTGAAACAGGAAATAATATTGGTAGATTATGGGCATTTGTGAGTGTGTACCTTTCAAAGGTTGGAGATATATTTGCTTTGCGGCTTCTATTGTTAGTATTTGCTCAGCTTATACAACCTCTCAAGCTTAGTCCCTGTGCAGATACTGGGTTTTTTTTTTCTTAGCTTACAATTGTATCTACTTGACTTGGGTCAGTGCCTGCCTGGTGTATTGCTCAGTTTTTGGCCTCCTTTGATGCTCTGTCCTGCGTACATTAAACCAAAACATCTGGGATACAACTGACAAAATAAAATCCATGACAAACAAAGGGACTGTGCAATGAGTAGCGCTGTTCCCTCACAGCAAGAGGGTGGAGTTCATATTTTCCACTGCGCATTTGTGCTTCTGTTTACTTCCACTGTCCAAAGACATGCATTTTAGCCAAATTGGAGGTCCCTCAATTGCCCATAGAAGAGTGGATGGTGTGTGCTCCCCACGATGGACTGGCCAACCCTCTAGGGCGCATTTTTGTCCCTCACTCATTGGATTCTGGGATAGATTCCAGCCTATGCACCCTCAATGGTTAAAACATCAGTGAATAGACAGATAAATGGAGGCAATCCAACAGCCATGATATAAAATGGGGGTATGGAGGGAGAGGAAGCGGGGGGGGGGCTGCGAGCAGTACAGGGAGTAGCCAAGTTAGCTGTAATAAAAAGAGGAGAGCGAGAGCAAGAGAGTGAGAGAGAGAGTGTGTTTTTTCTGCAAAAAATCATTACTTAAGGACATAATTACCAATGAGTATAGAATTATAAGGGAGCAGGGGGTTCATTATTAATTTGACTTGAGTGAAAACATTGAAAATTGAAGTTAGGGAACATTTTGTTATTAGACTGCACTGCAAGCCTTTATTAAGCATTCTGAAGGTAAAACAATAGCAGGAATACTACTTTGATGGGGAGAGGTTACAGTTCATCTCTATGTAGTGACATCTTACTTTGAATTACCCTGTAGATGGTTAGATCATCAGTAAGAAAGAAGAGTTCAGCTGCTAATGTGGAATGGAAGAAGATTATCTGAAATGCATGAGCCCCACCACACTGAGCTAAACTGTGTGTTAATAGTGTAGAAATTGTGCTTCTGCTGTTATTTTGCACAATTAGAATATATGACTCATGATTGTTTAGCAAAATAAGGACATTAAAATTAAATTATGTATCATCTGTTTCCTTTAGCCCATGAGCTCAAAGCTAATTCCGAGATATCTCAACTGATGGCACTAAATTTTCTCTCATCAGAACTGTCAGTTACCAGCTACAGCAGTTATCTTCAGAGGGGTGTTAACAAGCAGTAGGAAAGAGTGATCCAGCAGCAGGAAATATTTACTAGCAACAGCAAAGATTGATGCAGCGCAGCAGCAGGCAAATTGCAGGGGGCAAGCTTAAATAGCCCACCACACTAGGAGGGGCTGTGCAGTAGCAGATATTCATGGAAGTGCTTTTGAGAATGAGGGTGGATGTCGCGTTCTGCAAATTATGCCCCATTTGTTTTTCTGACCTCGTCTGAAATTTATTTTGCTTCCAATTATGTGTGACAGTTTTTATCTGCTCCTGACATACTAAATGTTTGAACAAGAAAAAAAAGGTTCTAACTTAATTAAAGGATGCAAACACTGTACTTCTAAGTTGAAGTTGTGCAGACTATCACAGCTGGCTAAAAAGATTTCTTTTTCAGAAAATGTAAAAATAAAGAGCAAAGGATTTGCACAGAGAAATGATATTGTGATTTGACAACAGTGAAACAGTTTAAGAGACGTAAAAGTTTAAGGACAGTAGCTTTTAGCTGCTGTCCTCTGCTGCGTTGACCAAGATGGAGTTTAGAGAGACAGCATGGATAAGAAAAAAAAAAACAGAATCCACTTCTAGATCAGTTCAGTACTGTTTTCAACCTCTGCATTGCTAAAATGCTATAAGCATATCATCTTCTTATAGGCATACAGGAAAGAATGTTCCTATTTGGTATTGTTTGATCTGAGCCTGAAATGTCGAATAGAGGGCAATGGGACCTTGATAAACTGTTTTCCTTGCTGTACAATTTATAGAATGTATGCATATGGTTTGGAATAGGCACACATGCACAGGCACACGTAACAGCCTCAAATAGGAACAAAAATACATGCATCACCTGCAATAGTTTTAGTCTCAGACATTTTGAGGGCTTTTCCCATTTGGATTTGCTCTGTGTCCTCTCAATCATTGTCACTGTGACCCTTTTATGCAGGGATGCTGGCCGCGCTTTTCTGTGAGCGATCAGCCTTGTGAAAGTGTGCTGAAAAAGCAGGCTTCCATTTAATAGCCTGGCCTGCATCTTGAGATCAACTGCAGCAGAGTATTACTCATACAATATTTAAAGGGGGGGGACATTTGACAACTGTTAGAGCTTCAAGCATAATTCTGGCCAACTCTAAGGGCTGCCTGAAGTGTTCACAAAATGGGAGAAGGCACAGAAAGCTGAGAACTGATTTGAACTCATGGAATTATTGATTATACTTCGTATTAAGTATCCCTTACTTTATGAATCATGAAGGCTTCGATCATCATGCACCACGGCATTCTCAGCTTGAAATTACCCATTTCTTAACCCAGTTGTTTACAACTACAGTGCTTTGTGTACTGCATGCAAAAGGGGTCCTACTCACTATATGGCTGCGATTTAATTGTTAACAGTCAGAAGCAGAAAGCAGGAAAAATATTTCAAATAGGACTGTAATGCTCAGAAGTTAGTGAGAAAAACTATTAGCTGTTGCTTGCGTTCTGTTCATCTTGCAGTTCATGTGGAATGCATATTAGAGGATAGCATGATGTGAGAACAAGCCTTGCGAGGCTTGAACAAATGTGCACTGACTGTATTTATAATTAACTCTAGCTTACCAGCACTGCCTACTCACTTGTTTTCTACCCATTATCTGCCACAAACCAGTATGACAATAACTCAGCGGAGGCCACTGCTAAAGCAGCGATATTGTTGTACCGCTAAATCAATTATATTTTCTGGCTTGTTCAATATTTACTTGTAAAATGAGCTCACGCACTTTTCAATAAATCGCTTCATTTATTTTCACATACATAGACATTCAGTGGGAATAACCTCTGGACTGTATGGCAGTGACAAGAAAGATGACAGACAGGTTGTTTTGGATTGAAGTAATGAATTGTGTGCACTTTCATTGCCTCAGGTGTACAGTGTTGTGGATACCTTGCCTTAAGTGAAATGGAGGGTCCAGATGGCATTATGGTGTCCTTCACTTGCATTTCTTATGGACTGAATTGTCCTCAAAACAGCCAATTTACAACTTCTATTTCCTAAAGGGATTCACCAGGCAGGGTTGCCAGATATTGGGAGGTAAACAAGCAATCCAAACACAAAAAGCCAAAAACAAACAACTATTTAACTGCTTGCAGAATTCTATTATTGAAAAGAGAAAAATTTTGAAAAAGAAATTCATTAAGTCTATTTTTGTATTCATCTTCACTTTTCTTGGGTCTGCCACCTGTCATTTCTTGTAGGCTATGTTGTTTACATACAAAAACTTACATCATAATAGAAACAAATAGGTGGTCTATATACACAGCCATCTGTGGGGCAGATCGAAAAACTGATGGCCTATTGGTACAACTCCAATTCCAAAAAAGTTGGGATGCTCTGTAAATTGTTTAATGAAAACAGAATACAATGATTTCCAAATCTCATAAATCCACATTTTATTGACAATAGAAAATGGACAACATATCAGATATTGAAAGTGAGACATTTTACCATTTCATGAAAAATATTAGCTCATTTTAATTTGATGGCAGCAACACATCTCAAAAAAGTTGGGACAGGGGCATCAAAAGGCTGGAAAAGTAAGTGGTACTAATAAAAAACAGCTGAAGGAGAATTTTGCAACTAATTAGGTTAATTGGCAATAGGTCATTAACATGACTGGGTATAAAAAGAGCGTTTTAGATTCACAGAGTCTCTCAGAAGTAAAGATGGACAGAGATTCACCAATCTGCAAAAAATTGCATCTTAAAATTGTGGAATGATTTCAGAAAAATGTTCCTCAAAGTAGAATTGCGGAGACTTTGCATCCACAGTACATAATATCATCAAAAGATTCAGATAATCTGGAGAAATCTCTATGGGCAAGAAACAAGTCCGAAGGTCAATATTGGATGCTCGTGATCTTCGGGCCCTCAGGCGGCACTGCATTAAAAACAGGCATAATTCTGAACTAAATTCACGGCATGGGCTCAGGAACACTTCCAGAAATCATGGTCTGTGAACACAGTTTGCCGTCCAATCTACAAATACAAGCTAAAGCTGTATCATGCAAAGAAGAAGCCATATGTGAACACGATCCGGAAACAACATTGTTTTCTCTGGGCCAAAGTTCATTTAAAATGGACTGAGGTAGAATGAAAAACTGTTCTGTAATCAGATGAATCAAAATTTGAAATTCTTTTTGGCAACCATGGATGCCATGTCGTGCGGTCCAGCTTGTTATCGGCGCACAGTTCAAAAGCCTACATCTCTGATGGTATTGGGTTGCAGTTGGTGCCTATGGTGTGGGGAACTTACACAACAGGAAAGGCTTTATCAATTCTTTTTTTAGATTTTTTTTTTCTTTGGGAATTTTTCCTTTATTTGACAGTTATACAGTGTAGAGAGACAGGAAAGTTGGGGAGAAGAATCGGGGAAGACATGCAGCAAATGACCCAAGCTGGAATCGAACCCAGGTCACTGCGGGAAGGACACAGCCTTTATGGTACACGCACTTAGACCGATGAGCCACCGGGGCGCCCCGGCTTTATCAATTCTGAAAAGTATATAGAGGTTTTACTACAACATATGCTCCCATCCAGACAACGTCTCTTTCAGGGAAGGCCTTGCATATTTCAGCAAAACTACCAAACCTCATACTGCATCCATCACAACAGCATGGCTTCACAGTAGAAAAGTCTTAGTGCTGAACTGGCCTACCTGCAGTCCAGACCATTCACTCGAAGAAAACCTTTGGCGGATCAAAAAATGAAAAATCCGGCAAAAAAGACCGAGGACTGTTGAGCAGCTAGAATCCAACATCTGACAAGAGTGGGACAACATTCCTCTCCCAAACTTCAGCATTTGGTCTCCTGACTTCCCAGACGTTTACAGACCATTGTTGAAAGAAGAGGGAATGCTAAACAATGGTAAACATGGCCCTATCCCAACTTTTTTGAGATGTGTTGCTGCCATCAAATTCAAAATGAGCTAATATTTTTCATGAAATGGAAAAATGTCTCACTTTCAACATCTGACATGTTGTCCATGTTCTCTTGTGAATAAAATGTGGGTTGACGAGATTTGCAAATCATTGGATTCTGTTTTTATTTACATTTCACACAGCATCCAAACTTTTTTGGAATTGGGGTTGTACATTCATTCAACTAATTTTGCCACTTTAAATGAACCATCCCCATGGAATCATGTGAAACCGCATAGTAATAATTTAACACAGAGACAACTCCGCATGTCTCCGAAAAATAACTTTATTGTTGGCCTAACTGACAATATGCCTAAGAACAGCTTATCCTACTAGACAGGTGTTGCAGGCTGCCATCATTTTACATGGGGATTGGTCGTTTCCCTGCTCAACAATTAGATAGACCATTGAAATGATAGGCGAGGGCTGTGTTGCCTAATTAGGTTTAATTAAATGGCTGCACATGTTAAAACAAAGAAAAATATCTTCCAATAACTTGTGCAAATTTTTGCTGAGAATTCAAACATTTCAGCCATTGGATAATTCAACTAATGTAGTTTCGTTTGCGGGTTTTGAGCTGTTTGAGAGAATGCTTCGGTTCACTCCAGCCTATCTGTAGACTGCCTCACTACACAGCAAAAAAAAAAAAAAAAAATAAGTCTGGCTTACCAAGCATTTTAATCTTGCATGAAACCTTAAAGCACTTGCTTTTTTTTTTAAGTTGGGCAAAAATTCTGCCAATTCAGTGATATAATTTTTACTTTTTTTTCAGATTTGCCATTTGGATAAGAACATTTCACTTGTTTACCACACAGAAACTTAA
Source organism: Gymnothorax javanicus (assembly GCA_029692085.1). Lineage (NCBI taxonomy): Eukaryota > Metazoa > Chordata > Actinopteri > Anguilliformes > Muraenidae > Gymnothorax > Gymnothorax javanicus. Next base: position 35,858,165 of record CM056202.1, read on the forward strand.
GCTAAAATGATCTGCTTGAAAGTGCAAAACTAAGATGTTAAGTCAAGTAGTAAGACTAAAAGACTTTTTAAGATTGCCATTATTATTTTTTTTTTTTTTGCAGTGTATCGTGTCCCTAGGAAGACCAAATTTTCTTATATTCATCATAGTGCGCATATGATGTATAATTTTGTGGATGGCTTGTGCTAAGACTAGACTAAAGTCTAGTTTGACAAACTTAGAGTGAGCAGTAAATCGCTGCGAGCATTTCAGGGGGAACCTTGTTAGCTAGAAAAGTGCAGTTAAATAATGAAACTCATTCCTTCATTTTCTGAGCACCATTATCTAGTGAATCCATGTTCTTGTGATATGCTTGAGGCTAGGGAGGGTAATTAAGCTAAAGGTGGATTGCTAATACTGGGTTCAGGAACCTGGCAAGTGGGACATTGCCTCTGTCAGTAGCCTACTCAATCCTGACTTAATCTCATGGTCTGCTGTCATTTTCATAATTTGTCAAAAACAAGCCCAAACATGCAGGAGCGTTTTAAAAACAAGTCCAACCAACCACAATGCAGAACTTCCTTTATTTTCAAGCGACTTTTGAAATAAAACATGCCCGTTGTCACCTATTACAAGCAAACATGGCAACTATGTTCCCAATTGGAAGTGGCCATGCAGAAGTTCATCCACTGAAGTCGTAACCTCACATATATAGTAATTGTATGTTGCTTGTGAAGGTTTAATGCATGCTATATTCAGCTAGGCCTTATTGTTTGGCCTTATTTAGGGACCAGAATGTCGTTTGTCTTTTTATAAGCAAAAGTAGTATATTGCATATAAGCTATGAGCAGGAATTTGACAAAATTCTGCGAAAATGTCTATGTACAGCAAAGAAAAAAAAAATCTGATGACTTATGTATTTTTTCATTTATTCTTTTACTGTCCAATCCCCCGAGGTATCAACTTGTGTGAAAAAATGTCATTCAGCTTGGTTTATTATCTGCAAAAAATTGGAAATTATTACATTGCAATATCTGATAGAAGCACAAGGCCTTTTTTGCATTCATTGTAAAAATAATGTAATAGCGAAAGGTTGTCACACTGTGACCCAATTACGCTGAAAAACCTGGGAGATAAAACGTGTGCTGATGAGTAAAATGGCGACACGGTTAAGCAGTGTCAGTGCTGTCTCAGAGATGGAATACTGAGTCATTAGTGCCATGGAGATGAGGAACCACTGCTCTATCTCTGCATCTGTAATATCAGCGTCTTTAGTCCTGAACAACAAAGTTCAGCCAGCACTCCATTTCAGGAAAGCTGTCACCGCAAGGCTGATTCAATAATTGTGCAAGCAGAAGTGGCTTCAGCATTTTGAAAGGCTGCATCTATTTTTAAACTTGATATTAAGTTCAGAAAGTGCTTCACAGAAAAGAGCTGATATTGCCAACAATTATAGTGATTATAACAGCATAATTACTTTGTTAATATGATGACATAAATGAACTAGTATTCATTATGAATTGACTTGAAGTGTTAGAAATGGACCCATTAATTATTTTAAACTAGAAGATATGAACAATAGATCCCCCTTTTTTTTTTTGCCAAGAACGACAGGTGCACCTGTCCTCTTGAACTGTCGATGATAGTCACGCTGTGTTGACCCAAGTTCTGAATTTATTATGGACTCCGAAACGCTATCAAAGACGGTATTCATAAGATGGAAATATCAGTCAGGAGCGAAAAGCAATATCCTGGTTATGTAATATTCAAAATCAGTCAGACTAAGCAGTAGTCAAATACAAGTGAACTTGGACACATAAATCACAACTCTAGCTTGCACTCTCTGAGGGCAAACAAGGCTTTGCAACATTACAGAAATACCGGAGTTCTAAAATAGTCTGTTCTGGAGACAAGGCACGGGTTAAGATTAACTGCAGTACAGAGAAGTAAATAAGAGCATGTGAATGCCAGATAACCTAAGAAGCAGGAAAACCTAAGTATGCTGATATTCATTGGGTCAGTCCATTGTAAGCCTGTTTCGAGCCAGTGGCCCATCGGCCTGGTGCTTAACCCCGGTTTCTGTGGCATGAAGCGACTAGGAGTATTACTACTCCCCCTGGACGGGATGCCAGTCCATCGCAGGTACTCCCCCCAGCTCTTAGTCAGGTTTCCCTGACTATTTGCTGGTACCCATTTATACACCTGGGTGGAGTGAGGCGTGGAGTGTGGGTGTGAAGTGTTTTGCCCAAGAACACACCGCGAAGGGCGTGGCCGGGGCTTGAACTCAGGACCTTACGATCTTAAGTCAAGCCTACTTGACCACTGCGCAATTTGTTTATGAATGACATATGCTTGTGACATGAAAATTGCACTCTTATTCCAACAGTGACTTATTTTAACGTCGATATCTATGGTTGATTGATATCTCCTCATGTATTGAGATGCATTCACTTCAACTTGCTGCAGACTTGAGGGGCGGCGTACTGCAATGGAAGATTAGCGGGTTAGTGAGATGTGTTGAGCCTACAGCCAGGCTTTTCATCATCACCAATGGGGGGGCTCTCTTTTAACCTGGCTGGATGTCCATCCAAAATTTGCGATATGTCTGATTGCAAGTTTAGGGTTTGTTGAGCCAGCTCACGCAAAAAAAAAAAAAAAAATTAAAAAATGCTAGGCTAATGTAGACCTCGCATCGAATAGCACCCCTCTGCTGTTTGCAGTCCTGTCACATATGACCGCCCAATGTGCATACTTAGACACAGTCTGATTACTCTGCTTGGTGCAGAGTAGAACATTTTGTGAATTTTACTCAGCATTAAGTCAAAAAAAGTTAAAAGGGTCGTACCGTGCCCGCAGGCTGTTGCTCGAGGACCCTTGCATGGTGTGTGTAAATTAGCCCAGGATCCTGGTGCACCTCTCCAGCAGGATTGGGAATTGTGCTCTCTCTGTAGGTGTTATTTTTACATCATTATGCTCCGCCACGTCTGTCTCTTTGAAGGAGAGCTCTCCTCATGTCGGCTTCCTCTGCATCTCTGCCTTTGACCTCGTCTTTGTGTGGCCTCTGCTGTCACTTCTGTCCTTTAAGTCTGCCTTGTCTTTTTGTACTTCAGCCAACAGAAGGCTTCTTCTCCCCCCTCACACGCCCACCCTGACCTTAACTCCCGGCAACGCGTATCTACGCACATCTACATCTCCGTAAAATACATAGCGTAATAACTGCCATTGGCAATACATATTCTAGTGAGACAGGCAATTGAGCAGTAAGAGATGGTACTGCTGAGCTCTGTATTTTTTGAAGAATTTACAATTCAGCAAGATGGTATTCAACCTCAGGGGGCAGATATAAGGGATTCTACAGCTACAGTGTATGGGAAATCTTCTCTGGAGAATTTCCGGCGCTTGTAGCAAGTGTACTCTAAAATATTCAAGTGAGTTTTACCCCGGTATTCGGGTAATTCACATCAAAGTATCAAAAGCATTGAGAAACTGACAATCAAATAAAGGGGGTAGGGTATTTTATACCTTTCACTGAGTGGCAGGGAACTTTCTCACATGTCCAAGGTAGTGTTTGGCTCAGTGTGGAGGTGCCGTTATATTCTAAGTACCAGTGGAGTGAAAGGAACCATATTGTAAGGTTGGCGATGCTGTAACTCAATTTGTCTACCTATTAAAACGTAACATGTGCCTATAAAGCTCACATTTCACATCAAAAGTGTAGAATCACTTGTCTTTTAATTACTTTCTGCTTTTTTCAGTGAATGTGTTTGTATAATAGTAACTTTTTGTAAAACAAACACAAAATAGATTTTAAGATGTTTTATTCAGTATTTACGTACTCAGGGGAAAAAAAAAATGTTTTTAAATGATAAAGTTATCTGTTTTAGTGATTTCCTATGGTTTGCAAAAAAGTGTGTATAGTTACTTTTATGAAACAAGCACAAAATATATTTTAAGATGTTTTATTTAGCATTTTACAGACTGAGGGGGCAAAAAAAGTTTTCGAATCCTAAAGTTATTCATGTTAGTGATTTCTCATGTTTTGAGTTGTTGTTCTCATGTAACTGAATTACACCAGTGATTTGAACCCTTTGAGCAGTAGTGCACAGTGAACTGAACAACAACAGATCCGGTAAAACGGAATGGGGAGTCTCTGTTATTGGACCTACAGTGGCTCTCTCTCATACAGTGTCAGAAATCAGTATTTTTTCCTGAGACGAGTGAGGATTTCTGCTGTAAAGGCTAGTATCCTTCTGCGAACAGGGCAAAGAATTGCATGTAAATTGCCTTCACATGTCAGTAAGTTTGCACTAGTGTATAGACTCTGTCTTTATCAAAGGGTACCTCTGGCTGTCAACAATATCTGGCACAAAGGCCTCGTCCACACGGAGACGAAGATTTTTTCGAAAACGGTCTTTTTTTTTGGTCGTTTCTAAAAAATCTCCTGTCCACATGGCATCGTTTCTAAAAATATCTGCATCCACACGGAGACGCCTAAAACGACCCAAAACGCTGTAGTAAATATTCCAGGCCTGCATGTGGTGCTGTAGCGTTTCTACGGATATAGACCAAAAACGGAGAAAAAGGTGCATGCCAAGGATGTTTTATATTTTTCACTGGATATACAAATGGAAAATGGCCGCCCATTCATTTCAATGGAAATTGCTCAATGGCGCAGCACACCGACATGGGGGCCTTATTTCCGGAGCCACGCGGACATGCGCTGTGTGACTTTTGCTCACACATGCGTAGTGTGGGGCTCATGAACGCGTTGCTATCCGAGTTGTCCATGACAACGGCCCACGCTCGTGGATCTCCTTCCCAGGGTGCGTGTTCACGATCACTTTTCTCCGGAAATGGAACTCTGACAACTGCAGACTGCAGAACCTTGCGTAGGGAGGCCCTGATGTAACTATAAGCGGAACCGAAAAAACCATAGCCGCCGGTAAAGGCTTAATCATAGTTTGAAATACAGTTTTAAAAACCAAATGCAATATCAAATGTTTAAAACGATTTTATTTAACAGGGAAGTAATACGATTGATTTCAACGCAAAAATGTCAGCACAATAGTTGACTTGCAGTTGTGTAACATGACATTGCTCAGGTCCGTGTCCTCTTTAGTTGAACGATGAATAACTACCTTTATAGAGTCAGGCGATTCTTGCTTGTCTGCGTGCGAACCCCATTATCTTTTCCGGATTCAAGACAATAAACCTAACACACAATGCACTGCACGTGCCTTATAAACCGATATGTTTTCAAGTCAAGAGCCTTAAACTTATGCCAATTCTGGCAAGCTTATTTACTTTTAGCTAACGTAACTTAGCTTCGCGCTTGACTCATAACCATTCCCTGAAGTACAGTAAAATGTGGGTCTACCGTGAAATGTTACGCACATTGTACTGTGTTATTTTTTTTTACCTTTGTTTTAACGCTCTTTTTTTCGGTCATTCCCGAGAGATATCTGAGACTCTTGGATTGAACAGTTCATTGAACAGTTCATCCGTGAAATTCTGCATGTCAGCGAACCGGAGGCCGTGCCTTTGTATTTTTCCCGCCACAATGCCCCTTACAATAAAGTCTGTCATGATTATAATTTGAATACTGTCTCATTACATTTCTTAGTGCGAGTTAACATCGATTGTAGTGGTGGTACTCAGTTTTATGATAATGACCGGCTCTGCAAGTCTAAGCATTAATTCAAGAATGAAGAATGGTTAATAAATGGTTTGCTAAGCAGTATTCGAACTGTAGTGCTATAAATGCGCTCATATGGACAGGACGTTAGATGCTACTCAGCTGACACATTATGCATAACGCATCAAAATACAGTAATGTGAATTGGTGCTATTCAAAGTAATGGAAATATACAATTTCGTTTACAGATATATCTATCATTTTAATATGAAAAAAGTAAGGTGAGTGGTGGCTCCATACACGGTTCTAGGATGTCACAAGAGCGGCCTTAGCTTACTGTACATTTTGCCTCGCTACATAATGAAGTGTGGAAATCGAGTTGCTACATATTACGGCCATTCATCAATTAAAATCAAATGGCTAAAATATTTGCACCGTAACGCCAGCTCACTTTAACGAGTTGGCTACGTCTATAAGTTGATCACAGACGGACAGCAAGGAATGCCCATTGCTCCACCCACTCACATCCGTTGCAGTACTAAATTCGGAGGAAACGAGAACGTGCTTACATATGAGGACCCGTTGGTGTTCACCTAGCCTGAATATAAATAAAAACTTTTGTCTTTGCCGAGGAACGAGGCATCAATGATTTAAATGAGAAAAATAAACAGTTTCAGTATCGCTAATTTGTGACTGTCAAAAAAATTTATTCACAGATTTATCAGCATGTCTTTTTCAATTATTCCCTATGGAGAAATTTCTTCTTGGCCCCCATGGCATCACGTGACTTGCAATATCAGCTTGACCGCTAAGCCCATATCGGCGTGCGTTCCAGCCTTCGTTGTTTGTCCAGTTCTCCTTATAGGTCCATGGTGCATGCTCGCCGCCTTCTCCATTTCAGTTTATTTCCGTAGAAACGCTACATCACCGTACAGCGCCACACACAGGCCCGGAGGCTGTGACGGGGGCTGTCAACGTCATCGTTTTCAAAAAAACCCGTTTTGACTGTCCACACAAAAATGCTGGAGTGACGTTTTAAGATTTTCTCACTCTGGAACCCGTTTTCAAAAAATACCATTTTAGGGCTGCGTTTTTGCCATCTCCGTGTGAGCGCAAGGCCTTAACAATAAAATATTTATGCATTTTCAAAAAAACCATTCTCATGTGGACGGGCCCAAAATATCCTGTAAGATCCTACACTTTTCCTTGAGGTGTTAATTGTTGGAGGAATTTACAATGTCAGGCCAATTTCCGCACCCCTGATTTAATCCTGGTATTGTGTGACATCAACAAGTTGATACCTACCTGAAATCTGCTGTTGCAAATACAGGCAACAGTTTGTTTTCACCATCTTTACTGTCCTGACTGCTACCTCGCTCTTCTATCAAATATGGGCAGCCCAATTCTTCGGGTTCATATCGCCAGGATTCTCCTGAAATGTTTCCATATCTTTGCTCATATTTTTGTGGACATGTATTATGCTGCTTGTCTTTTTGAATTTCTGTGATTTACTATATTCATTTCTTTTTTCATGGGAAACCAATATTTTTTCAGATGGAGAAGCTCTATTGGTGCCCTTTAATTATGAACTGTAAGTGTAGTCATAGGGTGCCGTGTTTACAGTTCGAGTCCTTGTCTTCTGTACTTGACCTCATACACTCGCTGCCATTGAAATCCTATGATTTCATGTTCAAATATAATTTTTTGTCAATTTGTCACTAGAACGTGCCGCGATGAAGAAAAGACTTAATTGTGGACTTTTTTTAAATTGTTGGCTCTATTGTTCACTAATCTCCACTAATATTTCATTGAAACCTGATCCCAAACCATTAGCTCCAAAACAAACCCAAATACTGCATATCAAATACAGGTAAGGAGTGGAAATTCAGTTTGACATTTCTCAAGAACAGCAACGGCCAAATCATCAAATTTAATATTTGATTTATTAAACTTGCATTTTACCAGGCGAGACATTAAGATTAGATTAGATTAGATTAGATTAGATTAGATTAGATGATTTTATTGGGAGACACTTGATTTGGAAGACAAGCTCATGCTGCACAGATAGGCATATTACGAAAAATAGAGCAATACAACAGTGCAATACAGAACAATGTAACATTTTGAGTGACATTATACCCCCATCACTATACGTACATACACAGTCACCCACTCAACACCCATCTCACATCTACCACATGCCTGCTTACGACCCATGCACACTGCCACTCAGACTTACATTTTAGGGACTTAAAATATACCCATACACAGACCTAACCAATAAACATGCACGAACATACATTTCATAGGTCACAGAAGTTATACTGTACACATTATATAAAAAAAAGAAGGTTCTCAAGTCCTCAAGTCCTATTGCACATGCGTTAAGAATTGTTAAGAACAATTTCTCATTTGCAGTAACGGGCCTGGCAAGCGCCAGAAGACACTTATAAGGGGGGGAAGGGGACGAACAATTACCTAAAACAAACTAAATAAAAAAGTGACTAGAATATCTGACTGAAGTAAAACATCTGCAAATATCATTTAAAAAAAAAAACAGTAATTAAAATAAACTTTGACTGTTTCGGTGTTTTTGTAACAATTTCCAATCACTAGCAGCAGCCGATTGGGATGATAACAGCCCAAAGGATGTGCTGGATGTTTGGGCCTTACTCTTATGTAAGAAGACTGCATATTGTACTAAGTTACTGATAATGGCAGCAATAACTGACTTAAATAGAGGGGCTTACAAATGGGCCTTTGTAAGACAGTCATGATATTATAATATTATCAAGGTACAAATTCTTCATATGCCTTGATTTAACTAAAGTTCTCCACACTGAAGGCCAGTGTCGGATTCTAATTGCGTTTGATAGCCTTTTTGATATGCCTTTGATATGCCATATGCACTCCATGTCCTTCGGGTGAATAATTCACCATATATTGCCAGAGGCAGTACGAGCTGTTTAAATGAGTTTGACGCTGAATTCTTTATTTTTTCACAAATCGTGCATATGTATCTCCACTGAAGCCAAAGATTTAATAGCTTAACCTGCTGGCAACACACAAGGGACAATATTTAATAATTTAATATTTAAGAACACAAGCTGGATTACCTGGCCTTGTCACTTGCAGAGGTGCTCATGCTAATTTGGGAGAACAATCTGGTCTCAGTCTGCAAAGGAGGAAAGCATCTTGGCTAATCATGAGGCTGTGTAAGCAGAAGGGAACTAGTTTTTAAAACTTTACTCACTCTACTAATGAGATGGCGAGCAACCTGTTTTGTGGAGAATTGAGATGAAACTTTGTTCGCTAGAGAGCCTCCATGAATTGAACGAAGAGGGAATGCAGTCCAGAGATTTCTAGAGAGGAGGGGTTCTTTGGCGCTTTTTGTCTTTCTTCAGTCTTTCTGCTGTTTGGGACTGGTGCAAATTCAACCCCCCCACCAATAAAAGAGTACAAATTGATATGAGTTATTTATACACAAATCTGTTGCTCTCAGTTGCTGTTGAAACCGTAATGATGGCGTAAATCCCAGGAGAGCCCGAGTGCAGATGGCTGGAAACTGCACAGTTTCCACTGTGGCAGGTTGAAACGAGTTCATCCTTTTGTTTATATGTCTGTTTGTAAGCTGTTTACTGGCTTAGGAAAGTAGATTACAAGATTCTTTCATCACTTTGTGAAATATGAATCATCTGAGTGTCAGGGAGCAGAGCTTATGGCTGTTAAACCCACCGCACATTGTGTGGAACCGCGGAGCGTGAAATCCAGCCTGCTTTCATTCTTAAATCCAGGTGGAGGCGCTAAACGGCTGCCATAACCTTATTTTCCCCCTAATTTTCCTGCTTTCCTTTTTCTCTCTTTTTCCTCTTAGTTTTATTATTATTTTTGTTTCCTGGCTCACTCTCTGGTTTCATTAAATGGATCTTGGCTGCAGTGTTTTACCTTCGTCAGTTCCTTTTTTAGCTCTGTGACTGAAGCAGATTGTATTATTATGCAAGAGATGTCTTCATGAGGAGCCCCTGCAATGCTCCAATGAGGCCCTTCATACTATCATATCCTCAAGTTCTTCCAACCCTGCAGAAAATGAATATCACCCCTAGAAAAGGCTGAAGGAGGCTCAGCTCGGTTGCTGAAATGCACTGGTTGAACAAGTCTTTCCACAGCTTATCAGGATTGAACCGGGCTGAGTTTGGCTGAATTATTTGGGCTTAGAAAGCTGAGCACAATGGAGACGTGGAGCTTGAGGTCCTTTGACTGCCATTTCAGGGTTTTATATTGCATTAAGCTAACCACATAAACAAGTAGATTGTCACAGTCAGAGGCAAATGTGAGCACACGTGTGCACACACAAACACCCTTTGTTAACATGTTCTGTAGGAACTTCCCATAGACTTGCATTCGTTCTGTAACCCTTTACTTTGAACTTTTCCAGAAACACTGCCTAACTAACCCTAAGCCTAACCTTAACCCTAACCTCTTTCCCGAAAATAGCTGTTACCATGTGGGAACCAGAGGTTTATGTGGAATACAGCCCCGCTCCCCCAACACACACACACACACACACACACAGGCATACACTCCACCATTCTCATTGCAGTCTAACATTGGAAGGCATCTCTAATCTATGTGATCTTCCTGACTGAAGTAGATGTTTCGTTAGTTGCAAGTCTAAACTTCCCAAATACCCTGCCAACCACAGTGGAGAACTGAAAGGGAATTTTTTTCCCCCTTATCCAATTGACTGGAGAGAGAGGTAATTTTACCAACCATTCCGACTGGGAAATTTTCTGTTTATTGATTCAGTCACGGTAAAGTTTCATAGAGTTGTTTGTTTATTTGGCAATGTAATGGAAAAGCACTGGGGCCAATAGACATTTGCCTGCTCCTTATTAGCTCAGTCCACATTTGGAAATAGTGCAATAGAGAAGAGGGGTAGGCTGTTTTATTAAGCATGACAGCCAAAACAAGGAGAAGTGTAATTGCTTGGGAGGCCTTTTTGGAAGGGAAAAGTAGCAGGCAGAAGTTTGTTTTGAAGAATTTCCTATGCTAGTTTGGGCCCTACTCCCAGCAGCTAGCTGGAGTTACCATCATTAATTTGTCCCGTACGACTGTTGCTTTTTGTTCTGAAGCGCTACCAGAGATAATAATGTGCTTTCACTAAACACTGGTGCAATTAACAGGAATTCTAAATGACAGAACTATCTTCCTCACATTCCTTCTTCTATTTAATTCCTCTTTGTTTTTCCTACTCTTGCTCTTGAGATGTATTGTGATGTTATCATCCATCCATTTCCTATGTTACTTTTTCTTCACTGAGGTTGTGGGAGAGCTGGAGTCTCTCAGCTGACTGCGGGCGAAAGGCAGGAACACACCCTGGACAGTTCGCTAGTCAATCGCACTGTGCAACCACCATTCACTCACTCACTCACTCACTCATGCACTCATATCTATGGGCTATTCATCCATCCATTATCTACACCGCTTCTTCTTCTCTGGAGTCATGAGGCATCAGCAGCCTATTCCAGCTGACTGTGGGCGAAAGGCAGGGACTCATCCAAAACAGCTCGCCAATCCATTGCATGGCACACACACCATTCACGCACACACTCGTATCTACAGGCTATTAAGAGTCTAATTAACCTGACATGCATGTTTTTGGAGCGTGGGAAGAAACCCTATTGAATGTGAAGTTCATTGCATTTTTTTTAATAAATAAATAAATAACTTACTGTGCAATAAACGGTGGTTTATTTATGAGTCCCCAACATGAAGTCCCACTTTTTTACAAAGCAGTGACTGAAATCATGATTGTATCTGCAGAAAGTAGAGATGCAGTCAGTTCCTTTTGCAGAATTTATGGCTTTTTACCCTGTCAGCACTTCTAGCTGATGGGGCATGGTCTTAACCTCAGCCAGCTGGCTGTCTGTCCCTCTGTTTGTTCGTCTGTCAGTCTGTCTTCTTATCCCTTGTTATCGCTCTAGCTGCTGAACCGTTGTAGGGACAGCCCTCATATTTTAACTGGTTGTACATATTATGCGTCTCCAGGAGCCTATTTGCTGTCAAGGTCATAGGTCCAATTTTGACCTCATTTTTTGTTCGTCAAAATTCAGCCACGCCCACCTGTTTGGTAGGTCGAGGGGGAATATAGCACCGAGCGCGATCATGTCAGAGCTGAGGCCTGATGCTCTTTGAAGTCCTGTCGTAGATCCGGAAGCCCACGCTCAATGCTCAGCAAGCCCCACTGGCCAGAATCAGGCATGAGATTGTGGGTGAGGGGTTGGGGGGGTGTTTGGGTTATGGGTGGGTGCACCTGCTGTCCTTTTTCCTGCAGGGTGCTCTGTACGACAGGACGATCTGTGCCGGTACATGAACACAGCGAAGGCTTCAGTGCCCTCTGACCAGCGGAGCGGGAGAACAGCCCTGTAGCACGCGAGCAGGGGCGGGGAGACCTACCAAACCACGCCATCTGTGTGTGGTCCCGGCACGGCTGAGTGACCACAGCGCCTCAGAGAGGACTGGAGGCCAATTCCGTCTCCTCAGTGGTGGAGCAGGTGGACCCGCTTCTGCTCGGGTGACCGTCGGCCTGAGCGTTGGCGCATCCAGCGAAAATTTACTCGTCACGTATTCGCTCTGGTTCAATGCTGAAAATAATCCAAGAAACAGGAGAGGCAGCTGTCGTTCGCCAAGCAGAGAGAAAGGAGTTCTAGGTCTTAGGGGAAAAATCACTGTCTGCTAGCAAATATCTCCCAACTCGGGGAGAATGAAAATAAAATAAAATAAACGTTCACTTATTGGCATAGTGTCTAATTTGATCCTGATGACATTGGCTTTATTTCCTGCTATTTAGGGTTTCTGTTCAAAATTGTGTCTGTGTCATGTTTAAAAATTATAACTCACACATTTCATTTTGCCTGAATACCAAATATTTTTTTTGTGATCATCTACAAGTTATGACTTTGATTTAAAATATACTAAGCTCCCAAATACACTTTTATTCTGGTATATGATGTCCAGGAATAAAAAGGAATTAAAATAATTTTCAGCAGTTTTGGTTGCTTAAAGCTGCAGCCCATAACTTTGGAGAAAAGTGCAAGAGAGAGAGTTTTTTCATCACAAACACCAGCGCCCCTCCCTCACTGCTCCTTCTCTCCCTCCTGTGGCCCCTCCCTCCAAGCTTGTTCGTGAGTTCAGTTCACCAAACCGTTTTACAGAAACACGTGGCATACCTCCCAAGTTTGAAGGACCGAAATGCTGGTCCATAACGACAGCGTTTCATTTCATTGAGCGGGGAAGAGATTCCGTTTTTTTTTTTTTTTTTTCGGCAAAAAGATTTATTTCCTTATTATTTTATTGACCGGGTGGTGGAATTTGCATTCTATGTCGTTGATTCACAACACATTATTACTCATGGGCGGGTTTTTTTATTTGCTTGCGGTCCGTGGGTTTTGCTATTCAAATGCGGGTCGGACCCGCCAGATGCAGGTCACTTGGGAGCTATGATGAGGAGGTTCAGTATCTCCAACTGCAAAGTAAGAAAAAACTGGTTATAACAAAAAGTAAACATTAAGCATTTACATGTTACTCACAGACACACAACGCCATCTCAAAGTTATTGTAATTGCGCTTGGTAATTGAAAGGTACGGGAATAAAGTGGTATATCAGCCAAGCATGTGAGCAAACTACTGTTAGCTACCCACACAGTGTTAGCATCAGCTTGCCACCAAACCAAGTAACTACCCACACATATTAGTTACAAAAGTTACCAAGCAATGAAAAGCATTGAACTTTTTTTTTACATTATTAGAGTGTACAAGATGAGAGCCTTGGCACCTATGATAACTACACCTTAGGTCCTCAAACTGGACGAGGGAATACACTACTAGCTTGCATCCCCGGACACTTCAGTAAAGTCTACTTCCCAGCTTCCCAGCTCCCTAGCTACTCATTTTGGCTTTGTTTGAACTATTATTCTCACCACCTCACCGGGCTAGGTTATGCAAAGCTACAATGCTATGCTAGGGTATCAAACTCATGTAGGCAAAGTTATTGCGGCTATAGTTTCTAAGTATTTCACACTATATTACTATTCTGTTACAGACAGATTGTTTTTACAGTATTACAACTGGATCTACGTCACTGTAAATAAAAATGCAGACCAGTGGTAATATAGGAGTATGCTAACAAGCTACTTACCATTACAATGCCAGCAGATCTTTCAAACGCTTATGCCCAGCTTATGCAGGTTGCAATTATTGTGACCAAACTCCATCTCCTTCTTGTTTGACTGCTTTCTGTTTGTGTTTTTGGTCATTTTTTTCTGCTTGTGTAACAGTTCTACTTAACAATGGAGGATTTTCACTGTTGGGCTCCACCATACAGAGATCCAGATTTACTCTCAGACCACTTTGATTACTGATGGCCAAAAGGATTTTATGACATTTTTACCAAATAAAATGCTCGGTCATCAACTGCAACGTCACGCTCCTCCAGGAACCTGGCACAAACGATAGCCGTGATCGAGCATTCGCGGAGGATGGGAGCTGAGCCACATGTGCATGAGAAGTGATTAACCTTGCGGAAGAAACTCCTCCTGGCTCTGGTTGATTAATTTTGCTCGGGCGCAGAGGATTTTTACAAAAGGCATTCGCTGCACTGGGCACTGGGAGGAGCCACATGTATCTGATTTTTTTTTTTTTTTTTTTTTTAATACAGATTACCGGTCTCTAGTACTGTTTGTATAGAGCAGGGCTGTCCAACCCCGTTCCTGGAGAGCTACCGTCCTGTAGGTTTCCGCTCCAACCATAATTCAACACACCTGATTCAGCTCATTAGCAGCTCGTCAAGATCTGTAACTGGGAAAGCAGGTGTGGTTTGCTTTGGTTGGAGTGATAACCTTCAGGATGGTAGCTCTCCAGGAACAGGGTTGGGCAGCCCTGGTATAGAGTGTCGGTTTCAGCAAATATGGAGAAAAAAAAAACCATTATTGTTATAAAAGTTACCTACTGCACATTTAAACTCCTCAAACCCCATCAATTCATTTATTCCCCTATCAGACATGGGAGTTCCTTTTCTCTCCCCCAGACATGGGAGTTTCTTCTCCAGCCCCCCCCCAAAAAACGCATTTTACATCTTTTTTTTTTTTTTTACAATTTTGGAAAATTTTTTGTCACCCATGAATTGTATGATACCAAGAAAAATGTAATTCTCAAAGTTCTCTTTTTTTTAATTCTGCGTGTCATTAAGACACAAAGATGGGTGACGAATTGATGGAAAAATCAATACAACTAGTCTTAGGAAGGTGTTGGTGGTAGCATACGCTTAGGATCATTTTCATACTCATGAAACAATTCAGGAACCCCTTGTGCCCTGTTGGGCTTGGACCATTGTCATCCTAGAAGAGACCACACCCATCATGCTAGGAAGGCTTCATCATGGGATATAGGTGATCACAAAGTGTAACTGTGCACTGATTTGCTCTGGCACTTCAGGTTTTAAAGGGACAAGTGGACTCACTTCTCTGGAGATGCTCCCTACTAGGAGCACAGCAGTGGAATACAAGAAAGAAAAAAAAAAGGCAGAAGGCACAACCTCTGAATCCCCCAGTGTCCGTCAGAGCAGAGCCAAGCTGGTGGGGGCAGCAAGCAAAAAAACAAATTCTCACTTTGCGCATGAGATGGTTACAGATAATGCAGCAGAGGGGAGTGAGCCTAACTGTCCTTAAATAGACCGGCATATTACTGCATGTGTTGGAGTCGGTCTCCGATCTGTGTATTCAAAATGTTCAGACATTGGCTGTTGTGGACTCAGCTGCTATCAGCTGATGTAGAATTGGACTTTAGTTTCCAGCCTGCACTCGTTTCACTTATTTTTTGGACTTAAGCTTCGGTAATGGATCAATGGTTCCACAGGAAAATAATAATAAAAATCTGTCGAATGACCAATTGAAATGTGCCCTAAAAGCTTTGAAATGGGCTCAAAATTTGAAACGAGCCCTGGTGTGCTGACTATTTGTATCAGGTTTGCTGAGACGTACTTGCATCCTGGCTACTTAATACTTTCCGAATGTTAGTGTCCTATGGTGTGTTTAAATAGTCAGAAAACTCTATCCATACTTGGAATGCACTCTCTATAGTTTTGTTTCACACTCTCCTGCCCTTATGGGTTTCTTGCTATCCGCACTGCCGATACGACGTCCTACCAGACACCGTTCTGTTCATTTTCTCCTTCCGTAAGGCAGAGGCAGACCAGCGTAGCTTCAAACTCTGCCTCCCTCTTTTCCGAAGCCTTTATACCAGCCGGAACAACACTAAAGCAGTGCTGCCTGAGCGCCTTTGGGAGACCTAACGGAATTGGAATAAATTGGCTCCCTTGGGAGCTGTGCTCTCCGGGCCTTCAGCCTCCAGGATAGCGGAGCCCCTATTTGCGCAGGAGGACAAACAGTCATGTAGCATACTGCACTGTAACTACCCTTCGCTGGTACTTTCGCTGACCTGGATCCAGATTAGTGTAAATTGCATCCAGACGATTGTCCAATTTTATTTCATACTTCTTTTCTTCCGCTCATGGCGAAAATTCAGTGATGCTTCTGCCACATTATTCACCTTTTGCTGGCACTACTTTATTGCTGTAGATTACTGTAGAAAGTATTTTGTGTGTTACGCAGTGGCTCAAATTGTGTCTTTTGTGTGTGGGTGTCAGGAGTTGCCCTCAATTGTAAGAAGAGTTGAGTCCTCTTTTGTACTGACGAAATAATTCACCACATCTTGTGCCTACATTTGGGTAGTTTTGTTAACATTAACATGTTCTTGTTAGATTGATATTTATGCGAGGCTTGCACTGAAGGTGAGGTGTCATGTGCTGTGTGCACGTGGTGTGAAAATGCTCTTTAGTGCCATATTGAAAAAAAAAACTGTTGTGAAGCCACGTGCATGTGATCGCTGTGTGCTCATGTGATCAATGAAACGTCAGTAATGGATTAGTTTGGCTCCATTAGGGATCAGCGGTCCTCATTTGAACTCATATCATATTTCCATTCTATTGAGAATAATGACTGGGAGTGAAATAGGGTGTATGAGGGACCTGGCTGGCTATTAGGCTGTTAACACATCAGTAGGGCATTCCTCTGAATCGCAGCATGGCTGGGAGATGGTTCATGTTTGCACACATCTCAGTTGTAACTATGCATATTTTTTTCATATCTTTTTATCCCCCCTGGCAGCATTAATGCAGAGGGAATATAGTCATCAGTGTGTCCGTCCGTCCGTCTGTCCGGGCGGGCGGGCGTCCGTCTGTAATCATATCTTGTCCGGGCCATATCTTGGAAACCATACATCCGATCTTCACACAACTTCACAGATATGTTGAGCATGATGTCTAGATGTGCCTTTTGATACTTAAGAATTTCTGGAATTTTTTATTTGTGCGATTTCCATGGAAACTTGTGTGAAATAGAACTTGGCTTGTCCGGGCCATATCTCAGAAACTATACATCCCACCTTCACGAAACTTGACAGATATGTTGAGCATGATGTCTGGACGTGCCTTTTGATACTTAGGAATTTCTGGAATTTTTTATTTTTATCCCCCTGGCAGCATTAACCCTTAAATGCCCAACTATAGTAAAAGTTGAAAGAAAAATCTATGTATTCTGTCAATATGCCCTGGGGAGGGGCTAATAACAACCCAATAGCAATTTTTTACTTTTGGTGACCTTTGACCTCATTTTAGTTTTGTGACATATATGTCACAATGGGCATTTCGGGGACCTTATTGCTAAAATGACTTGAATGATAAAACAGTTGACATATAGCTGAAGTATTAGGCATAGCTTATTTTTCATTAGCTTACCTGTTTGTCTACTTTATCCAGTGATTAATGGGCGCTGATCTATTGTGTGGATTCCACCATGGGGGCGGCCATACTGGAAAGGTTAGCTGGTGCAACCAGTATAGTGTCAGTTCCACTTTTATGCATCAGATGGCAGCACTGATGGTCTACATATGTCACTATGGGCATTAGGTTGCAAAATTTATGTGGAGTCAGTGGTTTTGACAACCCCCAAAATCGTGTGACAAATTTGTCACAGGGGGCATTTAAGGGTTAATGCAGGGGGGATACTGTCATCAGTGTGTCCGTCCGTCCGTCCGGGCGGGTGGGCGTTCGTCCGTAATCATACCTTGTCCGGGCCATATCTTGGAAACTGTACATCCGATCTTCATGAAACTTCACAGACATGTTGAGCATGATGTCTAGATGTGCCTTTTGGGGCCGAGAGGATATGCCATTGTCACATGGCTCTTGTTTTACATTACGTCTATAGGGGCATTCAAGGTTGTGGGTTTGAATCAAGCCTGGAGCCTTTCTGGGTGAAGTTTGCATTTAATCCACCCTGTCCGCGTGGGTTTCCTCTCACAGTCCAAAAACACGCATGTAAGACTGGAGACTGTAAATGGCCCATTGGGGTGAGTGTATGAGTGTATGGTGTGTGAATGGTGTGTGCACCCTCCGGTAGTTTGGTGACCTGTTGAGGGTGTGTCCCTGTCTTCTGTCATATTCAAACCCCAGCTTCCCTAGTGAGGAAGAAGTGGTTTTAGTGATGGATGGATGGATGGATGTATTATGTCCAAATATGCAAATGAGTATGTGAATCATGTTTTGAAATTTAGCCTGGATAAACACCTGAAAAACAAAAGCATAGGTGCTTTAGAAAGTTATTGACATCTAAGAAAAATTTAAAATGGCTGTCATCATAATATTTGAGGGGGGAAAAAAAAACATCTTTTTTAGAAGCTAAGTTTGGCTAAGTGACAGCAGAAGAGATTATCTTATCATTGGTGTCAAATCCATGATTCCCCTTTGAAGATCATGAATTATTCTAGCCCGGCAATGGTGAAATTAAACAGTCTGAAAGTGTTCGTCTGTTATATAGCCTCAGGTCTGGTGTCCCTTTGAAGAGTAGATTAGAGAACCAGCATCAGATGGAGAGCAGAAAGGCCCGTGAGATAGTGACTCACCTGCAGTGTCCCCAGGTGCTCAGTAGACCTCTGAGGGAACGGGGTGAATGGTTTTATCCCAGTGGCTGAATTCTAATTCACTGCTTTGATGGACTATGTCTCCAGACACTGTTCACACAATCTCTGGAGCTCTCTTGCCATACAGCTCCAGATGGCAATATTACAGTTTCATATTACAGTTTTGTGTACCTGCTCTGTGTTGCTGTGTACCTGCAGTCCTTGTATTGCGATGAGGTACACAATGGACCCAAAAAAAGCTGTGTACTTGTCTGAGGACTGATTACGCTCCTGCCCAGTACATATAAAAATATGTCTGCTTTGGGCAATGGCTCCCAAACTCATTCCTGCGGCCCCCTTGTGTATGCTGGCCTTTGTTCCAACCACAATTGCAACAGCATTGTCATAAGCTGTGATCTTAATTAGGTGCATTTAATTTTGGAGCAGTTATTTATCCTTTTAACCACTCTGACAGATGTATTTATAATATAATATAATATAGTGATATTTTGGAGAAAAAAAAACTGTATAGGGAAGGGAAAATAATAATAGCCAAAGCGAACAATCAGTTCCAAATTTGAGAGACCGTGTTCATAAAAATTTTCAATTTATTAGCCATTCTAATTACAGAGTCAAACCTGCTCTCCTTCATTTTTTTGTTTGTGTCCTTGATTTCATGCAAACTATTTTGAAAGAACTCTGAACACCTGTGTGCGTCCCTCACTAACCCCATGATGAAATTTAGCTGAGTCAGGAGAGGGTATCTGCGTGTGTCCACCTCGTACTGCTGCGAAGAAAATCTTATTATTAAACATGGTTTATAGATGTCGGACTCCATTTTAATAATTAACAGTTGAACAAATCCAATTTGAATAGATGTATTACTCGCTAGAATTTGGACTTTATTGCTACAGGAATCCTCTGGTTTTGCGATCACTCTCAGAACATTCTGTGTTAGTACCTCTGCGGGTCACACCGACCGATATGTGCTGGACTCATGAGCTGACTAGATGTCTGCAGTGACTCAGAGTTTCCGTAGGATGCCGCTTCTTTAGGTACATCCGATAGCAGTTAAGGGACCCAAGATGGCCAACATTTTCCCATTCTCTAAATGGAAAACCGCCACACGGAGGAGATTGATTTGATAGCAAAGGTCTGTGGGTGCAATACTTTATGTTACAAAAAGCTTAAGTGGGAATCCTCCCTAGACCATCTTTTAGTGGTTTTCCCACATTGTATGTTAACTGAGAGAGAGTCAGACAATTTTCTGAGAAATTGCACAAATCAAGATTTAACCATTTATTTGCCTGGTTGGTCATTGAAATCATATTATGTTACCAATCAAGCGTACGTAAAAGTACTAAAATCTGTAATCATCAATAAAATAGCCTTTTGAGGGACGACAACCAAAAACCCACTCTGTGTAAAATGATGATCAGAGAAATATTTGTGATACTGATTGACTGAGGAGATCTCTTACTTATATCTATGATATAGTGTAGTGGCATCCAGATTAGGCATGTGTAGTGCATTAAATACACTTTATCACTTTCATTAGAATTTGGCTAATGGTTTAATGTCACATCGAGGCCCTCGTTAACAGGCTGATGATTTTAGGGAATATTGAGCTGAGGCCACAGAAATCGGGGGGGGTGAAAGAAAGTGTGGAAATGAACTAGCCTTGTTATCGCTCGGCTGGAAAGCCGTCCTTACTGCACCGTACAAAAAGCACACTATTCAGTTCCATTTGGAAACGGGGTCGATGTGTTCAAAAATGACTCAAAATAGCACGCGCTGTGTGCTGCTACAGAACTTTCCCAGACTCTCTCAGCTAAACAAGGAGCATGAGGTGATTTTCAGCAGCCCGACATCTTGACTGCAGCAGATCATCCTTTGTTAGCCATGAGTGTGTGCTGTTTTCTGGTGTCAGTCAGCCTCTCAGACATCGGTGTGCAAACACTCAGGCAGCCAGGCTATTCCTGGCTGCTCTTAATTGGAGCCAAATAGCTGAGGTCTGGAGCAGGACCTTGCTCCGCACACTCATCACCAATAAAAGCCTTTCTGCCCACACTTCCTGTTCCATTCAGTTATGTGCCCTACCTCTGCCTTTCTGTCAGTCTGCCTGTCTCACTGTCTGTCCTTCATCTGTCCCTCTGTCTCTACAACAGGGTCTCAGCATGGTCTTTACCGCTCTGCAGTGCAGACTCGTTGCCTCCTTGTGTGCCCCACCTTGTCCCTCTACAATCTGTGGCATTCAGTTTAGCTCAATGAACATCTTTTTTTTGCATTCAGCTCATGGACTGATGAGGTGGCTCTTAGCGAGTTAATAGCTAACCAGCTGAAGGTCTGTTGGCAGTAATATTATACTTGCTGTTGTCTTGTGTTCAGTGCATCATGCCCTCACACAAGATATTTCAGGGTCTTGTGTGGGTTTACTGGGTTTAATGAAAATCCATCTCTGCTACTACTCTTAGCACTGAGGTGAACTCATGTGGAAAGTGTGTGTAGTTTAAGTGTTTTTGTGGGATGTAAGGGGCACACACATTCTCCGTGAGTTCACTTCTGACCGTATAGAGAACACTGTAATTGGATAAACTGCTGAACACGCTGCTTCTCTCTGATCTACTCTCCAGTGGTCTTTGAAGAGTGTCGGGACAGTGAGGCTGTGAGAGTCGGAAACCTTGTCCCAGGCTTCAGTGTGCGCACAGAGGGGTCCAGCTCGACGGAAGAGGGGCAGTTCCCCGTGACCGAAAGGCGAGAGCCGGACACGTCCGTCTGGGAGAAGGCTGTCAAGATGGCCTTGGTAGAACATGCCCCTTCTCCTGCTGTCACTCAGGTAGGGACACCGTCTCTGGTCCCCCCAACACTCTGGGAAATACTGACACAGATTCCAAAGCTAGAATCACTAAAAAAAATGTACTGCATAAAAATGAAAATTAACTAAATTAGCATTATCCTCGCAGCATGAAGTTGTACACAGGGGTGCAAATAGGGCTTATGCAACATTTACAACGCGTAGAGGTGTTACAGAAACGGGGACCCCAAATTTGTAGTTTCAAAAAATGCCAATGCTGCCTAATTACCAAAAGCTAAATTCTAAACTATAATAATTTCAAACAATGTTTTCTACAATAAGTGCAGGAATTTGTAACCTTTTCATGTGGAGCATTCAACACGAGTTTGATGATCTTAACAAGATGTTTTCCACCTTAAATCTAATCCATTAATGCTTAAAACCAAATTGAGTGCCCTTTTATTTAACAAAAAAAATCTTTCAGGATGTTTAATAAATCTTTCATAATCTTTGATGAATAAAAGCAACTATGGGAGATTTAATCCAGAATAGTTTTTTTTTCTTTTTTTTTTTTTTAGCTTGAGTTATTCAGAGTATTGCCATCCTTACAATCTTGCATTGTTGCCAAGTTATTTAACCTTTATTTATCTGGGTAAGTCAGTTGAGAACCAATTCTCATTTGCAATGATGACCTGGCCAAGAGGCAAAAAAATCAAGGTTTTATGTAAAAAGAGAGAAAAAAGGATTTAAAAAAAGAGAAAAAAGTTGTCCCCTTGTCATTATCACTCCTTAATTAAAATAGGTACATGCTGTTCTTAATTATTCAGCAATTTGTTAGACTGGCAATTAGGCTAAGTACTCAGGGCACAGTACTACTGCGGGACTGTTTTGTATGTACGCAGGGATTAGGTACTACAGGGGGTGATGAGGACGCCAATGTTGATATTGCATGACCCTTCACAAATAGGTAGTTGTGCCCCTTCTTTTATTGTGTGGTTAAAAATATGGTTATTTGTTAGTGCTCATGTGTTAGTGGGCTCTTATTTCCCACAGTTGATGTGTTGGGATTAGGTTCTGCAGCCAGCCGTAATTACAAGGTTGTTGACTCTGCCACTTTAGAGGCGAGAATCAAACTGTGAATCATTTATAACCAAAGCATGTTTGTTAAGTGATTACTGAGCCAGGGAATGACAACCTACACATCTCATCACTGCATAACAATAAATGGCATTGATTGTGTTATTGTATTTTCCTGCCTGATGTAGAAGTTTTGAAAAAGAAAAAAAAACTTCTTTGTTGTGATATGTCAATGTCAAATTTGGAGACAATATCAAATGATGTTGTTAAAATAAAGCTAATTATTATTATTATTTTTTTTTTTTACCTTTCTTATTCGATCATTATATACATTTTGAAAACTTCTGCCAGTTCCGGATGTACCTCTTCTTGATGACAGTGCACTCCACTGGGAACCTTACTTTAGTATGCAAGCCTTCCTATTTAATTATATTGATTACCAGTTTCTTTAATGTGTCTATTATAGCCATTGTGGCAACACCTTATATAGTTTTCCCGTCAGTGTGTGAAGCCATTACTCTAGGCAAAGGCTTCTTCTACAAAGCCTGTGACCAAATTGTTCTGCCCCTCTGTTTGCTGTGAATTCTCACATTTGGTAATTACAGTTACTGAAGTGCACACCGGGAGACAGATTGCTGGGATGTCCCATTCGCCTGTCCAAGTGACAGTGAGTGGTGTTCCCTCGCATTAAAAGTGACCCAGAAATGACAGAGCGTTAGCCATGCATGGGCACTGAGGGATTGCTCTTCACTGGCATTAAAAAGAGCCCTCGCTCGATTGCTCCGTCGTCAGAAAGCCGCGGTATAGCTGCTCAGAAATTTGTTTTATTCAGATAATTTACACTGTACTTTAAGCAATCAGCCACCCGCCTGCCTTTTTGAACCAATTCGACTTTTGGATTGACTGCTGTTGTTTGGTGTTTTCCATTATGTAAAACAATTTGAATATATCCATCCTGATTTCCTTTGAGCAGACACAAGGCACAGCAGCATGCAGTGAACTCTGTGACCAGCGGTAGAACTATTTTATTTGTCTATAGCGAAATGCTTGCTAGAAGTACACAGCAGTGGTTATTTCTGGATAGCTAGACAAGAGTAAAATGTACTGCCAGCTAATTCTGTCCGCCGATGCTGTAATAAAGAATGAAAACAAACTGTTTTATTGAGTATTACACGAGGAGTCGACTTGCAAAACCTGCTAAGTAAAGTTTTGAAAATGAACGAGTTGTCTCCCTTAGCCTCTCTTTCAGGCACTTGCGCATGTCTCACTGATAGCTCCACTTTCAAAACCTTGTAAATCATGACATAAATTGTCATGGAAAAAGTGAAATTCTGTCAAAACCCGCCAAGTCAAGGAGGAAAACTGTCAAATTCTGCTTAGTCATTAGCCAATGTGGAAACGTGATTCCGTTTTCGTTCGCTAGAAGGAACCAATCACAGCCAAGCTTTTATAGCCTGTTCAGCCTTTGCTTTCTTACACAAGATGGGGAATGCAGACTCAAGTTTCGTTTTGATCAGAAAATGCAAACAAATCTAGTAATATGATAAAAGGGGAATTTGAACCCATGGACTCATGTTTATGTTGTCATTGTCATAGCAGCTATTCAACCACTGTGCTGTCTGTAGCATTGAGTTGCATGTAGAGTGGGTCCTGAGTCAAATGCCTTCACCTATTGAGCAACGGGGCTGGTTTAAACACTGTCAAAACCTGCTAAATTTCCACTCCACTTTCAAAACATGCTAAGTCAAAACTTTGTGTTTTGAAATCAGTCATTTCTTAAAAAAAAAAAAAATGAATTGCCTCATGGATTATGTCTGCAAGACTAATAGTTTCAGTACAGTGAAAATTGGTATCTATGGAAGATAATTTCTATGCCTACCAAAAAATCTGATTTTTCTAAAAATGGACCAACTTGACTTAGAAGGCTTTGCAAGTGGACTCCTCACATCGTCTTGACCAATAATTAATAAATAGTAGTTGCTACGTATTGCTAACCTTAGCACAGGAGAACATTTGGGGAATATTCTACACGATGGGCCTGTGTTTTTGCATTTATGCACATTTTGAGTATTAACTGAGGGATACAAAGTATTTTGAAATAAAGAGAAGATGGAACTGGTCACAATACTCTGTAAAGATGTGTAAAGTGGATCGTGCATTCGGTTAGGGACGGTAGAGTCATAAAGCGTACAATAAATTGTGCAAAATTTCTCTTTAATGCGAATAGTATATTTTAATTTACCTCTCTTGGCTGCACAGTTTGGCCCGGCCTTCATAAAAAAATGGACACTGAGGGTATAGTTTAAAGAATGATGAAGGGGGAAAGTGTGCGAATGATAATGACTTGGCTCTGCGCAGACAGATTATTAGACATGATCGAGCCGCTGGGACGATGACTATATCCACGTAAAGTGGATCGCATCAGAGCTAAAGAGACAGATGCTGCAGGCGTGGTCGTGTCCGCCGCGCCTCGCGCCTGCACCTGACAGGTGGCCGTTTGGGGAAGAACTGTACGCGCAGTTAGTGGCAGTGTGGATGTCACGCTCCTCTTCGCTCAGAGAGTAAACCTTTGAAGGAGACCCCATGGAGCTGACGAAGAGTGCTGTAAAGATGTATCATTATTAATGGGTGGAATTGTGGCAATCAGCCGGTAAGTCTAACAGACAGACTGGCAGGAGTTGAGACGCATTACATTAGAGGAGCGCTAATCTATGCGCCAGGGCTTTTCTCCGCTTAATATCATGTTTAGCAGTACGCTAGCGTTTGCGACTGTGCATGCATATGTATGAATCTGTGTGTAGGTATTTGAGTGCATTGTTGAATATATGGGCATTAATCTATGAAAAAGAGGAATTAGTATGTGTTCTTTTTTATGTTTGCTCTATGTATACAGATGGGTTTTCAATGAAGCAATTCAACAGTACTTTGTTCAAGGACACAAGGACTGTGCCACATCTGGGAATGGAACTTGCATGCACTAAAGTTCAAACCCAGCTTTCAAACCATTATGGGTGCGCGCGCGTGTGTGCGTGTGTGTGTGTGTGTGTGTGTGTGTGTGTGTGGTCGGAGTTTATTTACCCTTGCGGGGACAAAATGTCCTCAAATGACATGGAATTCCAGAGTTCTTTAATGAGGAAATTGAACTATTTTAGGGTTTGGGGTTAAGGTTAGGGTTGGGATAAGATTAGGGTTAGATTAAGGTTAGGGTTGTTGTTAGGGTTAGGTATGTATTGTTGAGGGTTAAGGTCAGGGAAAGGGGTTAGAGAATGAATGCTAGTCTATGGAAGGCATGAAAACTCAAAATCTGAGTGTGTTTTTGTGTGTATTAGTATGTTTGTGCACTCGCATCTGCACGTGTGCAGGGTTGCACACTTGTCTGCGGGTGTGTGTACAGCAAAATCTGGCTGCATGCTTTCACTGTTGTCGAGAAGAAACATTGGTGTAGCACTGTAACTTTCCATTATTTATTTACCAAAGTTGTTGTGCGGCGCAGGTAAAGCTCTAAAAATAGTCTCTGCTGATTTCACACAGCTCCAGGTTTGAGAAAGAGCTTTATCACACCCTGCCACTTCATAGACTCGCTGGGGGAACATTTTTATGAGGGTCTGTGAATTTCGGCCATATCTTCTGGAGCCATGGATTAAACCGCTAAAGGACTCTTTTTCAGCATTGCTGCAAAGGAGCCGCGTCAAGGCCACGTTGTTTGCTGCTTCAGAGCTCATTCCAGACACCATGGAACGAAGCAGCTGTATGGCTACAAATAAACAACTGCTGTTCGCTCGATACCAACGGTCCACCTCTAAAGATTTTTCGGGAGCTAGGATGTGGCATGAAATGGCCTGGGATCAAACCCCAAACGTCCTTGAGTGGGAGTGACTCTATTACTCTTTTCTACCTATCATTTCTTTCATTACAACACCAGTGTCTTTTAATGAACATATCACAGTACCCACAGAATTCTGTTACCCGTCATTCGCTTGGCTCATACTTGTAGATCTCAATTAGCATGTGCTGCTTCCCTGCTATTCTTGTTCTCTCCCTCTAAGACGTGCTGGTCAAGTCCGCCAACTCATGTGTAAACGTTTAATTGAAGTATTAACTGACAGATACAATGATAGCTTGGCGTCTAGGCTCTGAGCATGACACACCCTGCGGTCCACTGAGCTTCGGGTACAGAGAGTGGGGAGGGTCAGAATATCCGACCCCAACCCCCCCGTTAATGCTACCTAATGTTAACAAGCAGCAGACAAGAGATAGACAGAAGCAGGCAATGTTACTAGCAGCAGCAGAGAGTGATTCAGCACAACAGCAGGCAGAGTCATGTTATTTTGCTAAGGGGGCAGAGCAGGAGAGCAGCATAAATAGCCCACCTTAGAGTGGCAGGGGACAGGCACCAATGCTTGGGGGTGTCAGTGAGAATTAGGGCATGTCTCAAGTTGTTAGCTTTGCAAGCTGCATCCCATTATTGACAAATTTGAGAGCACCATAGCAGTGTCCCTTCATTATGTATCTTTTAACTTTATTGTAGTCAGGAGTAGTATTTTCATTTGAAAAACAGGGGTTGTGGTTTTTCTTCCTGGAGCATGTAATGGCCTATATATTCCATGAATTTCTAAATTTTTGCTATTCAAGGCCAACATACACTATCCAGTCTACTCCCGAGGTAAGGAGGGGAATATGATGCGGTCCCGATTCTCCTGCAAATTAGCAAGTGGAAGTGGAGGTGAGGCATTGATGCTATTCCTGCTGCCCCAAAGCACAAGAGCAGGCCCCGGCACCATAATTTACTGGGAACCTCATTTTGTAGAGGGGCATATTCATTTTTTCGATCTCCCTAAATTAATTTTTGAAAGTTTGGGGATCAACATTTCATCAGATTTGAATGTTACAAGTCTAAACTTTTAGTTCGCTGCAACCCACAGGAAACTCTTGCACACCCATGTACAGGATTGGACAAAATATCAGAAGCACCCCTGAAAAATGTCTTTAAGCCATTTAACTAAAATTACCAAAGCATCTACACGGGTCATTCTTATTCATTTTAATGCTTATTATCAGCACATGTGTGCTTTAATTAGGACTATTGTAGTACCTAAATCAGCAAAGAAAGATATGGGTACATACAAAGTTTGAAAGGGGCCAAATAGTTGGTACGTGAATTGCAGATGCATTCATCACGAAAATAGCTAAATTATTGTGTGTTTAAACTTCTTCAAAATTATGGAAACATGTCAAACACAAAATTGAAAAAAATAAAATGGCTGGCATGTCAAAGCTCTCCAGCAGGGACAGACACTTGATAGGATAGTTTCTAAATTCCACAGAGTAGCAGCTCTAAAATCACCAGAGAATTTAATCAATCCATATGTAAACCAATCAGAACAAAACTGTCCATCGTCAGCTCCTGGATTTATGCTGGTGTTTCAGATGATTTGACCACCCTATGTAAGTGAAGCAATGGAGAGGCAATGAAAATGCTTCCCCTAGAATGTGCATGATGCGCTTTAGTCCTGCTGCACAAATACCCCTGAACATTAGAAAACAAACACAATGTAATGTCTGATTACGATTACAGGCATGGCTAATGGGCTGTCTCATGCCATTTCCTGCATCATCATGCCCAGATGTTTGCGTGGCCACAGCCTGGCTGATATCAAAAGACTATGGGCTGGGAGGAGCGCAGGGCGAGCTGGCTCTGCTGAGGGAGGTGGCACCTGGGCGGGAGCTGGAGGCTAGCGTTAGCGTCATGTCGCCAACTCGACATGGTGACAGGGTAGGAGACCAGTGTGCCTCTTTATGCTGCCTTCTCCCAGCGTGAGGCATATGCTGCTCTCTTCTGCATGTCAGCACTGAACTGGGAAGCTGGTGTCAGCGCATGACATTCCCTTCCAGCTTGGCGGCGAGCTCAAATGCAAATCTCCTGCATGCCAACGAGGAACGGCCTTTTCCAGCGCTGCAGATATCATTGTTAGTCCACAGGCTACCTGCACAGAAATGATCTGGGTTGCAGATTACTCAGAAGAAACAGAATAACAGAGATATGCGAGTGGAGATAAGGGCCAAACGCGCTGCTTGAGGTAAATTGACCGTGCTGTACAAGGCCATAGCCTCGGGGCTACACACGTCTCCCTCTGTCTCATTAAAGCTGCCTGCCTGCAGTAGAACTGAGGTCTTGCTCTGCTGCAGGTGTTTTGAGCTGGGGGTGTATGATTTTATCCTGAATAAATCCACCTCGGCATCCTCGCATCTGCCCCCCCCCCCCCAACACATGCACACACACATGCGCACGCGCACACACAGGTGTATCAGATCTCTTATCAGCATTGCAGCTTGCCAGCCTTTGTACTTTAACTCTGTTGTAATCCACAGATCCACTGAAAAGCTCATCTGCTAAGGTGGGTTTGGCATCCGTTAGCTTCCCTGCGGCGATAATCCCAGCTAGCGCTGCTCGGTCAGCGCGTACATATTCCACGACTGTCGGCACCCGCTGACACGACATCGCTGATTCGCTGTAGCCTTCGCAGTGGAAGGAAGACTGTGCCTTTGGCAAAGGAAACGGACTGTGACTGAAACTACGACACATTCCTCCCTTTTTTGGGCAAAATGCCACAAAAACACCTTTGGCTGCAAAGGGGAATATTTGACATTCCAGTGAATCTCTGATTCTCAAAGGTCCTTTGTAGCCATAATTACTGCTGAGGATTAATGGTGATATTTTGTTCTGAAGATGCCAAAACACACCCAGACACCCTTATTTGTTGCAGACACACTGCAGGCTCAACTAACTCCCGCGTAGGTGCGCACACACGCACACACGCGCACGCACGCACACACACTCATCCAAATAATAAGAAGGTACGCTATTGCTTTTGAAAAGGAATCATGCTGAGAGCGGAGAAGAGCTCACTGGCTCGGTGCACGTCGTCTCTTTGATGTCTCTTGCGGTCAATAAGGGCTCTCCTGAGGTTCTGCCCAGCTCTTCCCTCTCTACAGCACTTTGATTGAGGATTAAACCCTTTTCTTTCAACATGCGTCTACAGAAGAGACTATCATGCTTTTTTTTTTTTTTTGCTCCCCATGGCAGCATTGATCGTGCCCTTACTGCGGAACTTTCCGGGCGTCTCGAGTCTTTGAAGGATGTTCGTAACAATGAGCAGGGTTTGGAAGGATGGGTTTTTTAAGCTAGTCTCGATTCCTCAGGTTATGCTTGTCTCGGTTGCTTGTCTCGGTTCCTGACCACTGTAATCCCAGCGTCCACATGCTATAAGTTGATTTCAGTGAGTGATATGTTTGATGTCATCTGTGCTATTACAACTGTAGCACACTGTGGACTGTGAGGTGCATTACCCTAGCTAGTACAGCATATTATAGTCATATTTGTGTCCCAGCATAACTCCTTGTGATTGGGTAAGGGCTGCCCAGCAGTGACCTGAGAGGCAGTGTGAGGAATTAAACATGGCAGGTTGTCTTGGGCAAAGATAATGAGTTTGCTGCCTGGATGTGGTATTGCTTACCTGTTGTAAAGATCCAGTGAACGCACAGAGCTCCCATCTCACCCAGTCAAAAAAAAAAAAAAACAACAACAAAAAAAAAAACTATGTTTTTAGGTGTGAAGCAGATGACCTCCCACATTATGGTGTGCTACTGACTCCTGACCTGTAATAGACTATGCCTGCTTATTTTGGAGGGAATTCCTTTTCCCTGAGTGGAGTCGAATGGTTCCTCTCCAGGCTTGTTAGTGCGCGTTGAGAGGAGTGACGCTTAGTGGAAAGAAGATGAAGACTTTAGTGGAGTCCTGCTGCGTGCGCTGATGTGCCGCTCTAATTGGGGTGCATGTTTGGCGTCAAGAAAAGGTGTTTGATGTGTGAAAATCCTTTCAGCATGAACGCCTGCAATGAATATATTTTACCACAAGAGTGCTTATTGCAGCATGGGGCATATTCATTCATTAGCAGTGATTAGAGTCTTCTCAGTCACGTCCATTCAAGATTTTGCATCAGAAAGCTGTTAATCTCTTCCACTCCAGTATCTTAGATTGCTGTAGAACTGATGCCACAGGCTGATCACATTACCCCACCCCTCTTAACTTAGCCCAGTATTGATTTCTGAATCCAGAATGCTGTTGTGAATAAATTGCTGGCAGTCAGAGAGCTAAACGATCCATTGTTTTTAATTTTATTTGATTGTCTTCTTTGGTCGTCCAGATTTTACTGCGAGCCCTGCAGCCATATCCTCGTATTCTCTCAACGAATCCCCCGCCATATCCTCTTGTTATAGTCAAAGATTATCTATACAAAGAGATGTCAAGCTCAAAAAGTAAGACATCAGAACTTTAGAATGAAGGAACTCTTCTACTTTACTTAGGAGAACAGCAACTCCTCAGGCAAACTACTTGGGAACACAAAGTATAGTGCCTGTCAGATGATAATTGATCTTTGGTAACAGACTTTGTGGGCTTTGCATTATGAAATCTGTACCTGTCTCTGCTTAAAAAAAGTACATTTTTAAAACTTCTCTTGCCTTCAGCTCCTAGTTTCGAGAACCACCTTATGTTAACCGATAAAACCTACGGACCCATGTATGGGTTCATCCAATGCAGTAAATTCGAGTGGAGATTCCAAAAATGTCTTGCTGAATTACATAGAGTTGTGTATAAAATGATGCACAAGATCTGGATATTTTAAGTTTGATTTAAAGCTGTAGCCATACAAACATGGCATCCTGGGTTTAAATATTTCTCTCTACATAAGCGTGATGTCGCTTCACTGAAACGCTGCAACCAGCAGATACAGAATATGTCCAAGACATTATCCTACTATATGGAAAAGAAATGCTTGAACAAACTTAAAGGGAAATTCAAGAAAAAACCAGAGTTGCAGGGGTTCACTTAAACAGGTATGCAGTATGCATAGTCTGACTCGTGATTAATGGTCTCTGGTACCACCGAGTAAAGCTTGAAATAAAGTTGCGCATTGTTGGGTACTAGATGGAGCAGAAGCACTCTTGTTTCACAAAAAATGCAGCTAATCCATCCCAAAGCATGATGGGAGCTTTATCATATGGTAACACCTTGCTACTAGCTGGTACTTGCATTAATTGCAGTTCCTTTATAATCAATTAAATTAAATTGGTGACGTATTGTTGCTTTGCTTCGCTGGTTGGTTTGCGAGAACTGTCCTTGAGGTCTCCAGTCCCCACTCGAAGTCTGATAGAGTTTGTTCCATTTGCTTTAACTCTTATCAGATCACGACGAAACAACAAACAGCCCGAATCCCCCAAGAACCTGGCCCAGGTGGTTCATGTGTCTGCATGTCTTTGTTGTTTCATATCCCTAGAAGACGGAGAAGGAGGGAGCATCCACAGAGCCAAAGCCCCACGCCAGCATTATCACGTTTCCATGGAAACAGCGGCAGGGCCCCAGCGTTCCACGGAGGCAGAAACGAGACTGGGTCATCCCGCCGATAAACGTGCCTGAAAACTCCCGAGGACCTTTCCCCCAGATGCTCGTTAGGGTGAGTGACCTCATAGTGGTGACATCATGTCTTCAAGTGTCAGTCAGTTTCTCCAGAGCACCTGACCATCCACGCTGGGTAACAGAAAGTATGCGTAATAGTACAAGGGGAAAGAGTGTTTATAACTGACCTGCAGTTTGGCTTACGCATCCAAAAATGTTTAGGTTAATTTTTTTTCAGTTCAACCCGTGGAAAAAATTTTAATATGTCATGCAACTAGTGAATATTTATGTTGGGGTCTGATCAAGAACAGCACTTTGGCAGCAGTCTGCTCTTTAGCATTCTCTTCCCAGGAGTGACTCGCAAATCTCAGGGGCCCCCTGCATGTCATGAAAGGAGGCCACTCCCAAAGACAAATATCAAAAAAATATAAATTAATAAATTGTTCGTGAATGTGGGCTGCAGTTAGACTGGTCTAGGAGTAGGCTTGGACAGTGAACTCAGGCTGAAAGCTCCCGGATTTACCAGAGGGATCTAAGGATATAAAAGAGAAGTGAAATGTGTCAAAATTATGTCTAGAAAGTGATGATTTCGTCATGTAGTTCTGTTTGCGGTCTGATTTTTCAAACCACTTAGCCAAGAGAGGAAAGCAGTGGGGAGTCGTGTAGATCAATAGCATATCCAGTCATTTTCACGCCGTGAATCAAACAAACCTTTCTACCAACAAGCGCCTGCGAGTTTCTGGCATGAGTCCAGGTGTCTGAGGTAGCGACAGAGAAAGTCACCATGGCACAGTGTTCACCGGTAACTGGTTGTCACCGCAGTATTTTTGAACAGCAAAGGAAGTAACTACTGCAGTATAGCTAACAGTAAATAATAATCCTTTCATCCTTTTTTGCTGAGGTATTTTATTTCATTTTCAAGAAAAATGCGAAGTCACATAGTTATCCATCATTCCTAGGCAAATTCCGCTTTCGGTGGCAATATTAGTAGTTAGCTAACAATAATAACCATAAAATATAGTTCACTTTTTTCCATTTTAGTTGTTTACTGGGTTATGCTTGCTTTTATGGTAACTTTAGGTAGCCCACATTTTGTTTCCCGGTTCTAACGAACAGGCCTCTTTCTCCAACATGAAATAAGTTACAAATGCTAACTTCTGCATTCGTTTAAACAAGTTGTCGTGGTCAACTGGCTGTAGGCTACATTCCTTTGACCTTTACTGATCCCCTAAAATGTTGTCTTGTCCTTTATGCTCGCCGTAACAACACCAGAGATCTCTCCTTCAAAACACCGGAACTTTGCAACATGCCCCTCTTCAAACTAATCATCGTTCCAGGTTGAAAAAAAAAGAAGTTTGTCGTGACCTTTAAAATATTAAGAATGTTGCTCAATGACACCATGTTGAAGAGCCTCCAATTTTATGACGCTACGTGTTTGGAAGAAGATGATCCACTGCTGGAAGCCAGGGGAATGAGACCCTAAAATAGGACCCCATGGTATCACGGTAAATTGATTTTTATATCACTTTCCTACCAGAGTATTCGTGTAAAATTAAAATGATTTAAAATACGGGTAGGGTTTAGAAAACTACATATTTCATAAACTGAGGTTACGATGTAAAATTCATGAATTAGTCGTAAGGTGAGATTTGGGACATGCAATCATGGTTTGCAAAAGACAGTCGTGAATCGCAGTTGAAATGGTTACACTTAATGTTGGGAATGAGAATTGAACCCCGCTCTCCCACTAGGAAGTCTGCTATTTTACTCCTGGATAAATGAAGCTTAGGAAAGATTGTTGTGATGAGACTCGAGCGTCACTCTCTTATCTATCAATCAATCAATCAATCAAGACCAATCAATCAATCAATTTGCCGTTAGCACGACCACGGGCGGTAAGACAAATATGATCTTGGCATGGATGACCGGTCCCTAATTCACAAACAGCTTATCCAGGAGTTAATGATAGTATCACTTTGATTTGTCCCAACCATCTGTCAGACAGAGATTTCAGGTTGAGTCGGTTGCTGTGTAAGGACGTCCTGGCTTAGGATTAGTGGGTTATATACACATTACAGCACATTATTTTTTGTCGGTGTCAGTACAAACAGTGAATGCGAACAGCTTCTGAAAGTTTATGTTCTCTATGGGTGAACATGTGCGGGGGTAGGGCCCCTCCACTATGCCGCGGCTGCGGGGGTGTTCCATACACCAGTGCTTCTTCTACGCATAATATATATATTTGTGTGTGTGTGTGTGTGTGTGTGTGTGTGTGTGTGTGTGTGTGTGTGTTTGTGTGTCTGTGTTGAAAGGAGCCTGTAGGAGAAAGGGGTATGTATTACTTCATGCAGCAAACACCAGCAAACTGTGATGAGATATGTGTTAAACATACACTGCAGGGCAAAAGTAGTTTGAGGTGTGATCATATACATTAAATTTCCTAACAATTATCCTTAATTATCATCACTCCAAAGTATGTGATTAACACATATGAAGAGTTTTATCGCAAAATGCAAAATTTTAATTCAAAGCATTTTCAGAAAAATGCAAATTTTTGTCACAAGAAAAGTAAGCACAGAGGAGCATTCTTATTTGTTAATGTCTTGCTAAACAAGTTAAAACGCTACCAAGATGCAATTAAATCTAAGAATTATGAATTTTGAAAAAAAAAAGTCAAAATGCAATATATCCATAGAAGTGTGATTTGAAGTCAAATGCCTGCCTGTCAGTACAGCTTTAAACATTTATATGTTTCCATAATAATACATAATACTCCTTTGCATGTAGTACCTATCCTTTTGGCAAACCTGCAGCTCAATATGGCTGAAAACTCGGTCAGCGGGGAGAAAATAACGGTCACTGACGGGAAACACATTCTTGACGGATAAATTAGGGAATCTTTTTTTTTTTTTTGCACGGAAGCACAGAAGTGACACTCATAGTTTTGTATCGCCGAAAAACAACAGTCACCAAACAATCAGTACGAAGCCCGGGAAATGCAATGACACGAAAAGATATAAGACATGGCCATGAGATATAAGTTGTTTCTTCGATTTAGCTATCTTGTTCCTACAACTTAGTTAGTTTGTGGCCACAAAATACAAGTAGTTCCCAAAACTTGGCTATTTTATGGCCACGAGATACAAATTGTTCCCACGATTTAGCTATTTCTTGGCCATGAGATACAAGTTGTTCCCTCAATTTAAATTAACAAAATTGAGGGAACGAGTTATATGTCGTGGCCATGAGTTAACTATTTTAGTTAGTTAACAACGTGGATATATTCCACGTTGCTAAGGGCTGACCTGGGCATGACTGCAGCTCGCCAATAATGATCTCCTGGTGGTTCAAAAAAATTTAAATGTGGTCTTTTTTGTGTTTTGCGATGAAACTCTTCGTATATATGCAAACAAAGCAATCTCTAACACAATATCATACTTGAACCAATGTATATATTTATATGTAGAAAATTTGAAATAAGCTCATTTTGTGGATAAAAATGTAAAATGTCTCAGTTTCAACATTTGAAATGTTATCTATGTTCTATTGTAAATAACATATTCGCTCATGTGATCTGAAAGTCATTGCATTTTCATTTTATTCACAATTTACACTTTGTCCCAACTATTTCGGAATTGGGGTTGTATTAAGGATCATGTGTGTGAGCATAGATGTGACAGTGTATGGTGGTGTAGACTTGTTACATACGTAGATGTGTGTTTGTTGATATTGTTATTCATGTTAATTTATGCAATCAAATGAATGTTAGAATAAACCAGGCTTAGCTTTCTCCCTTAATTCCTGGGCTGTAGAACAGAGCAGACCAATGAGCACTGCTACACTTGTAGTCCTGTGCTTTTTCCAGTCCTGTGGAACCTCCAAGACCAGAGTTAGCTTTTTCTTCAATTTCCAAACAGGATCGTAACATAGCTTGTTTTCAGCCTTTCTCCCCTGGTCATGGCGAGCTTGTTGGGAATAAGCCCAACCACTGGTGATGTGATTACTGCACTATCATTGCGACAATGTTCTGATGTGCTGCTGTCATTGGGGCTACTGGCAAAAAGCAAAACAAAACCCGTGAATGCACGCCATATTTCAGAGGTGTATAGGGATTCTGCTGTCAGAGTCCTGCTACAGACATTTAGAGGCGCTTTGCTATTTGTGCCCAGATTTTACATAAGTAAGCAGTAATTAAGGGGTGCAAGAAATGAACATTAGTCCTTTAGTTCAGTTTGGATAAAGAAGGTTTTCTGTTTTCTGTTTTCTGTTTAAATACTGAAATATAGTTCTCTGTTTTCTGCCCAAACTGTTGAGTTTGGCAGTTTCAGTATTCAATGAAATTGCCACAAAAAATGTTTCCGAACTCTCGTAGGCATGATTTCATGCCATGCAGCCAATTGTCAGCCTAATGGATGCGACAGGCCCAGCGCATCAAATATTTGCTCATCAAGTGAACATCAAATATTTTATTTTCTGATTTCAGAATTTTTCCATGTTTTCACAGCCATTTTCCATCTCTAACCTCCATTCATGTGATGCCTTGCTGAAGTTGTTTTGTGTTTATCCTAAGACCTTTTGAAACTTAAGTTTAAGTTTAATTTATGTGCACAAAGTTTGGGATAAAACATTAGACAGTAAGTTTTCAGAATAAGATCATCTGTGCAGGAGAGGAAAGAAGCCCAAAGGGCTCGTACCACGTCCTCCCCTTCAGGTCAACAAATTATTAAAACATCAGCAATCAATAGATCAAAAGAAAAAAAAAAAAAACCAAGAACACACAAGCAAAAAATACAAATAAAAGCATCATAAAAGGAAAAAAAGAAGAAAATAGAACAAAAAAGAGAAAGGAAAAGGAGAACTAAAAAAAAGAATAGACAAAAACCTAAAAGCATTAAATGAACCGCAATTAATTACATAGACTATAATAACATACAAGTTTATCTGAACAGAAGATACTTTTTTGAATGTCTTTTGAAAGACGTCATGAAGGATGACAACTTCAAGGTACTACTTAGTAGATTCCAAAGACGAGGACCTCTAAATTTAATAAACATTTAATGACTGGCAGTATGACAATAAGGTAAATGAAAGTCTTTTTGGCCCCTCGATGAGTAGGAATGAATTTCTGATGATAAAAGAAAAAAGTCATGAAATGCAACTGGAAGGTCTTGCTTGTGATGTAAGAATTTAAACAAAAACACACATGTTAAAAGGTAATTTACAGAGTGAATTGACAAAACATTAAGTTTTTTGAACAAAGGTGCAGATGGTTCTTGGCAGGTGGAGTTAGAAATCATTCTTCAAAACCTTTTTTGAATTAAAAATATCTGGTTGAGATAAGAAGGGTAGGTAGTTGCCCAAACACTATTACCATAACTGATATGTGGATAGATTAGACTGTAATACAAAGATAAATGTGCCGAGGGATGGATCAGTGAACAGACTTTTCTCAATATTCCAATCATTTTCATTGACCTTTTGCAAACGAGATCAACATGATTTTTCCAGGTCAGTCTTCCATCTACAATAACTCCAAGGAATTTTGTAGATGGGACTTGAGACATTTCTGTGTCATTTATCAATATTTTTGCATCATGTTTTGAATATTTTTTTTTTGTGGCAAAATATCATAAAATTGGATTTTAGAATATTGACAGTAAGTTTGTTCATCTGAAACCATTTCTAAATTAAAGACATTTCATTGTTCACCTGCTGGATTAGGGCTGTGAAATCATTATGATTGCTGATAAGATTGGTGTCATCGGCAAAAAAAATAGGGAAAAGATCATTGCAAACCTTGGGCAAGTCATTAATATAAATCAAAAATAAAAGTGGACCGAGAATAGGGCCTTGGGGTAATCCACAAAGTAACTGTAATCTATCTGAACTGCAGCCATTTATGGAAACAAACAGTTCTCTTTTGTTTAAGTAATTAGTTAGCCATTTGAGTGCAACATCCGGTAATCCATATTTACTAAGTTTAGAAATAAGAATGCTGTGATTAACTGTATCAAATGCTTTGGATAAATCTAAAAAAATGCCGAGTCCAAATTGTTTTTTATCCAGAGCAGTAGAAATCTTGTTGACAAGCTGTAGGAGTGCTAATTCTGTTGAATGTTTTTTTTCAGAATCCGTATTGGTTCATATAAAGGATGTTGTTCTCAACTAAGTGTTTAGAAAGTCTTGCATAAACTAAATTTTCTAAAACTTTTGAAACACAAGGTAATATGGAGATTGGACAATAGTTTGTAAAATGTTATGATCACCTGATTTATAAAGGGGTATAACTTTGGCAACTTTGAGATCACGTGGGACAACACCTGTTCATAAGGATAAAGAGAAAATATGGGTAAGGGGATCAAGGACTGAATTAACAGTTTCTTTGATTAAGCTACTTCTGATTCCATCATAGCCCTCAGCAGAATCTTTTAATTTCACAATAATATTTTGTATTTCATCAGCGGTAGGTGGCTCAAAATTGCGAAGAGAAGAAAATTTACCTGTGATTAGATCAGCTGGAGTCTCACCAGAATCCTTAAAATTCTTAGCTAAAGAAAATCCAACATTTATTAAAAAAAAAAATATATATATATTAAAGTGATCAGCTATCTCCCTACTGTTGAGAGGGGTTCCATTGCTCCCC
Organism: Gymnothorax javanicus; assembly: GCA_029692085.1. Taxonomy (NCBI): domain Eukaryota; kingdom Metazoa; phylum Chordata; class Actinopteri; order Anguilliformes; family Muraenidae; genus Gymnothorax; species Gymnothorax javanicus. Next base: position 35,896,761 of record CM056202.1, read on the forward strand.
AACATTTCAGATAACCAACACAACATTTCAAATAACCCAACAACATGAGATTTTTTCCTGTTTAGTAATTGATTGAGGAGATTCCATGACGATTTAATGTCTTTGGAGGCTTGTATAAGTTTTTCTGAAAAATATTTCTTTTTAGCTGTTCTTAGTAAATGGGTGAAATTGTTTTTGTACTTCTTGTAGGACTCCAGATTTAAAGGAGTGGGGTTAATAACAAATTTCTTGTATAATTTGTTCTTTTTAATTGAGAATTTTTTCAGTTATATAGTCATCCAATGCTTTCCATTTGTGGAATGATTGGTTTTTCTCCTGTAAGTCAATGGAAAACACTGGTCAAGAACTGCATTGAATACAGCTGAAAATATATGATAGGCTCTTTCAACATCTGGCTGGTGATAAACCTCCTCCCATGGAACCTCATTCATCAATGACTTGAAAGACTCCATACCCTTTTTGGAAAACTGGCGATATTTTGTTAACTTTTGCTGGGTCAATTTTGTTTTGCTGTGCTTATTGTCCCTGGTTAGAATTAACTGAAATACTGGAAAATGATCAGAAACATCAGACAGTAATTCACCTGCACTGATCTTGTAATCCAAATAATTAATTATTATGTTGTCAATAAGCGAAGCAGAAGAAGTTGTTATCCTAGAAGGTGTATGAATCAAGGGATAAAAATAAGTTGAAGATAGTACATTGAGAAAATCAACAGTAGATGACAAATCATCCTTGAGGAGGTTAATATTGAAATCACTGAGTATCATACACATTTTCCCCTCCTTACATATACTTTCCAGAGTACAATGAAGGGCCTCCATGAAAGAGCTGATGTCAGAATCAGGTGGTCGGTAAATACATCCAATTACAATACTTTTGCCATTAAATAATGAACAACAGGGAATTTCAATGAACAGTGACTCCACATTAGTCTGATGTAAATTAAAGGTAAGCTCTTTTCTTTCAATAAAATTAAAACTGTTCAGTAAATAAATTGAAACTCCACCTCCTACTCTGTTTTTCCTGCAGGAGTGAACAGCATTAAATTGAGACATTGGATAAAAACAAGCAATATCCTCTGTGAGCTAAGTTTCTGATAAGGCAATCACTGAAAAAGTGTGCTTTATAGTGGATAGATAATGATTTAGATGAAACTATAGCCTGGATCTAGTCTGCATTCTCAGTTAACTTTAACTTGGAGTTGATGCAGCTGATTTAATTTAGTCAGCAATTTAGTCAGCAATAACCAAAATTCAGTCCAATATATATCACAAAAATGAAATTACCAATTGCAAGAACTTTCAGGAACAAATGTTGATGGAATTAAGGCCTTTGTTCATTCCCGCTGCACTCATTTTACACCTAACTGCTGACAAATTGGGGCAGAATGTGACAAGCCACAAAAATTGCCAAATTGTTTGTTGGTTGACTGCAAATTTTGGGAGCTGTAAGATTGCAAAATGGATATGTAAAAATGTGATAAAGTAAGCACATGCAAAAATGCATTTTCTCCATAACAAGAGACTGTTTTATGGTGCTTTTAAAATTCCAAACAAAATTCTGTTTAAAGAGAAATGATCAGACTGTTCAATTTGTCATGTGCAAATGTAATTTGGTTGCTTGGTCTAGCTCATAAAAACATCCATCATATTAGAGGGGAGCTGGTATGTGTCTTCACGGTTGCCTCGTGAAATATTTGCCCGCGTGCTTTATTCTGCTCTTTAAAAACGAAACAATTTGATTATGTTTTGATTTTGAGCAAGTGAGAATGGCTGGCTCACATGCAATTCAAGCCTGCAGTATGGCAGAACCCATTACCCAACCCAATATCCTGGCAGAGCAATGCTTCACCTCATTATTAATGGTTTGGTAGTTCATCTCAAAGAGTCTTGGCTCCAGGGAGGTGAGTATTTCAGTGTATGACTAACAGCATACATTGCCAAAAATCAGATCATACTGGATGCTGCCCTGATGCAAAGTAAAATAAATAGGAATTTACAGTGCCATGAAAAAGTATTTACCCCATTCCAATTTCTTCTTTTTTTGCTCATTTGTCATCTGTAAATGTTTCAGATCACCCAACTAATTTCAATATAAGTCAGAGATGAAATGAGTACACACAAAATGCTTTTTTTTTTAAATTATCTTTACATTTCTTGAAGGTAAAGAGTTATTCAAAGCTTATATCACGCATGTGAAAAATTAAGGGTCCCCTGAAATCTAATTACTGATTGGGCCACATATGGCAGTGACAACTGCGATCAAACGTTTGTGATGACTGGCAACGAGTCTTTTACATCGCTGTGAGGAAATTTTGGCCTAATCTTCTTTGCAGAATTAGTTAACTTCAGCCACAGTGAAGGGTCTTCAAATATGAACTGCCTGTTAAAGGTCAGGCCTCAGCATCTCTACTGAATTCAAGTTAGTACCTTGACCAGACCACTCCAAAACCTTCATTTTGTTTCTTCTGAGCCATTCAACCCGTGTACTTTGAATCATTGTCTTGCTGCATTACCCAAGCTTTAGGTACCAAACTTACAGCTCCTGTAGGACTTTCTGGTAGAGAGAAGAAATCATGGTTCCATCAATTACAGCAAGTTTTTCAGGTCTTGAAGTAGCAAAGTGATCCCAAACCATCACACTAGCACCACTGTGTTTGACTGTTGGCATGATGTTCCTCTTGTGGAATGCTGTGTTAGCTTTAAGCTGGGCGTAACGGGACCCATGTCTTCCAAAATGTTCTACTTTTGACTCATCAGTCCACAGAATATTATTCCAGAAGTCTTGAGGGTCTTCAAGTTTTTGAAAAATTTGATACAGGCCTTTTTTGGGGATCATCAGTGGTTTTTGTTTTGCAGCTCTCCTATGGATGCCATTTTTGCCTAGTCTCTTTCTCAGTGCGGAACTGACCATAACTGAGACAGGTGCGGCCGGCAGATTTTTGGATGTAAGCCTGGATTATTTTGTGACCCGTGTTAGTCATTGATGCTCTCTTTGAGGAATTTCAAAAGGTTGGCCACTCCTATGTTCCACTAGGTTCAGTACTGTTCCAAGTTCTCTTTATTTATAGATAATTTCTATTGTCATGGGTCACTGGGGTCCCAAAGCCAAAAAATAGCTTTGTTACACCTTTTAGACTGGTAGATGTCAAAAACTTTGTTTCTCATCTGTTTTTGAATATCATTAGATTGTGGCATCATTTGCTGTTTTTTGCCTACAGTATTTCACAATTCCAGACTAGTTCGAGTGAAATGATGCTCAGATTCAACAGAACTGGCAGTAGTCATTCCTGGGTGTGATGAAATTGAACCCAATTATTAGTTTTTTTTTTTTTTTATTGGATGATTAAGTAACTAGGGGGGGCAATTACTTTCTCTTATAGGGCCAAGTTGGGTAGGATCCTTCAGTGAATAAAAATGAAATCATCATTTAAAACTGCATTTTGTGTTTACTGGGGTTCTCTTTGTTTGATATTAATGTTAGTTTGATGACCTGAAACATTTAAACGTGACATATATGCGAAAATAGTCAGAAATCAGGAGGGGGGCAAATACTTTTTTCACAGTACTGTAATATGTACACTTTGCTTTTCACCAAATTATTAGCTGTTGAGATACAATGCAAAGTTCAATAGCATGGGTTTGTAACAGTGTACGTGATGTAAAGGATTCACATTTCTCCAATGAGTGCGTCATCTTCAGCTGAATGCTTGATTACAGGTATTTTGCTTGCATTGCTACCACTTTTGGGTTGTCATTTCAGAACATGGCCGCTTTCTCAAACAGACTTTTTACCGTAGTTACATCTAAAGACAGAAGTAATATTAAAATATATTAAAAGTAACAAGATTGTATAATATATATATATATACTTTTGTACAACCCCAATTCTGACATTGTTGGGACGAAGTGTAAATTGTGAATAAAATCAAAATGCAATGACTTTCAGATCACATGAGCCAATGTTATTTACAATAGAACATGGATAACATTCCAAATGTTGAAACTGAGACATTTTACATTTTTATCCACAAAATGAGCTTATTTCAAATTTTCTGGCTGCAACAGGTCTCAAAAACGTTGGTACACAGGCAAAAAAGGGCTGAAAAAGCAATTAATATATAAGAGAATCAGCTGAAAGAACATTTAGCAAGTAATTAAGTTAACTGGCATCTGGTGTGTAACATGATTGGCTATAAAAGGGATGTCTTAGAGAAGCTGAATCTCTCAGAAGTAAAGATGGCCAGAGGCTCTCCAACCTGTGAAGGCTTGCGTAAAAAAAATTGTGGAATACTTTAAAAACAATGTTCCTCAACGTCAAATTACAAAGGCTTTGAAGGTCTCATCATCGACAGTGCATAACATCATCAAAAGATTCAGAGTAACTGGAAAAATCTCTGTGCATAAGGGACAAGGCTGAAAACCTTTACTGGATGCCTGTGACTTTCGGGCCCTCAGACGCCACTGCATCACTCACCGACATGATTCTGTCATTGACATTACTAAATGGGCCCAGGAATACTTCAAGAAGCCACTGTCTGTAAACACAGTCCGCCGTGCCATCCACAGATGCCACCTAAATCTCTATCATGCAAAAAGGAAGCCATTGTTGAGCATGATCCAGAAGCGCCGCCGTGTTCTGTGGGCCAAGGCTCATTTAAAATGGACTGTAGCAAAGTGGCAAAGTGTCCTGTGGTCAGACAAGTCAAAATTTGACATTCTTTTTGGAAATCATGGGCGTTGTGTCCTCCGGGCTAAAGAGGAGAAAGACCACCCCTCCTGTTATCAGCGTCCAGTTCAAAAGCCAGCATCTCTGATGGTATGGGGATGCATTAGTGCACATGGTGTGGGACACTTGCATGTTTTAGAAAGTACCATGAATGCTGAAAGGTATATAAAGGTTTTAGAGCAACATATGCTCCCTTCCAGATGACATCTATTCCAGGGAAGGCCTTGTGTATTTCAGCAGGACAATGCAAAACCACATACTGCAGCTATTACAACAGCATGGCTTCGTAGTAGAAGAGTCCGTTTGCTGAACTGGCCTGCCTGCAGTCCTGATCTTTCGCCGATTGAGAACATTTGGCGCATAATTCAATGAAAAGTCCACCAAAGGAGACCCAAAACTCTCCAGCAGCTGGAAGCCTGTATGAAACAAGAGTGGGATCAAATTCGAATGGCTAAACTCAAGAAACTTCTCTCCTCAATGCCCAGACGCCTCCACTCTGTGTTAAAAAGAAGAGGGGATGCTACACCATGGTAAACAGGGCCCTGTCCCAACTTTTTTGAGTCCTGTAGCAGCCATCAAATTTGAAATGAGCTCATTTTGTGGATAAAATTGTAAAATTTCTCAGTTGCAACATTTCCTATGTTATCTCTGTTCTATTGTGAATAAAATACTGGCTGGTTTGATTTGAAAGTTGTTGCGTTTTGATTTTATTCACAATTTACACTTTGTCCCAACTATTTCGGAATTGGGGTTGTGTGTGTGTGTTTTATATATATATATATATATATATATATATATATATATATATATATATATATATTTTTTTTTTTTTGTGTGTGTGTGTGTTTGTTTTAGCCCCAAAAATGACTCCCATTGATGTTTCAAGAATAACTTCAGTACTGTGCTTTTGGCTCTGCAGAGCTGAAACTCTTCATTTTGTTCCAAGTAACAACTTCATCAGTTTTCTATTCGAGCTGTTGCTGCTTAGAATATTATGATTTGTCAGGAGCAGTCGAGAGAGAGAGAGTCTTTGACAGCAGTATACATTTTTTTCTGCCTTTCTACTATCCCCAACATTTGCGCATAAAAGTAGTTGCGCACATATTCAAACACACACAAACACACATGCATGTGCGCATAGCATTACAGCAAATGCACTTGAGTGGAACACGGGATGGAGTGAGGAAGAAGCCCAGACTCAGTAAACACTAAACAGACGCCATTATTTCGCTGTGTTTTCATTTTGTCTGACGAGGAAAGTCATCAGTTAGTCATTGGTTTTTCAATCAAGGTGTTTTTACAAGGTTATTGATTGGGAGGCTAATGACCTCTTCAGGACTGATTACCTTTTGTTGCAGGAGATGCAGGCGAGCTGCCTGTTTGCAAACAAGACGGAGAAGCATCTTCGATCATGAATGTACAACAAACGAAATGCGCACTCACAAACATTCTCAAACACAGACACACAAACATGCGCACACACATGCACACGCACACATTTTCATGTGTATTATGGGGACATTCCACAGACTTAAATTATTCCTTTACCCCTTGCCTGACTTTAAACACTAAATGCCTTGCTCTAGCCTTTACCTAACTCAAATATTAACCCTTAACCGCAAACTAGCTCTGTTACCATGTGAGGACCAAAAAGATCCCCAAAAGGATGAAGAGATCCAGTTTTACACGACCTGTGGGGAAGTTTGGTCCCTACAAGTGGTAGAAAATAAGCTTAATCACTTAAAATAAGCTTTATTGTTAGGTGTTGTCAAAATTAAACGTTGTCTTGTTGAATATTTTGAGAGTGACACCCATGGCTCGCTTCTCGGTCCTGTTGTCATCTGTTAATATTGATGCAACTGACGCTTCCAGCGGGCGTTTAAGAGCGTTTTGAGTTTGACGCGACGCTTCGCGGCCAGTGAGCTTTGGACTTAAGATTTATCCACATTGTTCGGTATCCAAACAGTTGTCCAGGTCCCAGCAGCTCTGATAATATTGCCCTCCTAACGACATTCAATGAAGAATATCTGCCCCTTCTCTGTAGTGCGAGGTCTTTTAAGCGTGATTTAAGGGTTCCAATTGATATGTGTATTTCATGATACGAGGAGAGCAACTCAAGAATCACAGTATATGTATGTCCCTTGTTGAAGTATTGCGCTATCAACTTAAGCTCCTCTTCCATACTGGTAAACACTTCAAATTTCGCGCTGGCTCTGCTATTGCGGTATCCAGTGTAAACAGGAAATGATAAATGACTGATGTCGGACAGACTTGGGTTTAGCCAATCACAAACAAGTACCATGGTCCTACTGTTTCCGGTTTCGTGAAATGTATTTTACGTTCTCTGAAATTTATTTTTGTTCTGTGAAATTTATTTGTGTTTTGTGAAATTTATTTTTGTTCTGTGAAATGTATTTGTGTTCTGTGAAATGTATTTGTGTTTTGTGAAATGAATTTGTGTTCTGTGAAATGTATTTGTGTTTTGTGAAATATTTTTTGCGCTTTTGAAATATTTATTACTATTGGCCTTCAGGGCCACTGTAGAGACGTTTGCCATTGCCTAAAATTAATTAATTCTGTACCAAATTCCAACCTGTGCCAAGCTGTGTAGGTCAGACTTCTGTGGCCTGTAATTCTGTTTCTGTTCTGTGACTCAAAGATACAGTGCCTCATTCACTTCCAGGGTGAATTTCATTCATTAAAACGACATTATCATTTATGTGATGAACTCAAATGCTGACAGCTACATTATGTAGAGGGCACATTAGCTGTTTCAGAAGCCAATGACCAGAAATATTCCTCTGTGATTAGAAAATGTGGAATAAAAACAGTTTTTTTGTTCCACTGCACCACTAGAGCTGGGCAGACCGGGCAGGGATTCATCTTTGGCCTGGGACTTTCAGGGCACAAATGCAAACACAAGTTGTACAGTTCATAAGTATGTGAGCAGTGACAATTTATTGTTTTCTGTATTCCTTCGCATCAAAGAGTAACCGTTAATATGAGATGAAATTTCAAACTCAGCTTTAATTTTAGGGTCATTTTCATTTAAACTGGGTGACTGAGTTATCTGGAATTACTGCCATCTTGTAGATATCGACTGTCCAAATATTGCATTTTGTTTATATTTTGGAACTAAGAGCTCATATGCAGATCTATCATGGAACGGGTTTTCAGTCTCTCAGTGTATTTACACTGATGTATTTACGCCACGTTTCAGTCATGAGACCTGGGTAATTTCATAACCGTTAAAAAAAATGACAAAAAATATACAATTACTTTAAGGACCACATACAAATTATCATTTCATCATGTTAAGACAGGCAGTGTAAATTCATCATTGTGTAACAATATGGAATTGCACATTAGTAACATCAGTGTTAACAGTGTTGTTACGCCTGCGCATTTCTTCAGAGTATTCCCATGTAGCACTGGAGAACAGCAGGGGGCTATGCTTGTATACTTGTTGTTTTTGTGAGGCGGGAGCTTCTGTGTGATCCTGGAAACAAACGCCATGCTGTGGGTAAGATATACTTATCCTATGAAGTTTAGACTTGGGGGATTACCAAAATCGCTTCTTCAAGAGACCTAGGTAGGAAACCTTGAAAGAAACACCTATTTGTTGCCAGTGAAGAGTACAATGCTCACTGTCTGACTCGCCTCAGATAAACTTCACTGGCTGATGTTACAGCTTTGTAACCTCAGCAACCTCTGCTTCCATTTCCAGCAGCCGATGAATTTTCTTTCACAATTTAGTGTCTGTGTGGGAGTGTGTAAAATGGCATGCTTGCGAGAGAGGGAAATAGTGTGCATGTGAGGGATGGAGGGAGGAAGAAAGAGTGTGAGAGAGAGATAGACAGAGAGAGAGTGATTGTCAGGCGTGTTTGTAAATGCATGTGTCTGTCAGCACAATGTGTGAATCTGCATTTCTGTGCTTGTCTCTATGTCCCTGTATAGCTGTCTGTTTTGGCAATGCATGTTTATTTCAGGGATGTAGCACTGAAACTCACAACTAGGACTCGAGTCACCCTCAAATTGCTAAATTTTGGTTGGACTTAAATTTGTGAAGTAGGGGACTTGACTTGATGTGAGATTAGCATATTTACAGCCATGACTTGACTGCTCATACTGGAATAAAGAATGTCACTGACAAAACTCCAGCGACACCCCTGCACCAGAATGTGACAAAATGCGCACAATTTACACCTTTTTTTTCCTTGCCAGTGCAATAGACTTCCTGCTAAGGTTCATAATGATAGGACTCAAAAATGACTAAAGAAACTTTTTGGGCACAACTGGTATGAAGATTCTGCGCTACTGTAAAACTTTAAATGGTCAGGCAGTCAGTTATAAAACATTGTTTTTACTGGCAATAATTTTGAAGATAATCACCAATTATTCATAATTTTACTGGCTCAGGTCAAGAGAAAAAAAGTTAGACAATGTGTTTGTTTATCAATTAACACAGTAATGTTAATTTATTTTAATCATAATGACATACTCTTGTCAATGACATCATGCTTGCTGAAGCTTTTCACAAATTCAGACACGTCATTACAAGCCTTTGCATGATTGTGCCCAGCTTATTGCTGTATCACTTCGCTGTAGCTAACAAAATATCGAGACCATATAAAATAGTCCTATTGCAGTAATAACTGTAATAATGTTAATATTTATCGGGCAGCAATAGCTGGCGTGGCAATCTTGTCATTCTACAACCATACCCACAACAATCAAAATGATCATGCTCAGGCCTGTTATATTAGAAAAAGCCATTTTTTGCAGTACAAAAAAAAGAGGTTGCCCAAAATGGGTGCATTTATCCTGTGACCTTTGACCCCGGTGAACCTTGCATGGTGGATGTAGGGATAGACCGATATGGATTTTTTAGGGCCGATGCCGATACCGATTTTTCTCCATCACCCTTAGCTGATGACCGATTATGGACTGCCGATTTTCTTGGGCCGATATTTGTGGCCGATACTGCTTTTGCTCCCTCAATTTACATCAAAAAAATGACACAATGATAACAAATATCACAGGTCTCAAGCTTAAACAAACATTTATTGAAAAGTATGTATGTATAAAATAAAGTATGTCTATGAAATAAAAAAAAAATATATTTTAACTTAAGCATAAATAAAACAACACCTACTGTACACAGTAGGATTCAGCTTTGTTCAACTTAACCACACATATTTTCAAATAAAAAAGTTTTTTGTGCTTTTAATTATTCAAGTATGTCTATGAAATAGAACAAATATTTAACTTGCGTAGGATCTGGTGTAGATTCTGGTGTAAATATCAGCGTTCGCCAGGTGTCACGTCTGATTTACTAAAAGTGTGTACATCGCTCATTTCGGTGTAGAACTGGCGTGGCGTTGATAAATCTGGCGGCAGAAACCATCGTAATTTACATGACACGCCCCTATAACTTCATGCTCCGGGAGGCATAGTCCTGCCCACTTTACGACACGGACTCTCGAAAGACGGCAAAGAAGAAAGAACTTCACTGAGGAGGAAATATCGTCGGCCTGCTGATAAAACCTCGTATCTACAATTTGATAAGAAACAAAAACTCGTATGTCCACGATAATAACATAAACGTTGCAAAATACAAAATTTCATTGATTGGATACATTCTTGGAGGAAAAAATAGTCATCCTACCCGAACACTGCTCAACTGCATTCTTACATGCAAAATTATTTATTTATTTATTTATTTATTTATTGCTCTCCTGTAAAGTTTATCATTTTGAAGATACAAGGTTTTATCCGCAGGCCGACGATAGATGGAGAAAAACAAAATAATTTTATTTGTAAGTCTTAAGAGTGGCACAAAGGGAGCCCAGAAGGCTGCAGTTGGGAAAACTATTGCTGCTGCGGTAAACACCGTTGGGATGGAAAACCGGAGTGCAGCAGAGGTTTGATTTAATTCATTAATAAATCGGCGAGTGACTATTCAAGATTATTTAAGTGCGTCCAAGCACAAAAATTGACCAAAATTCTTGTTAGACGCACTTATTATTCTGGCCAAGATGCACATTTCTCCATTGCCCACACTTAGTTTAAGTGTGTCCAAAGCTAAAAATTTTTTCTTGGCCAAACTTTTTTTTTTTTTTTTTCTAAGCGGCACTGGAATGGTCATCAACTGGCGCACTTACAAGTGTGGTCAAGAAAAAAAATTAAGCATTGGCCACACGTATAAGTGCGAATAACATCGGCCGTAATAAATTCAATTTATAGATCCATGATATTTCGTGTTATATAGCCTACATAATTGACAATCCAAATGCTTTACATGTAGGTTAAAAAAGTGGTCCGATTTTAAGATCGCCTCCAAAAAACGGGTTGCTGCGCTCAGGCGCAGCAGCTCACAGACCGGTGGAGGCCAACCAGACAGCTGTCACCGTTCCAGGAGCGCATGGCAGCACTGATAGGCTCTCCCTCCATCGTGGGAATGCGAGGCGGTGTTGACATGGATGAATGAGTCCCCACCGCCTCGATCGGAGCTGCATGAGGGTAATTGTTAAAATATAGTCTGCACTGTAATGAAGATCACTCTTCATTGTACTTTTATCAGTGTTACTAAATGACATTTTATTGGGTGCCACACAAAACGACTAGCCACTCGTCACTTTCCCGGAGGAGATCTCTGTACCGAAAGTTCCTCTCACTTCGGACAGAAGCTTATTCCTCGAACAATAGAAGATCTGCCATTGTCAAAATGTGATCATGGTCGAAGTGTCCGTAGGCATCTATATACTGAGCAACAAAAGAAACGCAGGTTAGCTAGTTAGTTAATGTACTCTTATGGTTACTCAGTCGAAGTGACCGCAAAATAAAGAAAAGTTTGATGAAACGAGTGTAAATGTGCTCGCGCTAGTAATAAATTTGATTTCCTAAAATAATTACGCGCAAACTTATTTTCCAGTCTGCCTTTAATTAGGCTAACTTGCGTTTCTTTTGTTGTTCAGTATATATCTGATTGCATGAGCATACATACCACACTGCATATCTGCCAAGCTGCGCATTGCACTTAATCAAATTGATTATAATTGTCAGCCGTCTGGCCTGACAAGAAGGTTGTCTCAAAATATAAATTTAATTTATTTCTCAACACAGGTGTCTAATTCATTCATTCATTCATTCATTCATTTATTTAGCCAATTCATCTATTTAGACTATTTATTCATTTTACTTATAAGAGCAACAACAGCATGACGTCCGCATCGCTGCATATGGTATACTCATTTTGACAGCTGCACTCGTTCCTGCTTGTTGTTCGCTGGTTTCAAATTTGCGTACACCTGGTCAGACCTGGCGTGAGATTTTTGCGGACTGTTCGCTCACGTTCAGATTGATAAATGCCGATCCTTGCGGAAGATTTGGCGTACACCCATTTTTTTGGTGTACGCACGTTTGATAAATGAGGGCCAGTGTGCGTAACATTTCACAGTAGATCCACATTTTACTATACTCCACGGAATGGTTATAAGTAGCGCGAAGCTAAGTTATGTTAGCTAAAAGTAAATTAGCTTGCCAGAATTGACAAAAGTTTGAGGCTCCTGACTTTCAAACATATCGGTTTATAAGGCACGTGCAGTGCGTTGTGTGTTCGGTTTATTATCTTGAATCCGGAGAAGATAATGGAATTCGTGCGCAGAAGAGCAAGAATCGTCTGACTCCATTAATGTGGTTATTCATCATTTAACTAAAGAGGACACGAGCCTGGAGCGCGTTTCCCAAAAGCGTACTTGCAGCAACTTAAGTAGTTCGTCTATTCACAGTCAATGGTTCCAACTATGGAAGTTAGCATCTGTGATTTTGGGAAATGCACCCCTGAGCAATGTCACGTTACACAACAGCAAGTCAACTATTTTGCCGACATTTGAGTTGAAGTCATTACTTCCCTGTTAAATAACAATCGTTTTAAACATTTGATATTGCATTTGTGTTTTAAAATTGTATCTCAGACTATGATTAAACCTTTACCGGCGGCTATGTTTTTTTTTTTTTTCGTTCCGCTCATACTTACATCAGGGTGCAGTCTGCATGTGCTGCAGGGTCTTCCGGCAACACAGGGCTGCCCCTGGACGCCTGTCTGTAAATCATGCCGCGGAAAAATACATCGGCGAACTCACGCGCGAATCGGCCGATGCCGATTCAAGTAAAAAACGCAAATATCGGCCCAAAATATCGGCCGGCCGATGTATCTGTCAATCCTTATGTAGAACTACACATTGGTATAAACACATCCCTTAAGTATGAAGCCCTTGTGCCGAGCTGTCGCTGAGATCTCATGTGCACAAAATAAAATGCATTCTCATGACTAATGACCTTGACCTTTGACACAGGTGAACCTAATATGGAGGACGCGCAACTAGAGGTTAGTATAAACGTATGCCAAATGTATGACGCCAGTGTGCCAAATGTATGACACCACTGTGCAAAATGGTTACTGAGGTTTCATCTGTATAAGACAGCGTGATGCTAACGTTGTTACAGAGAGGAAATCAGGGTAAATCATATTGGCACGCCTTTCAGGTGACCTCCGTGGTGGACAAGTTACATGGCTGTGTAGGGCTGATGAAAATTTGTCTATTTCCCAATACAATATTGATATTTAAATTACATAAGATTGATCAATGTATAAACTACTTGAGGAAAAAACATTCGCAAAGTGGGGCCATGTATTCTCAAACTGAGTGACCTTAAGAGACAGTTGTTAAACTGTTTAATGTTATTTGCTTTTAAAACTTTTTATAAAACCACATGTCGTTAGGGGAAATCTGAATTATGGTTTATAAAGATAAGGAGTGAATGAGTGAACAATGCGCATCCATTTAACTTCTTTAACAATAACTTTTCACTCACGTTTTCCCTCAAGTAGGCCTAGGCTCAGAGTAAAAAAAAAGCATTTTATTTCTCCATATTACAGGACCATGTTACATTCATATTTTGCATCTGCTGCTTGCAGTGCTTCACTCAAGCTACATTTCACTTCTATTGAAAAAAATATTTAAACTCAGAATCCCTTATTTTTATGGCCAGAGCATTGCATCAAGTGGAAAATATCTAGATCTTGTACATTATTTTATACACGTTTACCTGCAATTCAGCAGGACATTCAGGATTGTTGGAAACATTAGGATCTCCACTAGAAATTTACTGAAGCTCCTGGGGTTTAAATTCAGCAGCTGCATTTGCTGGCCCTGTATACGAATTTGGTGGTTCTATATGGTTAACCGTTCTATTTTTTTCCCCTCCAAATTGCCTATTTGCTCATTTTTTACGGGCACTTCGCACAATCCTGAATCAAGCCAGGCCTTGCCTACATGTACATAACTCCAATTTGAGGCTTTGTTACCCAGGAGTTGTGCATCCCAGTGACTGTGAAAAATGGCTCCAGAGAGGCAAGACACTCGCTCTATTTGAAATCCCTTCTTAAGCTTATTTTCACAATTTTGGGACAAAAAGCTGTGGCAAATGAAAAGGAAAAAAAAATCAAGGTTTTCATTTCGTGTGCAGTGAAATACTGAGAACCAAAAATGGCTTGGCGGTAGACCAATTAATTTCCTGAATCAGAAACACCTTGACTGCAAGTGCGCTACACATGTGAGGGTGAGGGAGGATATTTAGATGCCAAATATTAGCTCCCACCATGTCTCTGAACACTTTAAAATTGAGATATTTGTGCATTGATCTGAATTTGAAAATAAAGTTTATTACCAGGCAACTATGTTGACTTATAGTATAAACTTTTGCATCATTTGCAAGTTGATATTATCATATTTCAACCTATTTGAAAGTTGAAATGAGGGAGTAATATAGTACCTATCCATTTTGTCTTCAGACTGACTGAAAACAAACTGAAAGCTTTTTATCCATTGAAATGATATAAAAAATTGTCCTTTATGGTGAAATATTGACAACAAAAAGGAAAATAGAGCAAATTCGTCCTCACGTGAGGCTTTTGTGAGGGGGAAATGGGACAGAGGCCGAGACATGACACAAGATAGGGTTTCTAAAAGCCGCCCACGAAACGCAAGTAACCACTAAATAGGGGAAATGGAAACAGAAAAAAGGAACGTAACTCCCCGGCAATTCCACCTACAAATAACAACCCAGAAAAGGTGGGCAAAAATCCTCCCAGAAAATAAGAGCTTTCTCCCGAGAGACAGAGTAACCATTCCCTCCTGCTGGAACAGGTGCGAACCAACAGAGGTCTGTGAGAAAAGACTATGCTCCAACACACAGGACCTTCTGCAGGACAGAATAAAAACTCTGACGAACTGAACGATAAATTGGACGGACAAACAATAAATATGACGGACAAACACCAAATCCTAAACTCTTTCAAGGAGATTCCTCCGACTTAATGATAAGGGCTTCGTAGTCCTTGCAAGAGTGACACAAAAGCACCAGACAGTGCTGGATAAGCTTCTTAAATAGTCTGTCCACAACTGCAAACAATAAGCAATCAACCACCTTATCAGAGAGCAGGCTAGCCCTCAGGTGGTGAAGAAAATGCACAGCTGCCAGCAACCCCCAAAAACCACGACAGCTTCTTTTATTACTACTTTTAACATACAAATAAGAAAAATATGACACAACATGAGTAATTTAAATTTTATAAGCAGCAGTAAATATTACTTGCCCAAGTCATATGCATCTTAGCTGGACTAAATCGCTGTTGGTGAAGTATGTTTTTCTCCAGTCAATGGTCAAAAAATGAATTAAACAAAAAATGTGTCTACAAAATTAGTTTTTACATGGAAATGGCAAAATGAAACAGATGAAGTGTCTCAACTAGTGATTCTGTATCTCTTTGAATTCTATCAAATGCCCATAGTGATCCGTTAAAAGACAACATGTCATGTTTTGTTTACATACGTAGATTAAAAACTGAAGCAAAAACTATGCCTTTTGAAAGCAATTATTTTACGCCACTGGATTGAGTTGGCATGAAGTGAAAATACTTGCTGTAAAGAATAAGTGAGAATAAGAGAAGTTAAGGAATTTTTGTACTCGTAGCTCTTCATTCTATCTTGTTGATTTTTTTTTCCTTCGCTGAAGCGATTCATAGAAAAATGAAAGATAAATTTTGAAAGGGAGGTCTGTAAGCTGAATGAATGGTAATAATCTATATTGATGTGAAAGAGATTGTGATAGTTAAATAACTAAACAAGAATTTATCAAATTTATTTCATCCAATTTATTTTGTTGTTCCCTGAGCAGCTTTTCACCACTGTATAGCCGTGCATTTGAGCCATGTACGGATCAATATTGTTAAACTGTTTGTTTGTTTGTTTGTTTTTTTAATGATCAATAAATATGAAATATTTTCAGGTAAATGCTCTGGCAAAATATGGCAGGAAAGGCTTAGATGGGGAGATTTGATTCCTGCGAGTGCTACCTCGCCACATCAATCTTAAGAACTCATTTTTTTTATAGTTCTAGAAGACCACCTCCTCAGAAATATTCATTATACATTTATGCATTGCAGGTATGGTTACAATTCCTGCATCAGTTGAGCGGTGATCTGGATCTGCTTATCTGCAGAGATGCTTTGAAGACTGGAGACTAGTGCCAAAAGATTTGAAAGTTTATCACATTTTTGTTTATATGTCTGTATCTGTGTGTTTCGTCACATGTTTACCTCAAGGTACAAAATATAGGTTTTATTGATATGGTATATCCAAAATGGTCTGCATTTGGTTGTATTTCTATTTCAGATAAACAGCATATAACCCCGGAGTACTCCTGGTGCCCAAACACTAAGGAGTTAAAAAATAGGTCGAAAATTTAGTCTATGTGTAATAGCAGAGTAGGTTTGCTCTACTCTTCAAGTAGCATGTAGCATGTTCGAAAGACCATTAATACAGAAGTTATTTGAAGCATCGCCAAAAAAAAAAAAAAAAAAAAAAAAACCTTTTCTGCGCTCAGTGAGTCCTGTTTTGCTGAGACTGGCTCAGATTGGAATTATTTCAATTATGTCGTGATTTTTTTAAGGACTGTAATTCCGTGGTCAAGAGTAACTATTTGCTTTGGCTTGCAGCCACAGTTTTTTTTTTGGCTGCTGCTGGCTTGTGGTGTTTGGCATATGCTGTCAAAAATTTTTTCATTGTTCCCCCTTACCACCTAAAATAATTTTGCCATTTTTGTAACCAACACATCTGTCATCCTGGCATCAACAATTTGGCCACTTTGGAAAATCGTTAGTGTCCTCGTCTTAGTGTGGAGCCTTACCTACCAAAGTGCTGCTGGTTACTTCTCCTATAGTATGAGGTGCTGCTAAAATGCATTCAGATTAATTGGAATGACCTGTGTAGATCCTTTTTAAAATTGCAGTATAAAGCCATTTCTCAGGGGTGCTTCTGTTGTCTTGTCCATCCTCCATATTTTCTGTCTGAAGGCAGTTAGTGCATTTGCCACTGATTCTGTTGACTTCCACATACCTCTGGATCGCTCGCTGTCCCCTCGGGTCTGATAAAACACTTTGGCACGTTGGTCCTCACACTCTGCCAAAAACGCTTTGGATAAATGTGCCACTGCGTCCTCCTGTAGTGCCTTTTACACTGCTCATGCTTTAGCGCCTAGCCGGATGGCCACATTGATCAAACTACACTGACAGGCTAATATGCAAAGGCAAGAAACAAAAACAAGAAAGCGAGGGATTGAAAAACAGTTGTTTTAAAGCATGGAAATTGAGTGGCGAGCCCTGGCTGAGGCAACATAAGTTCTGCTTTCTACTTCCCACGGTTCCGGTGGGAACCATGGCTGTTTTCGGCTGAAGGGTTTACGGCCGTAGACGGCCTCTAAATTGTGTGGAATTAATGTTGGTATTTAGATAGCTGCGGGGAAAAAAATTACATCCTTTATGGCTATAGGGGATAACTCCTTAGAGCCGCCAAAGAATATTCTGGGTTGAAGCTGCGGATTTGAGAGTAAATGATGTCTGAGGCCTTGTAAATTACTGTGCTTATGGTCCCCGAGACTCGGCTCTGTTCCATTTCAGACCACAATTCACTCTTTCGCTATTGTTCTCTCAGTCTTGCACCGGCAAGTAAAAACACATCATATTTACTGGACTGCATTTAGGTTTACCTGTGAAAAATACAACACAAATGAGACAAGGTGGTGCGAATATTTTATACTCTCGTGATATGCTAAAAATAAGACCAATTTGACTGGCAGAGACATTGACTTTTAATTGATTGGTTCATTAGTTAGTTTGCTGAACAAGATCCACATGGTTCATTACTTTATATTTTCTACTATAATATTTTACTGAACATCTCATCTTATTTTGATTGGTACATTCTATTATTTATGCTTAGCAGTGTTTATGAAGTAATCAAATTCCAATTATCCAGTATCTAATTATATCTAGTATAATCGATAAACAAAAAAACTTGATTAAACTGATTCTACTTGATTAAACTAATTCCGCTCTATTTTACTGTAATTACTGCTTTTCATTATTCTTTTCTTTGCCACAATTCCTTCACGAGGCAAGGTTCTGGCCATACAGCTACATATTGCTTCTTGCAATGCAAGATGATGCATAGTTATCTGCCTTAGGGTTTAGTTTTTGGTTGAGAGAGGACATACAGGCACAACATACACAGCATACACACATGCGCACACACGCACACACACACACACACACACACACACACACACACACACACTCATAGCTTTTGAAATGTATTGTTCCTGATTCAGTTTACAGTTGCGTGATATGTGGGAGAGAGACAATTGTAATATAAGATCACAGTGCAGATTACTTTATTGCCATGCAAGTCTTAGGCAGCATGGAATGTGAATGGACTCGGCAGCGCTTGAAGTGGATATGGCAAAATCACAAACAATTGTCCTAACATATCGAAATTGACCAAATTTAGAATCCGTGCGTGAATGCGTGTGTGTGAGCGTGGCAGGGTGATGGGCGGGGTGTCAACATTTAAAGTGTATTAAGCATCCAGATGATTCTTGACCTGAGAAAGTACAATGTAGTAGTCATGGTCTAGTAAAGAGTATGCCTTAGTGACGACATTTCCACGGACTTGAGTATCCTGGTTCTGAGCCTTATTCCAGTTTTGATCATATTCAGGATATGGCGTTTACATGCACACTGAGAAACTTGGTTATTCATTCAAGATAAATACTTGTATCACAGTTTTTGAAATCCGGAGATGACGTTTACATGCATAAACACGAAAGGGGATACTTAAAAACCCAATCGTGGATACTCAAGTCCATGCAAACATGGTCATTGAGCACCTAGTATTCTCTCTGCTGGATACAGATACAGTTGGTTCCCTTATTACCTCCGACTAGGAGGTTATGTGATCGTTGCTGTTTGTCCATTTGTTAGTCTGTTTGTTTGTGAACAAGATAACTCAAAAAGTAATGAATGGATGTCTCCGAAATTGTGTGGGTGGGTCGCTATTGCATCAGGGATGGACCCTATTGATTTTCACCGTGATCAGTCAAACAATATGGCCGCCACGGCAGCCATCTTGAAATCCTATGACACGCGATAACTGAACTTTGCTCCCATTTACCAAGATTTGGACTGTGCTGCCTTGGCGGAGGTTTGCACTCTAGGAGTGCCTCTAGTTTCATTTGCGTTGATTAGGTTACACCTTGATGGCGCATATCCTGTATACTTACTTACTGGTCTGGGAAACCTTTCAGCCAGGTCTGGCACTAACTGTTGCTAAAATTCAGCAAAAGTACTCATGGTCTGTGATATTTTATGCTAGTGGTGTAAATATCGCCAACTAACTGGCCTTAAGGCGAAAAAATATGATAATAAGACTGAAGGGAAGCAGAAGAATTGCTCTTTTGTCCTCCAGGTGGGCATTTGTTTCCATTAGATTGTGATGACACGTGAAAACTATGAATTGTAAATGGGAATGCTATTACCAAATAAATGTACTTTTTTTTTGGCAGATCTTGCATATTGCCTTTTTTGTTGTCATTCATAGCAAGACTGATATATTTCCACACCCAAGATTCGGCAGATCTCGGGCATAAGACCTTTTTTTTTTTTTTTTTTTTGTCCATTTGGTTTTTGCACAAGTGGAACACATTTGGAATGATTTTACTGGAAATATCAAGTATGCATTTCAAATGTTGATTCTGCAACCGGTTATGATAATATTAGCCTTCGGCATCTACGTTGATGAGGTAGATAGGAGTTGGTCTTCTAAGAGCCAAAACAATTACACAGAGGCATTACAAAGATGGCTACCAAGAGGACAGATTTGCTGATAATTTATTTGACTCGCCTGGTTTACAATTTATCCATTAACTATCAAAAGTACCTGGAAGAAAGTCAGCTGTTGGCTGGTAGAAAGGACATGTTCAGTGCTGTGAAAAAATGTTTACCTTTTCCCAATTTCTCCTCGCCTATGTTTGCTCATTTGTCGTATTTAAATGTTTCCAATCATCCAAATAATTTTGTTATCAGACAAAGACAATTTGAGTTCACACAAAGTGCAGCTTTTAAATGATGATTTCATTTATTGAAGGAAAAGTGTTATTCAAAACCTTTATCACCATGCAAAAAAATAATTGCCCTCCTAAACCTGATTGGTCGTGCCACCCTTGGCGGCAACAACTGCAATGAAACGTTTGCGATTACAGGCAGTGAGCCCCTTTCATCGTTGTGGAGGAAATTTGGCCTACCCTTTTTTGCAGACTTGTTTTAATGCAGCCAAATTTGAAGGTTTTTGAGAAAGAACTGATTTTTTTAAGGTCAGAGTCTCATTCGGATTCAAGTCAAGACTTGACCACCCACTTCGAAATCTTCATTTTGTGTCTTCTGAGCCAATCGGTGGCAGGCTTGCTTGTGGCTTTGGAACATTGTCCTGCTGCATAACTCAACAACACTTTAGGTAAAAACAGATGACTTGACATTCACTTTCAGGATTTTCAGGAGAGCAGAATTCATGATTCAATCACCTCCTTGCCCAGGTCCTGAAGCAGCAAAGCAGCCCCCAACCAGCACATTACCACCACTCTGTTTGACTGTTTGTATGACGTGATAATTGTGCAATGCTGTGTTAGGTTTATGCCAGATGTATTGGGTTTACTGTCTCCCAAAAAATTCACTTTTGACTGCTCAATCCACAGAATTTTATCCCAACATCTTGGGGGTCATCGACATGTTCTTAGGGTAGCACAGTGAGCCTTTGCATTCTTTTTGGACAGCAGTGGGTTTCACCTTGCAGCTCTCCCATGATTGTCCCTTTCTCACTGTGGAATTGTGAACATTAGTGTGGCTTTTTGATGACCTCCTGGATGAGTTCCCAGAGCACTCTTGGAGGAATTAAGGCTGGCCAGTACTGGGAGGGTTCACCACTGGTCCAAGTTTTCTCCATTTAATCAAGAACTTTATTTCTCATCTGTTTTGTGAATTTATTTAGGTTGTGGCATCATGTGCTGCTTTTTGCTGAATTCACATTGCCAGACAGATTTTATTTAAGTGATTTTTACATTGAACAGGGCTGGCAGGAATCATACCTGCATGTGTCTATTGAAATTGAACCCAGTTATCCAATTTAATTCGTTTAATATGTTGATTTAGTAACAAAGGGGCAATTACGTTTTCACATAAGGCCAGGTTGGGGTAGTTCGCTTTCGTCCTTCATTAAATTAAATCATTTAAAATCTACATTTTGTGTTTACTCAGGATATATTTCCCTAATATTAAAGTTAGTTTGAAGATCTGAAATATTTACGTGTGATAAATATGCAAAACTTGAAGGAATCGGGAAGGGGGCAAATACAACACCTTTTCACAGCACTGTAAGTACTGGGAATTGTAGAGACCAGATGCTCTTTGCAGGACATGAATTGTATGACCAATTTGAGAAAGCATGGATGTTTTTGAATTTGTCCAGAAACCCGCAGAAGGGTATGAAATTATTAATCACTGGGTGATTCGTGCAGTACTAGAATCACATGATGACAATTATGGCATTGAACCTGTTCTGTGTATTCTGGCTTCAGTGATTTAAGCTATTGTCTAGAAACAAATTTAGACTCCGACAACAATGTGATAGTAAAAATCCATCAATGATTATACTCCAGTTTTATCATTTGAGCTGTAAATTGTTCCAAGAAATATTATGACGTTTTATTTGATGGTCAATCAAGTTATATTTTCCGTGGTTCAGTAGTTTCCAGCTTTTATTTATTTATTTGCCTTTTCGGCCACATGATTTGTGCTATAATTTATCCCCAGTGAAATGACAGTGCATTAATGTGATTGAATGAATTTTTTTTCGACTTCAAAATCTATTGATGGCCAAACCTCCCAGCCATGTTATTTGTACAATCAAAGATAATGTGACACCAAGACCTTTTTGTAATAATTGTACTGTGACAAGTAAGATGGTGCACAGCCTCAACTGCAAGCTAAAACAGTAGAAAGTAACATGATAAATATCTCATACTTAAAATAGCTTTAAGATATTTAAACATACCAGTAGTTGGTATATTAGGCACAGAAGGTTCATATTTGAAGATATCATTTGAAAAGGAGACAAAAATAAAATAATCAACAAATTACAGAAGGGGGCCATCGATTAAGTTATTTTGCAAAACAGATGTTACAGTGATAATATTTGTAATAATAATCTAAATTTGTAATGCTTGTTTATATGAGAGAGATATGTGATAGAGCTGCTGCATCCAGGAAAAAAACACTGAAGTAAGTATACTAAAATGAGAAGAAAAAAATGATAGTGTCAACATAAGCTCCATGGCACAAGACTAAACTTAATATATGTAATTTGCTTGTGTTAAGTAAAAGTAGCTTCAAATCAAGTGTACAGCTCCAGGTTGTTGCCTTTATGGGACACATCTTGCATAGAAGCAGTTGGAAAGGGTGCTTGTCAGAAAATTGTATTCCATAATATTTGCATTTGAATATTACTTGGGATAGAGCAAATTGTTTATGCTCAAAGTGATTCACGCTCAGGTGTAACAAGTTTGGTATTGTAGTTAGTTAATGTACAGTATTTACTTTGAATTTGTGAGATTAGTGGAGGCTAATGGCATAATTAACTCGGGGAAAGGGAGAGAGTGAGTTGTCAACCCCCCAAAATCACGAACTGGCCACTGAGCACACCGGGAAAAATTATTATATAGTTGAAATTTATTTTACAAAAGCATCTACGCAGGTCACTCCTTTTGAGTACTATTATGCAATCTGTGTCTGCTTAGAGGTCCATCTCCAAGCGTCTGTTAGGTAAGTTTCCAAAGGGGGAAAACATTTAGTATCATGATGCATTGGACAGTGGCACTTTGGTTCTGTGCTCTGGCACTATGGAATTGAAAGAACACAATGACAATAAGGTTGAAGTGCAGACTGTCGGCTTTCATTTGTGGATGTTTTAATCCATTTTGGATGAATTGGTTTTTTTTGTATTGTTTTTTGTTTGACATATACATACTGTATTTTGTATATGTACACACATTTTTCACATGTGCATATTTATATTAAACTGTCCAGTGGTTTTTTTTTTCTCCATGTGCCTGGACACAGGGGGGACTATGTATGTTGACTTAAGTTATCAATTTTAATATTTGGTTGCATATTCTTTGCATGCCGTGACTGCTAACAATCTGTGAGGTAGCAATCTTCAACTCCTGCTGATTTCAGAGGCTTTTTGCCTTCAGTCTCCTCTTCAGCTTTTAAAATTTTTGTTCTGTTGGATTCAGGTCTGGTGATTGACTTGACCAACAAACCAAAATCACAAACTAGTATCCCTGTCCAATTAATTGTGGTTCTCACTGTGTATAAAAGTGGGTTGAAACTGAATATTAAACAAATTTAAAATGATGCCAAAATGTCCAATTAAATTAGTGGATTTTTTTATTTTTTTTGAAAAAACACTTGCTCAATTTGGAATACCATGGCAAATTAAGCTAGCATCCTTCTGCCAGTAACAAAGGGATGAGAAATCCCTTTTTCTCTCTGAGCTGTGGGAGAAATAATGAATAATACCAGTATGATAAGAGCTCCATTCATGGATTAAAGACTAAAATGTCTTCATTTTCGCACTGAGGCTCACTGACCCTCCGAGACAGCAGAATTTTTTTGCTATGTCAATACCAATGGATTTCAATAATAACAGTGACAATGGGCCCTCTCTGGGTACAAGGAAAATAATGAGCATTAAGGCTAAGCCATGGAGGCTGTTCCTACAGACCGAAGCAGGAGAACAGAACCGTGACTTATCCTTTTTAGTCCACTATCTGTCTGTAACTCTTTCACTTTCTTGTTCTCCATCTGTTCTCTTTTCTTGGGTTGCATTTTCTGTTTAACCTCTTAACATGACAGCAATTACAACACATAAGCCAAAGAGCATTATGCCAGAGAGAATAGGTTTTGTTGCCTTCTGTTTTTGCATTTGTGGTTGTTAGATGGTCAGTGGCTGATGTAGGGTAGAATGGGGTCCAATGAGCCATGGGGACCAATGAGACATATCACATTTGTTCCCAATAGACGCCAGAGTTGCTTAAAATGGCCTGAATTGTGATATGAGCCATGGGGACCAATGAGCCGTCAGACCCCAGTCTACCTTTATTCCTAAGGCTCCTGGAACTGTCTTCTATAAGAAACAAGTATGCAAGCAAGACAGCAGAGCCATAATTTTCGAAGAAGTGCAGCATGTATGGGTTTCCTACTTGCATCAGGTTGGTTTCACTCCTGTTTGGCCTGAAGCAAGAGCAGTGGAAGATAATCTTTTAACCTCCATGTCACTCGTTTTATCTGTATCTTACAGATACAAACATCCATCAAGTGTTATCAGAGAGAGGAGGAAAAGTCTAGCAGACAGGCTTGTTCTGGTAGTTCGAGTTGGAACTACTCGCAACAAAAGGTTAGTTGCCCTCTGACAAGGCAGTTCAGACGTTGGACTTAGAAACTGAAAGTTCGCAGGTGTGATTAAAAGTGAAACATTGCCATTACTCTGTGCCAGAACTGAAACTCAGCTGATCAGGATGAATGAAAATCAGTTCCAAACATCATAAAATGGTATGCAGAGTGAATTAGTTGTCTGATGACTACAAACACCGCTTAAAATCACAAACAATCACCTCTGGAAGTATCAGGAGCTGAAATATTCACTTTCCTGTATAAATTCACCCAAGGAGGTCTAGATCTTCAAATAAAAAAAAAAAAAAGCTTTCAGTGATAGGCCATCATTCAGACAAGCCCTGCTGGCACCCTCAAGCAGATGACCCAGAATGACACATTCTGTAATTTCTGGAAAGCCTGTTCCACTACCTTATAGGTCCCACCAGGTGCACTGCTAATTAGCCATTATGAGCCAGTTCAAAGTCTCCCCTACCTGACATCACAAGGGGGAGTGACCACCCCGAATAATGAAATCTGTTTGACTGCTTGGCTGAAGGTGATCAGTTCTTCTTGCCTCTGGTTGGTTACTTCCCCATGTGACGTCAAGAGGGAAAAGATTTTGAAATGGCTTGTAATAACTAATTGGCTGTGCACCTGGTGACATAATGGGGGACCTTTAAGTCAATCACTCAAATGGTCTGCAAATGACTAAGAAAATGTCTGCATTACCCCTAAAAAGGTCAGTGCGTCTAATTGTTGACATTTGCCCAAAGGGCGAGGACTATTATGGCCAACAGTAAGATTAAAAAATTTACTGAATGTGTAAATTCCTGCCTCTTAAAAACCCAAGAGAAAGAGTGTTGTCATGCCCTGATTGGAGGGAGGGGAAAGCACCACAGCTGCTGCCCATTACCTCACTGCTGAGCACAGATGATCCCATTAAACATCCAATCGCATGACTTTGAAACAAATTTCAATTAAACTGAATACAAAGTTGAGGAAAACCCTCAAAATAAATTTAAACTAACAGGACACATGAATTAGCAGCCAGCACTGTAGAATATGTTAGTGCTACAATGTCAGTGTACACAGGCTTTTAACCTGAGTTGCTTCATCAAGTATTGAACTGTGTTAAGCAGTGGCTCTCAAACTCAGTCCTGGGGACCCCTGGATCTTATTAAGCTGTCATTTTGTCCTAAGTAGTTGAGTTTCTTGTTTTAAGTAATTTTTGACCGCTCTTATATTCTATGCATCCCATGCATTCCAATGCCAAAATGAGACTTGACTAGCAAAACTAAGAATGGTCATGTCAGCATTTCACTGTTGTGCCCCACAGTGTACTGGGGATACCAGATTGTGCACTGATCTTATTTTTCATCGTTTTCCAAAAGATTATCTTCTTATAAGAAGAGATGAAGGGCCGGAACTGCAGGAGTTTTATGATTGCGATACACGTTTCCAGTGGTTCTATGTATCGAGGCATTAGCGATGGCCTGATCAGGTCACGACTGAAAGTATATGATGCTGTTTATTTACATAACTGAATTGCGCAATTTAATAGCCAACCAATGTAATCTCCGTAAGCGCCAGAATAGTGATGCCATCCTTCTGCTAACTTACACAGTGGTCAAGCTATCACTTTCGCGTTTGAATTAACAACGGTTTGTATTGATCACGTCCACATCATGAGTTGGGCAATGGGAAAAGTACTTCAATACAGTAATAGAGAAAAATCTGGAACAAATGCCAAATTACAGTTCTCTTCTACGGGCAAGCCATTGCAAATACCATGTAAACAAAGCCAGTGATCTAATTGCGTATTTCAAGCCTCACTTTGGACAAAAATGAATGACCTGAATATTAAGAGTGGTTAATTTACCATCTTAGATTACATCGTCACAGAAATTTTCATGTGTGTCATGAATATGAAATACCCTTGAACATGTTATGTTTATTTTGCTGTATTGCAAGCAATCTCAGGTAACAGCTTTTTAAACAGGTCAAATTAGCCACTGAGAAAATCAGTAAGCTTCAAGAGTTCTATCAAAATGATTTAGAAATAATTTTCTTGAACTCAATAATACGAACATGACACAGAGCAGGTTTGACTCAATCATTTGTTACCCTAATAAATAGTTAGTTTTTGCAACCATGCATCCGCAATTTCACAAATCAGGAGTTAACCTATTGATTGTTTAACTTAATTGGTTAAATTCCCCCCTCCCCTATTTATGCAGTTGTTTCTAATATTTAACAATGTTGATATGAAATTTTTGTTCCTCATTTGTGAAAAAGTAGATCAATAGCTGCTCTAAATATGAAAGCTCTCAATTAAGACAAATCAATGGCAAGTTAAAATTGAACGATTGCAATTGTGATTGGAGCAAAAACTAGCATAAACAAGTGGGGCCCAGGATCAAGTTTGAGAAACACTGCTATAAAGTGAAAAAAAAAATTAAATACTGTATTTGGGGTAATTCATAAGAAGTCCTGTTTCTTTAAAAATTTGATTAGTTGGTCACAACCTATTAATAAGCATTGAGCCCACTTTTATGAGTGCTGAAATTTATCTCTGTATTCCTATTTCAAGCAATGATTGCCTGAGTTTATTAGCTGAACGATCTTGCCATCTCTGTGTCCATAGTGCTGTATTTCTTATAACATTTTTATTTTGAGTCTGAGGTGAGGACGGATAAAGATAGAGTCCCTGTTCAAATATTCGGACACCAGTGTGGATGAGGTATGGAGGGCTAAAGATGAGGTTTCAGAAGAAACTGCCCCATATCTGTAGTCAGATGAATTTTGTCCTTCTGATACTGTTCCAGTAAAGGTTCATTTTAAGCCAAACTCCCCTTCCACCCCTTTGAACGTAACTCTCGAGCTGTTTTTTTTTTAATATTATTTTAAAAGACTTCTATTTGACTTTAAAGAGGGGTAATTGCATATTAAGTTCAACAAAAGCTCCTGTGAATGAAGCAATTTCCTGGTTTGATGGAAGTCTGGTCTCGTGTATCTGCAGCTATCCTTTTCTCCCCCAATATCTGTCTCATCTTTTCTTTAACCATTATTTTCACGTCAGCTAATTCTCTCAGCGTCTTTCACATCGGATTTTAAAAACCCAGAGGAGAGAAGGAAATTGATCATCAAGCTGACAATGCATTAGGTGAACACAGCCCAGACAATTCAGACTGCCGATGAATGGATTTACGTGAGATAAATCTGGCAGGTAGAAATTTGTCGTACGGAGCATAGTTTCCGTAGGAGATATATAATATATAAAATTCTAAATTGATTTAAAACTAGATATCGACTGCTCGGTGCACAAAAGGGTTAAGAACATTTTTTTTGCCTAACTAGTAAGTTGGATGCAAGTCATATTTTTCACATTGTTTCAAAGTTTTACAGTGCTTTTCCTCAAAACTTAAAAAAAATGCACTTAACCTTTTTGTGCTCCAAGCAGCCGATGTGAATTCACTGTCCATCTTCTCTCTTACATGCCATCAGCTTCCCCATTTTTGCCAAATTTCACATATTTTTTTCCTACACTTTTTATTCAGTTTTTTTTTTTTTAGGTTCATATTTTCAGTAGAATAGGCTGTTGGTGCCATATACTGTTTGTTTACTTGTTTGTTTATGTTTTGCTGAAAATATTTTATGTTCCGTGCGTGAGTGTGTTTTTGTCTGTCCGTATGTGTGAGTGTCTGTGTAATTTTGAATGCATGCATTTGTGAAGCACTAAAAATGGAGAGTCTGTAAGTCACCACTGTCCCGACAGCCTTTGAGGACATGTGCACGGAATCAAACCAGAACAGCACTGCAAGTGTGGCGAGAGATAAATAATTTTGGACATTTTCGTTGAGGCTGTCTGAAAACAAAAGGAGCAGGAAATGGGGGTTACGCGGAGGAACAAGACAGTGACTCACCGGGGAAGATTAGGATCCATGTAATTCTGTTGGCCAGACTGGAATTCTGTCAATTGCAGTTAGACAGAGGAACAAACCAGAAAATATCTTCTGTCTGTCCTGTGATAATACAGAGTTTGTAGTGAAGTGTCAGGCAGGAGCTTGTCCTTCCTTCTAATGCCTCAAACAACTGGGTTTGAGTATTTTTTTTTCTTCTATACCTCGAGCCAGTGTTAGATCCCTGCTTTAGTGAGTTTAATTTGGTGAAAAATCTTTATTTGTCAGGACTGTGTGCCCAATTTGCTGTTCACTCCCATACAGTAAGCCTTTGAAGCAAGCTGTGTATCAAGTGAATTAAAAATATATTGTCATTTTTTAAGTCCTCTAATTTGTTAATTTTGTCCATTGGTTGTGTACTTTTTATTTCAATAACGGTTGATCTTCATTGACTCGTATTACTTATCCTGGCAATTAAAGGACATCTCTGTATGTTGCCGTTCAGGAAGTCTTGTGTCATTAGTGTCTGGTATTGGTGCGTTGCATTCAAGTGATTGGTGAGCTGCATCTGCTCTTTGGTCGCATGTCGAAGAAGCGTGTGATGTGTTTTCTTCAATCTGAATGAATAACATTTAAGGGTGTGGCATAGTAATCCAGTAGGTAGTGCTATCACTTCACAGCAAGATGGGTTCAGGATTTGATTCTCTGCTTAGACCGTTCCGTTTGAAGTCATGTTTCCACATGTTAGTGCAGCGCTCCTTTAGTTATGTGCATTTCAGGCTAACTGGAGGCATTATAAAGTTGGAGTGAATGATGTTGGAGTGCGCCCCATGATAGCTTGACGACTGACCTGGCTGCATTCCTGCTTACTACTAGCAGAATAGGCTCGTGCTCCGGCAATACTGACCAGGAATATGCAGACCACAAGTGAACAGAAGGATGTGTAACACTTTACATCACATAGCATTTCTGCGCACACCAGCTGTAGTGATAGTTTTGTTTTGGGGAGAATGAGAGAACTGGAGAAATATAGACGCATGAAGCAGAGATTTTAGCTCAGAACACTGTACATGTCTAGGGGCATCATGACCACAAAGAATTGCTTTTGAACTTTATCATACGAATGAATCAGTTGTGTGCATTTTCAGAGCTTAAAATCTTAAATCAAATATGACTTCTGAAGAGAAGAAGAACAAATAATAATCCCTATGAGTAGTTAAGACGTGGTGGGTTATTATATATCATTACGGAATGGAGAGGGTTCCTTCAATGATTATTCAATATGACGACCTGTCACTGAAGACATTGCCAACTTTTTTTTTTTTTTTTTTTAAATCAGCAATAAACAGAAGTGTACTTCTGCTGCATGCAACTATGTGGCCTATAGTACACCAACAGTTTCAACATTTGAAAAATGATGACACTGATAAATATGAATTTAATGTACATTCATTCATCTGCCAAACCAACTCCAAACTTGATGAAGATGAAGGAGAACATTTTAAATTTTATTAATAATGAAAAAAGAACTAACATGCCCTGACAATGTATCATGTCTTGACAATGTACCTTAAACTTTTATCAAACAGCAGAATCAATACTAACATGATTCAGCAAGTTAATATTT
Source organism: Gymnothorax javanicus (assembly GCA_029692085.1). NCBI lineage: Eukaryota > Metazoa > Chordata > Actinopteri > Anguilliformes > Muraenidae > Gymnothorax > Gymnothorax javanicus. Next base: position 35,926,903 of record CM056202.1, read on the forward strand.
TTAAGATATGTGTCCATTCCTCCAGCTTGATATGTATTTTGACAATGAGAGAAGATTTCCAATTCACTGGGAATATCTCACGTATGCATAGTGTGTCACTGACTATGGAAACCAATCAACTGCTTTATCAATATTATTTATCACAGTACTGATATTCAAAGCTGGCATAAGACCAGTTTCTCTAACAGAATCAATCAGGCCAGTGCTTGGAGACTGGTTAGCTCATGTGACCCGTCTCTGCTCGTGCCTGGTACACATTATTGAAGAAGCCTAGCTAGCTCCTGTTTGTCTGGATGCCTGAAGCCAGACCAGTAGAGTAATGCCAATGCTGGCGGGCAACTATGGCCACGTTTACATGACAACTTTTCATTCAGAATTAATTAATCCGAATGAAACCATTCAGAATGAATTTTTTTTCCTGCGAGTTTACATGGGATATGGACATTCCGAATGGGGGTTAACGTGGAAGACGCATTTAATCGGTTTTGCATAAGGCTTGGTGCTGGGAAGGCCTCTGATTGGATAGGGAGTGGGGCAGATATGTGTATGCATGTTTCCATTTAGCCTACCGGAAGAAAAATATTAGGCTTGTCTTTGTTCCTGATAGCAACAACATGAATGACGTTAGCAGTGCCTTTTTCGGACTGATTTTGCTTTTATTTTTGAAGCAGCTGTATGACCACGTCATTTTAATTATCATCACTGTTTGTCAAGGAGCAGAAGGGAGGTAGAATATCAAAAAAGGGAGGCAGAAGACCGGAAGGGAAAGGTAGCAAGCATGCGCAGAAAGCACGGAAATGAACTTTAAGAGGAATGAGTGTTTACATGTACGAAAGATTCTTTCAATCAGAATGAAACGGAATATACCACCCTTTTTAATCGGATTCAGTTTCCTATCGGAATGGCCATTTTCATTCCGATTGAGGTGTTTACATGACCACTTTTAATCCGAATGGCCATTTTCATTCCGATTGAGGTGTTTTCATGACCACTTTTAATCGGAATGGCCTTTAATTCAGAATATAAGTGGAATTAAACTGTTTATGTAAACGTGGCCATTGTCTTCTGGTCTTTACTGTGTTTCTGACAGGGGGCAGAGGCAGATCTCATGTGCAGAAGTGAATCCAGTTCCGTCACTATTGAAAAGCGTGGCTGGACAGGCTGAGTCAAAAAAAACAATGTTGATCATTCAGTACCAAGGGATAATCCACTGTTGTAATCGCGAAATGGTCCAAAAGCCAAAACCAGGAAGTAGGTACACCAAAGGCTTATTGAAAACAAATTGGGAAATCGAGAAGACAAAACAGAAATCAGAAACTGGTAGTAAATCATACGCTGAGGACAAAGCAAGAATAAGAAACCAAAAGGCAAACCAGAACAGTAACCACAAGACTCAGAAGATCAAGGAAGGATAAACTGGTTCACGAACTAAGAGTGAACACGAAGGGGTATATAAAGGGAGAACAGAGGAGCAAATCTCATGGAATGCAGGTGTGTAGGGGACAAAAACCGTGCAAGTCAGCTGGGCTACAAATGGTGGAAACAATCCATCAATAAAACAATGAACAAAGGGCAGTGCATGTGAGGGAGTGAAGACAGAAAGCACATGAGAAAGCTAATGACTAAACTAATACAAAGAATTGCTAAAATAGAAAATGAACATGAGAAATACTAGAAGCAAAGACTAAAAGTACAATAATAAACAGACTTAAACACTGACAGTTTTTGCAGTAGTGAATACGTTTCTTATTGGCTATTTGCCTCGCTTTCATTGCATTAATTGGCTGTTGATTGGAAGGAAAACAGAGACTCCTCCACTCACTGCAGCCCTTCAGACCCATGCACTAAACTTTCACCTCAGTCCAAATTAATAGAAATGGCTGTGTATATACACCATGGCTTTACAGAATATGAAGCCATTTCAAATCAGACCTGAAGTCTGTGAGGCTGTTCTGTTTTCTGTTAAAGTTCTATGTCTGTTAAAGTTCTATGAGCCATGTATTCCAAGAGCTGCACCATACATTATGATGCTCAGGTTTATTCACATAGTCTGTAACAGGTGTAGGAGTCCAGTGCAGGAGGTGAAGGCCATTCTCCCAGTAACAAGACGCTATTCTGCACCCCTCTTTTTTATAATGAAAAGCTGCGGCTTTCATTGCTTTTTTTGGTTTCGACCAGGTCATCAGACCATGGTGGCTCAGAAAATCAGAGAGATGCTGCAGGATAGACTTCTCAGAAAAGATGTGGCTCAAGAGCTCTGGCTGCCGATTGGTCCCCAGTGCACTCGTTGTTGCGCCTTGCTAATGCTCTGACTCAGTGTTTTGCAACAGAAAAATGTCACTCCTATCAGACGGATGCCTATTTTTTTTCCCGGGAATATTTCACTCCTCAGAGAGCTCTTAACCAAGAGTGGCAGAAGTGGGAGAAAACTCTGGAAACTTTTGTTTATCGCGAATCTCGCCCCGGGAGATGGCCGGTCTGCTAGCCATGCTATCTCTGTCACGCAAAAAAAGCAGGCCGTTCCTCTGTCTGGACCAAGCCTGTTCCCTCTTCTGTTCCTGACCTCAGTGAGATGGAACATCGCTAACTGTTTGTGTCATCTTTTAGTCCTCCTGGCTTCTCTCGTGGTTCACTGGGTGTTTTATTGAATGAATCCTGACAGGAGGTACCTTTTGGGGCAAAAGGGAATTCTAAAGTAGCGAACAGGTTTTTTTTTAACAAGCAGCCAGTATTTTTTACTTACAAGCTGCACTCCCATTAGATCCAATATCTGACAAGCATATCTACATGTCAGTGTTGGTCATATTGACTAACCATGGAGTGCTCTGCTTAGTAGCTGGCCCTCTGTTTATAGCCACAGCCTGAAGCACAGGGAATATGACAGTGTTCACAATCTTAAAATGTCTGTGATGGGGTCAAATTCATTTTTTTTTTTTTTTTTTTTGCATGGCAAGAAAAGTGAGAGAAATTATAAATTTGTCATGATCCTTCACTCTGGTAGCTTTCTTTGTGGAAATTTACATCTGTTTGTGAGAGGCAAACTCAAAATTCATGTAATTAAAATATGTGCAAATATGCGCATTTTACGTGACCACATAATGAGGTTTATATCTGTCAGTGTTTTTGTGCCAAAATTTGAGAATTTATACCTTTGTTCTCACCCTGTGAGGCACGATCGTGTGCTCACTTTCATGTAGTTTGTGTTGCAAGGCCTTTTGCTCATTCCCTACTTTTTGTTTCCAGCTAGCTGCAACAAAGCCTCACAAAATAATTTTCCTCTCCCAAAACTATACTGCAAGTTTCAGGCTTTCAATTTTGCAGCTTTTGGCAAAATCTGATTTTGTTATTTCATAAATTGTTAAAGTCTTTCCACGGGTAGAAAAGAAATACCAGGGGGTTTCCTTTTTAAAATGAGTCGTGTTTGTGTTTATGTTTTAGAGAGAGGGTTAGATAGTGCATGTGCATGCATATGTGTGTGTGTGTGTGTGTGTGTGTGTGTGTGAGAGAGAGAGAGAGAGAGAGAGAGAGAGAGAGAGAGAGAGAGCTCTCCCCACAGGGTTGTAGTTGCACAGTTCTTGCCTTTAGCAGTTATGTTTTGCTTCATCTACAGTCGAAGCAAAAGACTGCAAAACTCAGTGGCCCATTTCTCTCTACTGGGAGTAACAGGCATCTCTCTCTCTCTCTCTCTCTCTCTCTCTCTCTCGTGTTTTGGCTACAAAAGTGTGGCTGGCCCGTGTGGATCCAGGGGCGGGAGACGTCTGTCCTTTTTTGCACAGCCCCGGGAGCGCTGATGCACCTATGTGTTTCATGTGAAAGGCTGAGGGGTTTGTTTCATTATTTAGAGACTGCACACTCAAAAAAATGAAACGCTATGAAATGTTAGATTTACTAGATAATGTTATGTCAACTGGTTCCACAAAACTGAGTTAAGTACATTCCACTCAATGCAATTAATTAAACTGGCCAAAAATGTTGGAAGTCAAATAAAGGTTACGCAAAGCTATTGCATGGAACCAGTTGATGTAATATTATTGAGTAAATCTAACATTTCATAGGGTTTCATTTTTTTGAGTGCATGTGCATGGCTGGGGGTAAATTTATCTGTGGGGGACTTTGTTTGAGGCCTGCAGTATAATGTGCAGCAGCTGTAACAGGTTGTACTGCTAATTTTTTTTGTACGAACAAGGGAAATTGGCAACCCGGGTTACACGCAGGAATATGCTGCGTGCTGAGGGGTCTTCAAATTCAGTGCAGGCGTTCAGGGGTTATGTCTCGGCGCACATTAGGATTGAGTTTGAGTCTTACAAAATGATGCACGATGTGTTAATGTTTACCATGATGTGGTGTATTGGAGGGGCACATTGCGTGGTTGCAGAGGAAGAGATTGTAACTCCGTTTGGGTTGACGAACCCCTAGTGTGTAGCTGCTTCTGTTACCCCTGGTTTTTTCTTTTGTGTTCCTTTTTGCTGTTTTCGTTGTACTTTCTGTGTTTGCAGGGGTGGGTTTGTTAATAGGGGATGGGTTTGGGTTTAAGGGATGTGTGGAATGAGCTATGCTCTAATAAAAGAACATCAAAAATCAAAGTCTCTCTTTCTCTCTTTCTAACTTTCTCCTGTCTCTATCCCCTTTGTCCATATATTTTCTCCCTCCTGCTCTCTCATGCCCTCTCTCTCTCTGTCTCTTTCTCTCATCTTCCTCTTTTCCATTTGCCCATACTGTCCCTCTCTCTCTCTCTCTCTCTCTCTCTCCCCACATCTCTCTTTCCCTTTCACCCATACATTGCCATTCTTCCTTCCCTCCCTCCCTCTTACTATTTCTCTCCCTCCTTTTAGCTTTTTAGCCCTACTCTCTCTCTCCCTCTCTCTCTCTCTTTCTCGCACACTCACTAGTGTAAGTTGATTGACAAAAGAAATTCAGGAAAATGCAGTGCAATCAGCAGTGCTCATGTGTTGCAGCTGTGTATTTACCATTACAGTATACTCTTCAGTATGCAGTCTCTTGGGCTCTCCTCTGATAGCTGCAGTTTTTTTTTTTTTTTGACTGGTTGGACATGAGTGGATGTGGAATGCTGAAATGGAAGGGTGCTATGGAGAACGGGTTGCAGCAGGGTTCCATTTCGTTCCACTCAGAGGGGAAGCAAATGGGGGTGATGATTTCTCATTTGATTTGCTGGGCTGTGGGTAAGCCACTGCTGCTGCCATAACGGGCTCAAGAATTATTGTCACCCCTGTCTGGAAATGCATGAGAAATACTTGGAACCATCCAAAGCCATACATCAATCCAATAAAAAAACAAGTTCACCAAAATTAAGGTCTCATAATTATTGACGCACCTTGTTTACTGCTCAGTGCAACCACCTCTGGCAGGTATAACAGCATGGAGTCTTTTCCTGTTCTGTTTTTCTGGGTTGAGGCATGTATTTAGAGAGATTCTGTTCTGTTCAGCTATGCAAATCCTGTCACATATTCATGGGTTTGCACTCATCAGCTACCCTTGCCAGTTCACCCTCGGGCTTTCCATCAGATTTTGGTCTGCTGACTGAGATGGCCATTGCAGAACATTGATTTTGTCGTCCTGGAATAATTTTTTGTGTGTATTTTGTGGGTTGCTTTGGGTCATTGTCTTGTTGGAAAGTCCAGCTGCAGCCAAGTCTCAGCCTTCTGGCAGAGTCCACTAGATTTTCAGCCAAAGTTGCCTGACACCTGGTGGAATCCACTAAGCCATTGATCTCAAACAGTGCCCCTGGACCTCTGGAATGAAAACAGCCCCAGAACATCACTGATCCGCCAGTGTACAGGGTGCTTTTCCTTGGTTGGTTCCCAGTATTTTCAGTACATTTCCTGTCAGGGGTGCCAGTAATTTTTGGGGCCACTGCATTTCCCTTTGTGGGAGCTGACACGTCAGTAAGGAATGAATCTGCCCCAATCAGACTGCTGATACCGGTAGTGTGTGTGATCTGTGGATGGAGGCAGCTCTATAGGTCTCTCCCTGCTTCTCTCACTGTTTGTCTTCTTCTCTAACAAGGAGAAAGCTTCAGGGAAAAAAATAATGGACGAAGAAAGCTATATCCGCATGTATTAGTAACACTCCACAAAATGACACAATTTATCATCCACCCCCCAGTGAGGGACCAATGACTCAGAGAATCAGAGCTGTGTGTCATTCAGTGAATTTATTGGTTTTAAAAAAAAGCACCTTTCCAGTGCACCTTACAAAAAAATATTAAAATTTATGATTTTTAAGAGTGGGAAAGAACAAATGTTCTGATGCTTTGTGGCATACGTGTCAAATCAATCTATGACTGCCATGTTAGCATGTGGTACGTGCTATGAGCACATATGCTTGCAATATACCCTGCGATGTGCTTTATTATATTAAAATTACTGAAGATTTTTTGGCTTATTGAGAATTTCATTCCCCCAAATGGCACACTGTATATGCGCAGATTATGGTTCTGGCTGGCTTGTAGGCACTATCACAAATACAGGTATTCCCATACATGAAGATATGCAGTGTGTAGTATACAGTGGTTTGCGAAAGTTTGCATTTTACTTTGCCACAGCTTTATAAAATATATAAAACTTACATTTTAACAAATTTTCATTCACATTTCAAAACTTTTGATTCCTTGTTGTTCATAAATATTACCTACATTTCCTAAACATGTTCTTGGAATAACCTGATTTGATTTTGAAGTGAATATGATGGGTTTGACTTAATGAATGGTAAATTTTAAATACATTTTTGGGGTGGAGTTGAGTTTTTCTTTCTTTATAAATGCTGGCCACTTTTTGCAATAATAGTGAGTAATACTTCATAGAAAGCCATATCAGTTGTTAAATTTAAATTTAACGCAGGTTAGAGGATTTACTGAGCATGGGTGGAGTGGATCCGTGAAATGGAGAATTTTATTGGTGAAATAAGATAGAGGAGGGGAAATCATGTGAAAGGAAGGCAGGAAGTGGGGGGAAAATAAAGAGGAAATTAAGCAATGGTATCATCTCCTAACCGGAAAGGTTTTATGCAAAAATGTTGCCGGCTGACAGATTGGAGTAATTCATTTTTATGCATGATCTCTAGCCCCAAAACCCACAAAAATTGCGAGGGATGGAAAGCCTGTTTTCCAGCTGGCTCTATAATTATTCCTCTCGCCTGTGAGCGGCCGGGGATACATATATTACTTATCTGCTGTTCAAAAACTCCTCACAGTGCCAAAAAAAATCAAAGGAAAATAATTATTACAGATAAATGGGCAAATAGACTGGAAGATGGTTATGCTAGCATTGACAAAATAAATAAATAAATAAAGTAATAAAATAAATCATTGTGTGTGGCCGAACACCCTGAAACAGATGCCTTTACAGTAAAAAGCAAGCTAAAGAATGGAAGCTTTGTTTTATTGAATTTTATATTGTGTTCAGTGTTTGCCAGAGCAGCATGTACCAGTCTGAGCTATGAAAGCTGAGAGTTTATGTACGAATCTCTCCTCCCTTTTTCCTTGTGGCAGATGATTATTCACTTTAATTTTTATATTCCAGCAACATCGATTGCTTTACGCTTCAGTATTCTCAACTGAATTTAGGTTTCTATCATTTTCTCCTCCACGTGTGCGATGCCGCTAGCTGAATAATGTGATTCTTTCAGATCACAGAGGCACTTAAATCGTAAAATATGCCGCACATTTTTTATTTTTTCTCTCTTCCGTCATTAAACTAAAGGCTCTTAACAGAGACGAACCTTTGCGCCTCGTAAAATAAAAACTCGGACGTGGTTAGCGTAGCTCTTTTCTTTTAATGCCAGTGCATTACCGCATATTTTGACATTGTTGAAAAAAGCCAAACAAACAAACAAACAAACACAAATCTGCAACTAATTTCGGACACTTGGCTGTCAAGCTTCATCAAGCCTCTCCCTTTCTCCGGTGACAACAGGACTTATGAAGATGTGCGAGCTGAAAGCCGAAGAGTGGGGGAATAGACGTAACGGAAGTGTGTAGGAGGAATCGTTCCATATTTAGCAGTATGGACCTGTTACTAATGACATGGTTTCATGGCAATAATGCAGAACTCTTCAGACCCCATTAAAGGCTAAATGGATGGAGCCTTTAAAAATGAGGCCCAATTACTCAGCACTCTGTACCATCTCCAGAGCGGCACTCAAAGAGCCAAATTGCTCTGGGAACTGAAAAGCAAATCTGTCTCCAAGGGGCTTTTCTCTGTTTTTTCTCTTTTTTTTCCCCACCACTGTGCTTCAGTCTATAAATTACATGGAGTAGACTGCATCGGTATTGCACTGTAAGGCATTTTCCTGACCACCACATTGGAAGACCATCAATTGTTTGTCATTGGGTTGAAGAAAGAGAATGACCAGGTTCTGCTGATGATGTTGTTTCTGCACTGTGTGATAAATCCATGGGATGCAAAACACTGCATAACTCTTCCCTCCCACTTTCCCCTGTTGATCGTATATCACAAAATCGTTTAGTGACCGCCGCATATGCATCCAAATTCTCATCATATTCCCTCAAAAGAAAGTAAAACGAATCACTCGCTTGCAGTTATTTGTTTCAATCCATATTTTTTAGTGCTCCTGTAACTGTAAGTACTAATGTTAGTTCACAGTATCTTGATTGTAATGAGCACAATGAAAGCTTTGGCGGTAATTGAATAAGAACGTTTTTACGTTTTTCAAGCCTATCTTTGATTGAAAGGCACGGCTGGATGGACGTGCGCAGATGCTCTGATAGCGTGTTGTCAGTGTGGCATCATCTTGTGTGCGTGTTCTCCCTGTGTGGAAGTGAATGATGGGCATTGCAGATCTCCACACTGTCTGTGCTGAAGCCCCTGCCTGACAGGAATCAATGCTCCTAGTTTCATCTCCTCCAGCCATGCATTAGTTATGAGATCACTCTGTCCCATGGACATTGAGTGATGCTGTTTCCAGAATAGTAAAAAAAAAAAAAAGAAAAACAATAATAGTTTTGAGCAAGTTCACTGAAAATGTGGCCGGAAAGCTGCTCTGTGTTTTAATCTGAATGCGAAGTGTAATATTTTGTGTTTTATTTACCGGAGATAGCTGATTTTCATTGCTAGTTTGATTGACGTAGTCAGGGTTAGAGACAAAAAAACTTTACTCATCCAGACATATGTCAGTGCTGCCATCAAAGAAAGATGTTGTTAAATATAATAGATGTTGTTAGTATAAATTCAGTTTTAGTATTAAAGGTCCAGTTATCATGTCACCTGGTGCACAGGCAATTATCAGTTGAACTGGTGAATTCAATAAGAGCCCAACTCCACTCATTTTCAACGTGGAGTTGGGTTCTTATTGAATTCGCCGATTCAATTACAAACCATGTCAAAATTTGTCCCTCTGTGACATCACATGGGGAAGTGACATCCAAGCGGCAAGAAGAACCGATCAACTTCAGCCAATCAGTTAATCAGTTCCTTCATTACTTTGGGTGATATCTCCCCCTTGTGATGTCACAAAGGTCAGATTTTGAAATGGCCTGCAATGGCTAAATGGTTGTGCATGTGGTGACATGATCTTTAGTATTGTATTCAAAATGATGTGTTCTTTATGCTTTATATTGTAATCCACTCTACACACCAATGATGGTCCTGCTGTGTTGAAAACTGGCTACATTTATTTGTTGGCAATTACATAAGCAGTATAGAGACTGGTGCTTCATGTGCAGGACCATCACTGACAGATGTGCATTTGTTTCGCTCTGCTTCTCTAAGGAAACCCGATAACCACTCCTTCCTGCTATTTTCACCCATAGATCCGCTCAGACCAGGACCGAGATATCCAGATCCGTTACAGCATCACGGGGGCTGGGGCTGACCAGCCACCCACCGAGGTGTACAATATCGACCCAGTGGCGGGGAAGATGTTTGTTACGAAGCCCCTGGACAGAGAAGAGAGGTCCTCCTACCATGTGAGTATGTCAGTCAGTGATGAACCTCTGCAGATCATCTGCCAGCATGTTAGGCCCATAATCCCAGTGCCATTTGTTTCTTCACCTCTGTCTAACACCAGATATCTCTGCTCCAGCTCTCAAACAAGACTCAGGACAGTCTTCGTACCATAGGTTCAGGTGTTACCGTCAGTGTCAACCTCTTCTGGTTTAAGATCAAAGTAAAAATGCGTGAAATGAGAAACATCTTGGCAGAATCGCTGTCATTTTGATTTGTGGGCACCGAGAGGAGAGAAGAATATGCAAGCAAGTCGAGATTGGCGTGAACACATCAGGGCTGTCTACGTCAGTCAAAAAGGTGAATTTATGGTGCTGTCGGGTAGGACTCTGTGTCATGTAGAGCTGAGCCCGTTGATGTTCGTTTATACTGTCAATGTCAAAAAGTGCAAGTGCTACTAAAAAGCGCATTTCCATTTGTTAATCCGTATGACATTATCACACCATTGCAGAGAGCTAGTTCAGTTATGAATAGTGCAGTTACTTCATATTTGCTCAGAGGACTAGAATCGTTTGAGAAGACCACTTCTGCCCTCCACTGTTCCAAGAAACACGGAGGCCTGCTGTGAATGCACAGTTTGTTTGGCTGCCAGCCGTGGCTGGTGATGCCACAGAGAAAGACAATTCTCCACTGAGAATCACTGCTTCAGCATGATGGACTTTGCTGTAGGGTCAGGAGAAACAGCTTGGGTTCACTCAGAGCCAAACCAGGGCATGGATTTGATGAGATCTACAATAAGCATTTGGATTGTGTGGAACATTTCAATGGCTGACAGTCTATAATTTAATTTGAGTGTATTTCCATCCTTATTTAAATTAAACTTGTGGGAATTACATCTGCTTAAAACCGTGTTACTGTCCAAAATACCTGGCCTTTAAATTTACAAAATAGATGCACTTACAAGGATTGTTGAGAAGGTAATTTATCTGCTGGCATTTGGTTAAAATTGGTTCAAATCCTTTGAGCAACATTGCTATTGCTCTGTTGACAAAGGGGAGAGTTGTACATCTTACTGCATGGGAGATTTGAAGTGCAATGATGCACATTGAGTGATAGAATAATAGATAAGACAAACTTGTTCTCATTCGGAATTGCACGGATTGTTGCCGTGAAAGTGCTACAGAGAATAATTCAGGATGCAGAAAAGGAAAATGTAGATTATTTCTGGAAGGTGAGAATCAGCATGCGTTATAACAGGTAATGGGTTTTTTTTTTTACAGTCTGAATAATACTGATAACACTCTTTCCGCCTGCTTATCTTATTCCTCGCACACTGTGGAGGAGCATGTGACTGCTCTCACTGGCACTCAGCTTTCGCTCGCGTTCAGAATAACATGTTTCTGTGTAAACCACTTGGGTCTTTAACTTTGTGATGTTATTGAATTACCAGAACTAATGGCTGGACAGAAAAATTTCTGGCCCTGCGCAGGAGAGCCATCAGCTCATTGTTTTGCTTGGGTGCGCTCCAAGTTCAAACAATGTGCGTGGTGGGTAAAATAAGTAAAATGAATGCATATGCAATGCGCCACTGCAGTGTTCACTGGATTAAAAGTTCCACTGCGCATCTGCTTCATTTGAAGGAGTGCGAGCCGTAACCATTCGTCGGTTTTCTTTGCGTGGCTACAGTGCGCGTCTGGGACTGTCTCATAAATTTCTCACTTATTTCTCTCTCTCACTCAGCAAGCTTTTTGGAGAGAAAAGCTAACTTATCTTTAGGTTTTTTTTGTTGTTGTTATTGTTCAGCTGAAGCATATGGCTCATACCTGTTGAAATTGTAATGTTTTACCAAATGCCATTGTTATGGCATGAAACGCGGGGGCAACAAAATTATTTGTTACCTTGCCAGAAAGCAAGTAATACTGCTGCATTTCATCACTGAGCTACCATTTACTGTACTTGCATAATTATGTTAGCTCAGGTAAGCACTTGTACATGTAAATACATGTGCGGGCTTTACATTTGTCTGAGAGACTTCTGTGCACTCGATAGCTTTGTTAGTGGTAATCAGGCTGGCGGGGAGCAGTATAATACAGAAAGGATTAGCATTCACTGTAGAACAGCAATGTTGCTAGCACTGCTAGACAACAACAACAACAACAACAACAATAATAATAAAATAATAACAATAATAATAATAATACATTGCCTGTTCAAAAAAAAAAAAAAAAAAAAAAAGTCGCCATTTGGATTTAAATAAGCAAATGCTCAAGAGCCTATGATTGAATCATTATTGCAGTGATGAATATGTTTCTGCTGGCAGTAATTCTTTTCATCCTGACTGATTCAGTGCGCAGCTTCTCATTTCTTCAACAATCAGGCCAGAAGACGTATCGCATGGCTCTTGAAAAGATGTTACTGTGTTTCCAGAGGGACAAAATATTGCCCAGAATCAAGCAAAGGAAACAGCTAAGGAGACTGCGAAAATCACAAGAATGGACATTTCCGACCTGTGAATCAAGTGTAGAATAACTACTAATCAGATTGCTTCATCTTACTGAGGTCTCTGCCTACCCCGGGAGCACCGCCATACTGTCTCACATTCAATGCAGTCATTAGCTGTGTGTAACTTGCAAGGTGTCTGACTTTATCGAAAATAGTTCGTAGGTGCGCTTGGAGAACATGCAATACTGATGAAAGATACCCTGCCTGGCAATAGGTAGCTCAATTAATCCTTTTTCCAAGGCCAATAAAGCAGTTGGAAAAGTGTTTGCAATGGATTAAGGCATGTGGAAGGCCTCCCTCTCAAATCAATGTGAATAGGATTAACAACACAAGGCTGTTTGCTCAAAGGTAAGCAAATAAAATTTTTTGCGCTTTAGCACTCACTAGATAGTAACCAATAATCTATGCATATGTTTTTCTGAGAAGACAGAATTACACCAATGGCCTCATTGATGTATACGTTGACATAGTATTGTTTTTCTCCTCAGTGGACTTCTGCACATAATACCAGATGTTGCTACAAATCAGTAGCTATTCTGCTGAGAACATGATTCCTTCATGCCAACCAGCACAGGCATTTGCAACACTAGATAATATAAAACATTTAGCGAGATGGTGAAGGACTTTGTAATGCTTGATGTAATCTGCTCAGAAACTTTACTTGGCTAGGTAGCTAGCCAGCAAACTAGTAACAGTCAGATTCAGAATGTCAGTCGCTTAGCCAAAATGAGTAAAGTTGGCTTGTCATCGACATAGGTTTGGAGGAAAATGCTATAACGAACGTTAGATTAATAACTCAATTATGTCTAATGTAGCTAGTTTAAGGGTTTGCTGCATTGCATAATATGATTTATTGCAAAGTTTAGCTAATGTATTGTCTGACTCATGGCCAACTGATGTTAGACAGCATACTGGATTCAGTGTTATTTTTAGCTAAGTGATAGCAACAAACATATGAAAACTACTCACCCTGTTTTAGACGCACAGTACAATTCTACTATTTTGTCCAATTTGATCTCAATGTGCCGTTTATGAGGTGTTTGGCTTTTCTGCATCGATTGCCAGCACTTCGCTGTGACTCTTGTATCTCCACCCGTTCTGTTAAAAATTTTGATTTCATGGATATGTCCTTGCGTAAAATAATTAAGGCCTCTCTGGACAACATTACCAGACAAGTTGGACGCATTCGGTAAGAAACAAACTGCAATAATTTTAAGAATACGCTAGAGAGAGTGATGCTCAAACTTTTGCTGTGTTGATAATGTGGAACTTAGCTGAGTTGCATGCGGCCCATAGCAACAGTAACTAAGGGAGGCGGAGTTGGTCAGAGCAAGTCGGAAAGGTCCATTGGGTCACTAACTGTCCAACAATTTATTAAAACCTGGAATGATACTGGTAAACTGTCAACTTTGCCAAAGAAATGGGTTGGATAAAAATCATGACTGATCCTGATTGGAAGATCACTAAAATGCTTAGTGAAGTCTCATCATAAAAAAAAAAAAAAAAAAAAATTAAAAGTAGAACTTATGGCTGGTGTTTAAGTATGAAGCTAAGAGCATTTCCATATGCATGATGTGACAAGAACTTGGAGGATTGGAACTAAACAGCCACAAGAAAGCCACTTCCTAGGGAGGCTAATTAGGAAAAAACTAGTTAAGTTTGCAAAGGAGCATGAACATTGGACAGAGTAATAATGGAAAAAGGTCATGCGGTCAGATTTACCCTATTCCAGAGCGATGAGCACGTCAGGGTAAGAAAGGAAGCCCATGAAGCGATGCGTACATCATGCATAGTGATCACTCTGCAAGCCTCTGGAGGCAGTGTTATGATCAGTGGTTGCTTTATTTGGTAAGGTCTAGGTTTTGCACTGTTCTGCAGGAATAAATTAATTCAGCAGACTACCTAAATATACTGAATGACCAGCAATTCATCAATGGATTTTTAAATCTCTGATGGCACAGGCATATTCTAGGATGACAATTCATTGGGGTCAAATTGTGAAAGAATGGTTCATCAAGCATGAGTAATAATTTTCACACATAAAATGGCCACCTCAGAGTCTGGACCAATTGAAAGTCTTTGGAATGTGCTGGAGAAGACTCAACAAAATCGTCTGACTGACCCATCATCAATACGACATATCTTGGCCAAAAATGAATGCAAATCTGGTCGGAAATACATGTTGTCACGTGTAAGATTGTCAAAGCAGTACCACGATGAATTTGCAGCTTGACCTAAGCCAAAGGTGGCGGGAAAAGTAAAATATTATTGTGTGCGACTTTTTTTTTTTTTTGGACGGGCAGTGTAATGATACCAATAATAATCTGATTACATAAGTTTTGATTGCCTTCTTAGAGAGCCCAGCTGTTACAGCTTTATTCAAACCAACACCTGGTGAAGTATTGGGAAAAATTGGATAAATTGGAAGAAGATGCTACATAACTTAAAAATGAAATTATCATTTTTACAAATGTGTTATTATTATTATTATTATTATTATTATTATTTTATTTGTTATGATCAAGACCAGGAATCAGGTGTGGAGATAGAGTACAATTCAGTGGTAAGGTTTATTGATAGTAATACGGTAACGATGGGATTGAACCCCAAGGAGAAAAGCACAGTTAAGTTCTGATGTTCAGGGCAAATTGAGATGGCATTACCATTCTCCGGCCAATGGCTTTAAAGGATGACAGCCAAACGGCTTGACTACCTCCCCAGGGCCTGACTGTCCCAGGGCAAGAAGGAGTAGCTTAGGAGGAAAACAGTTCCAATCCTGATGACCGTAGAAGGATTGGGAGTTTGTTCCTAATAAACTGGACAGAGGAATAGACTTAGACAGGAATAAACGAGAACAGAATCGGAGCCCAACTAAATAAGGAAGATGGCTTCCGTAAATTACTATCTTTAAAGGCTACGTGTTACTTTGAAAATATTAAAAGTGATAAGACTGGGTTTTAACACACAAAGCAAATTATTATTCAACAACTTGCAACTCAAGGGAAGGGGTATGCATACACGTCATAGATACAAAGGGTGAAAACTACGAGACACAGCCGGGGATAAGGGAGCACGCAAGATGCAAACCAATTGAAAGAGATTTGACTTCTAATGGACACCCAAGTTGCTGAATGGGAGGAGGGTTATGACAATTATTATTATTATTATTACTAATATTATTATTATTAATCTCATTGATTTCAATACCTCACCAGATGTCGGTCCTAATGAAGCTGTAGCAGCAGAGCTCTGTCAATTGACTGTTAAAACTTCTGTTACCAGATTTTTGAACATCACAACCTTGCAGCAGTCTCTCAGCTTGAATGACAGTGTAATGAAAGCACCTTAAGCTAATGGACCTTCAAGAACTTTCAATGAAAAGATTTTTTTTTTTTTTTTAAAGCTGAGGACAACTCACGGAAAACTTTCACGCAGTGAAGTTAGATGTCAGCAGACTGAGTTGATGTCAGCAGACTGAATTGACTGTTTGTGCTTCTGAATGCTTTATGTGTGAAGCACCTTTGCAAATGCTCCCAGCACGACTCTCTGTCATTTATGAGAGAAATATGTTTTTATGTCAACAGAGAAAAAGAAACACTTACTAACACATACCTTGCTTTAGTCCTTATAAAAGGCCGAAATGTTTAGTGATCAATACCGTACAATAACATCGCAGAATCATAACTGTCGTTGCTCTTCTCTCTGTTGTGATGCCTTTTATTCTATTTTGTGAGCATCTCTCAAGACACTCAAGTCCTTGACTCCTTTATTGTCTGTTTGAATCTGTTGGTCTGTTCCTGTCTTTGAGAAGCCTTGCCTTTTTATCGATTGACTGTATTTAAGGATTAAAACCTGGCCTCATTTGAGGCAGAAGTCAGAAGCCAGCCTGAATCTAATGAACTGCTAGATTTCAGTATTTTATCATTCTGTCCTTTGTCTGGGATCGCAGATGGCAGAGTCTGGAACAGTGTGTCCCTGGTCCAGGTTCTGGATACAGGGCCTAACTATTATTCATTAGTTATAAAATATATGAGCTGGGATATTTTGTCCCTTGCCGCAGAAGTCGTCCCAGCACCCCTGCCTGTGCCTGCCAGCTACTTTAAGAATTTTTTTTTATGTAAGCGTATTAAAAATCCAAAATCTAATTTGCTCTATACACTGTATTTGTATGCCTGTTTTATCTGCCTATTGTTGTTTGGTGTTGCATAGGTCGTACTCATTCAGTTAAATATTCATGGAATGACAAAGGCATGCTTTGCTTTTGAAGAGTTATTCTGTGAAGTAGTATGTTCTGCGCATAAAGTACACATCTCTTCATCAGCCTTATCTTCTCATACATTTGGGATTTTCTCAAGCGTTCATTTTCCTGGAAAGGCACCCAAGGTCAGAGTATTTTGCGTTTGATTGTTGTATCTATATAAGTTTGTTCATAAGATGATTTCTGTTCAATTTACGTAGCGACTCTCTAACATGGCTCTGTCTCTGCCATCCTGCAGCTCAGAGCCCATGCTGTAGACATGAATGGGAACAAGGTGGAGAATCCCATTGACCTCTACATCTACGTCATCGACATGAATGACAACCGCCCGAGTTCCGCAAGCAGGTCTACAACGGATCGGTGGATGAGGGTTCTAAGCCTGGTGAGGCATATGAAGACAATGATGATCTATCCTTATGATGGTGATGCAGTATGACAGTATCTGTGATGATCAGGAGCACGATGATGCAGCACATGATTATTGAGATGATAATTTATTATGGTGGAAACGATGTTAATGATGAAGATGATGATGGTGATAATCCATTCATATGATGGTACCTATGATGATGAAGATAATGATGATTGTGGGTCTAATGATGTGGGTGCCTACTCGTGGTAACAATGATGATGACAATAGTCCGTGCTCTAAAGACATTTAGAAATATCTATTCGCGAAAAAGGGCTGTCTTATTTGGCGGTCTGTATTTTTCTTGTCTCCTTCAGAGGCGCTTAGATACCCAGAGGAGAGTGGCCTCGCTGTGCCACAGGATAGTATTACATCTGTAAATCCCTGGGAAAAACTACACTTCAAGCTGGAAAATCAATATTGCCCTAGTCACAGTTTGGATTTAGGAGCGCCGTGGATTGGCCTGCTTGAAATTCACACAGTGCTCGAGTGTATAAACCAGGCTTTGCTGGGCTTAGCGAACCCCCTCTATCATTCCTCACCCGCCCCGTTTGCCGATAGCTGCCTCTCGGAACAAGCTCCCATCACATCGCCGCTAGTGTATACAGTGCGTTTCTGCAGTTAAAAAAATAAATAAACAAATAAATAAATAACGGGCGAGTAGTCTGTTGCTGTAGTTGCTAAACAGGAAGCTTTGAAAGTTCGTGTCCCTCCGCCGCCCACATACGCGGTTTTGTTTTTTATCATTACTGCCTCTTTCACACTAAACATACCTTTCATTTTTAAGAGACTATAGCAAAGGAGGAAAATGGCCCCCGCGGTATCACACGGTGTCCCACTTGAGTCTGGGCTCACTGGCGCAGCGGGTTGCCGAGGAAAGAGCCTGTCGGCTGTTCTGCCGAGTGCTCTAGTCCCCCGAGGTTTCATAAAACATAGCGGAGGCAACGCGGCGAAGCGTGTGCTCAGCTTTCTGGAGCTTCTCCATTCACGCGCTGGCTTCTGTGGAAAGGAAATGAGGACGCAAAGCAAATATTTCTGCCTTTGAGGAAGTCAGCGCAGAAGTATCTTTCTCCAGTATTTCTTTTATTTTTATTTTCTTTGAGGATGTGCGTCCGTGATGTATTAAATTCACTGGTGTGAAGCGTTGTGTGAAATTTCCATTTCGCTATCTTTGTTTCGCATTGCTTTGATTTCGTGTCAGTAAATCTCCCTTCTGTGAGAGTTCTCCTGTAAGACTTCCTTGTACTTGCAGTAAGTTCAGCAAGGAGCTGTGTGAGAGAGGGTTTTGAGTCACACTGTCGATCTCTCACAACCCAGGGGGAGGCTGCAGAGAAATGCCAGACCACAAGGGGAATTATCATTCCCACCATATGTTACATTGCATATCAAATCAATCAATTTAATGTGTTTTTTTTTCTCCACTTAATGACCACAAATCATTCATTGGGGATGCAGAGGTCCAAATGTAATTGGGTTGCATTAGCACTGTGCGTACGCAGTCGTACAACGTAATTCTAAAGGAAAATCCAATTTGGTTTCAATTGGAGGAAAATTGGATTTGTTCCGTTTCAGGACGTGCCATCTGAAGCCTCGGAGAGGATTCTGGGAATTCTATTTTCCGCTGAGAGTGAGAGGAGCAGTTTGTATCTGTGGGTTGCCAGGACCCTGCACTAGTACATTTTTCTGTGTCAATCGTGTACAGGACATTGCAGGTCAGGTTGGCAACTGCGCGAGATAGAATTAACACTTGGGTCACAAGAAATGATATATGGGTGAAGTTTTTCTGACCACTGAGAGGAAATATTGTACTGTTGTATGATGCTTTTTGTTATTTAAGAAAGGCAAAGCACATTTATCGACATACACTCACGTTCAGAAGTACACACACATGCACGCGTGCACACGCACTCATGCACACACACCCACACGTACTCACGCACACACACACACACACATACACACGGGCGCACACGCACACACACACACACACACACACACACACCCTTGTACTTATATCTTTGTGAGGACAATACATTGACTTCCATTCATTCTTTCTGTGTCTCTACAGCCTTTCCCTAATCTTAAAAATAAGCAATGTATGCCTAACCCAAACCCTTACCCCAACCTTAACCTGCCCCTAATTCCAACCTTACCCCTAACCTTAACTAATAGGTCACAATTTGCCTTTGTAGTTGTGAGGACATCTGAAAATGTCCTTACTTCCCAAAAATGTCCCCACTCTGTAGGGAAAACACATTTTTTGGTTCCTACTTTGTAGCATGTACAGGAACACACACACACGTATGCACACACATCCTCGTGCTTATATCTTTGTGAGGACATTACATTGCCTTCCATTCATTCTCTCTGTGTTTCTACCGCCTTTCCCTAATCTTAGCAATAAGCGATGTTAGCCGAACCCAAACCCTTACCCTAACCTTAACCCATCCCTAATTCTAACCTTACCGCTAACCTTAACTAATTTGTTTGTAATTTGTAAATTTGTCTATGTCCTCACCTCCCAAAATGTCCCCACTCTGAAAGAAAAATACAGTTTTTGGTTCTCACTTTGTAGCATGTACAATAACACACACACACACACGCATTCACACATTCACACTCTAGCACGGTCACACACCCAGATAGACTACTCTATTCTGTAATACAAACAGTGGGCGGGAAATGGCTCTATATTATGCTCTACTTATTACTTGGAAGTGTGACTATACGGCAGTCAGAAGCATTCCATTAGCAAGGCTTACCTTTTATTTGTCAGCATATGAATGCAGTTTTTGTAAATTCTGTGCCTTTTTAACTCTGGAACACTTTGATTTCTCATATTTCAGGGACTTCATATGCCAGATCAGTCTCTCAGTTATTACTGGGCCTAAGATGAATGCATCTGTAATGTGTGTTTCATGGGTCTGTGCTCATGAGGGGTTGATGTTGGTATTGAGGAGCACTACATTTGTGCCAATGGCCATCCGCCATATGAATGTTTTTAATCAGAAGTGTCATTCTGGACCGTAGTGCCACCTGGTGGTACACAACTTCCTGTCGCTGATCTTGCCACTGCCCACTGCCAGCCCTGTCCCCCTGGCAAAAAGAAAAAAAAATGAACGTTTGGCTTTATAGATATAGCTTGGTCAATCTTGCTCATACTCCTCACATATTGGCACTCATTGCCATTGATTTAGCTGATATCGATGTGTAAATGTAGTATTGATGATTGGACCTGAATGTATAAGAAATTGATAGCAGGGTGTGCATTACTGCATGTGTGACAGGTCCACACATTCAGGGATACGAAAATCCATACCAATCACACCAAACACAGTGACATAAGTGATCCACAACTAGTAAAAAATAGATGCTAGTTGGTCGCATGGCATGGGCTATGTGAATGAGTGACAAAATCTTTGGATTTATACCCGTTTCAGTGAAAAATAATGAAGCTAAACCTTCAGCTCTTAGAAAATGTCTAGTTTTCTTATGGGAAATTGACCTTAAATCCCATCAGCCTCAGATCAATTGCGGGAACTTGGGGGATCAAATTAAAGTTCAAGTTATAGGTGAATGGAACTATGTTGATATGATCATCACTTAGAGAAAGAAAAAGGGTCTGAGTCTTTCTCTCTTTGTTCATATCAGGTTATTTGTGGAATGGATAGACACAAATGTCTACCTCAAAAAATTGTTTTCTCGTTTTAGTTCCTTAAAGCTATGTCCTCATTTGGCCGTTAAATATATTCCGCATCAAATTACAAATCATAAAAGCATGGCGGACAGCCTTTATTGGAAACCGAAGATTAAATGTAGCGTGGCGCAGGCGGATCGACAAATAGATGTGTGGTTGGGTAGATCGCTCTGACAAAAGGAAAACAGACAGAGCCCTCCGTGTAATTTTACACCTCCTGATTTTTACGAGTTCTATCACGGTTTAACTGTGCAGCTGATGAGGTGTGAATCTGGCTTATTGCCCCAGGTAGATATGGCAGTCGCATCGGTGGCTGGAGTTAGGCATCCGCTGCTGGGCAGCTTAGTGTACGCGGGGCTTCAGTGAGATGTGTGTGTCCTCTTTATCTCTGTCTCTCCCGGATAATTCCCCCTTTCCTTTCTCCCTGAGCTGCCTTTTTCTCTCTCTTACACACAAGTGCACACATTGCCTCCCGTTTTTATCGCATCTCTCTCCAGCTCTTTCTTGCGATAATTAGCAGCATGTCTTTAACATATGTGACTGCAGTCATTAACAGCGTAATTGAAGTAGTCATTTAACGCTAAATATTTGGGCATTTTGTCGATGCTTATATTTTTGCATGCAGTCCCCACTCTCCTTGGAATGTCAGAAATCTCTCTCTCTCTCTCTCTCTCTCTCTCTCTCTCTCTCTCTCTCTCTCCCTCCCTCTCCCTTCCTCTTTTCTGCTGTTAACTGCAAGGCAAGTCCTAAAATGCTCTCACATTCTTCACACACCCATATAACCATGCATGACAGGTTTGTGAATAATAACTTGCGGCTCCAGTGATTTCAGTGCATAGGCCCTCGTACAGCAGAATGTGTGAATTTCTCAAATGTGAGTTTTTTTAAGAGGTTCTCTTAAAACAGCTAAAAGTCCTTTTCAGAATACGATGGGAATCCTCTTCATTGGCATTGATGGAATATTTATCACATTGTCCATTTGAATGGGCAAATTCTTTTTAGCTATTTCTTATCCCCTAGATGTTTTTACATCCTCCTTTAGTCATATTTTTAGGCCCGACACATACGTTTCATCACTTTATGAGGTAGCAGAATGCAGCCTAATCCAAGGGTTGGGATAGTTCACTACTCTATTGAAAGGCTAGTGCTTAACCAAGTGAGGCCATTTCTGGACACAATGTGCTATTGTGGATAATAGGAAGGAGAAGAGGAAGGCAGCATCATTACGATCTTTAACAGGCGGCCTTTTTCCTTTCCTATCCACTTTTCGTTGATTTGCTAGGAAATGTTGAATACGTGAAGGGAAATTTGCGGGGAGATTTTAAAGGTACCTTGCGCATGTTTGAGAAAAATTGAATGTCCTTTCCTTTAGTACATCATGAGCTCAAAAGTAAAGGTAACCTCCGCAATGCATCAGAAAACTTCAGGACCGAATGATGTTTACGGTTGTCACAGCTGCTAAGGAATGTGGTCAATATTCGATTATTCCTTTCCTCTAAGGTTGGTTCTGTGTTTCCTTGGAAGACGGAAGCAACTAAGGAGCTAACTGCCTCCTTTCCTTCATGAAATAGAATTTGGGCATTCTAGTTCATGTCAAAACAATAAAAGAAGAAGAAGAAGAGGCAGAAGATGAAGGAGGAGATGGAGGAGGGGGAGATGAAGAAGACAATGACAAAAAAGAAGAAGGAGGAGAAGGCAGCCATATTGATTTTGTTGGGATGTTTCATGACCACTGTGACTACGGGCAGGAAACGCTTGAACACAGGCACAGAAAGCCCTGTGTGGAAACAGTAATTGTACCACTTATCATTTTCCTGCCTCTCTGTTCTTTTTTTAAATCTTTTCCTTCAGCTGGTGACAAATCTAGCTTTGAGATGTAATGAAGTTTGAAATTACCTCGTGACAAGCGCCGTCACTGAAATGATGGTGCTATCTCTGGCAATTAGAGAGGTGCTGAAGCACCTGTAGCAGGGACTGTGAACACGGGGTCTCGGTTCGCGGCCGCAACTAAGGCCTGAGCACGTCTGTGATAAAGAATGACATTTCCCTGAAATGGTAAAGGGTGAGCCGCCATTTCGGCTCTTAAACACTTTAATTGCCAAGCTGAACTCATGAGTCCAACTGACAACTGAGGCTTAGGCTCTGTGAGACTTCCACCAATCACGAGTTTCAGTCAGAGGTGGAAAGCAAGGTTACTTTTTTCTTCTCCCCAGAGAATTAAATTGCTGTGTGTTTATCCATAATTGTGACACAAACGTGACAAGCAGCAAACCATTAAGGTCCGCCCTGCAGCTGAAAGCTGAAGTAATAGATGATGGAAATAGCGCTAGTCAGAGGTGCGGTCACATCTGTGGAGCTGTGTGCTCTCACTTCCCATTAGTAAGTGCACTAGGAACATGGTGCTAACCGTGCGCTTGTGTAGCTACGATATGTTTTCATTCTGTGTGCTTTTGTTTGTGCCTTGTGCATACAGCAATATATGTGTATTAATGTACTCTGTAAGCGTGTTTGCGCGCACATGTTTATTTTTACTGCGATTCAGTTTATACATTGTCATTTTTAGGAAAGTCAGTACAGAAAGGAGGAAGTCACTCGAGCTTCATTGTGGTCGTGCCTAATGCAGGGTATTTGTCAGTGAAAAAAATTGTTGAAGACCCAAATCTGTGAAGATCTGAAAAATTACTTGAAAGCTGAAAAATGTAAAAATTTAGCTAATTCACTGAATTAATTTATGAATAGATTTCACATGCAGTTGGGGAAAGCACTTGAAATGACGAGCACAGCTGTAGCAAACGGAAGGAGTGCCTCAGGTTTTAAAATCAACCAGCAATTGCCAGCTGCCAAGGACAGATAGCCTAACCCCAAAATACATTGATTGGCAGTGGATTTAGTCATAATTTAATCTACCGTAGAATGAAAGAGAGTGTGTTTGCCTTGAACAGAATGCTTTTTAAAGTTGGGCATTCTCAAATTGCATTAATAGAATAAAACTTTTTTTTTTTTTCAAATGCCCACTTTCATGTCTGTACTGTATTGGTACATTATTGTTGGTAGAAATTTGCATATAGAATGTAAATTATTAAAATGTAAATTTCGACGTATTTTCCTTTGGTGTCAGCAAAGGAGATCGAGTCTGTAGGCGTATCATTTTAGTTATTGTAAATTTCACTCGTGATAAAACCAGAACAGCACTGTGATCATACATGATCCTTCTTGTATGTGATACAAATGATTTTGTTTAGAGAAACTGATCGTTCATGTTCAAGTCATGCTTGCATAAATGAATTTTTCGCTGGAAATAATATGTGAGTAAACAGATACCGTAACTGTACGTTTCAGAATAAGGTCACTTATTGTGCATAGTACTGTTGGTGTTGCTTTTGAAGGTGAATTGATGATTAATTCTGAGGGATGAATTGGGTGACTCAAGTATAATTTACTCATTTTAATATTTGTTTTTTTTTCTTGTATTCTTCCATAAAAAGGAAAATCTATCAATCAATTTTCCAGTCAATCAGTTGGCCAGTAAATCTGAAACTGCACATGGGCATTGAGTATAGGCAGAGGCAAATTTTTCAGTTTTCTCAAATTTTAGCTGTTTGTGAGCAAATTTAAGGTGTTGAAGTGCATTTTTATTGACTTGGTTGTGGCTGGCATCCCGGAGTATGAGCCAGTTCAACTTCATATTGAAAGTTATGGCATGTCCATGACGGGCTAACCAAAATTTTTACAACGCAGAATGCTTGAATGGCCATTTCGAAGAAGAGGGTGATCAATGACTGTTTTTTGCTGTCATTTTAGCTCAGTTAGGGTATATACCTCATCATTTATGTGCTGTGTAGAAAAGTATATTACAAAAATGCACTGTAAAATGTTGTATTGTTAAAATGGAAAGCGTAGAAATTGACGATTGGCCCCTCATCATCCTCAGGCTCTTACGTGATGAAGGTCACTGCCAACGATGCCGACGATGACACCACGGCCAACGGGATGGTGCGTTACCGCATCCTGTCCCAGTCGCCGCGCAGCTCGATCCCAAACATGTTCACCATCAACAGCGAGACGGGCGACATCGTCACCGTAGCCCCCGGACTGGACCGTGAGGTGAGCACCGCAGAAAGCTCCTAGTGTCACATCAGATTTCAGCTCCAGAACAGAGTGCAAGTCACAGCGGTGACCTCTGTCAAAAACTGACGTCCTACCATCTCCCTATGGGTAGGACTTTTCTGCGAGGATGCTGGCTGTCCTGTTTTTTGACAATTACGCTGTGTGAACTCATGGTAACCCTGTCTTGATGGATTCCCCTTGCATGCCACTTGTTCTGCAGTTAATTCAACTGTAACCTATTCAGTGTGATTAATTTATGTTTCCAGGTGTTCATGTGACATGGTCCATTAAAATCATGCAGCCCCTCACCATTATCATTCCTGAGCTGTTGCCATCTGGGACATTTTTTAATGTGTCAGCTTTTCTCTCCCGCCTGTACCCATTGTGCCATCAAACAATGCCGTTTTGTTCAATTCAGCTGTGAAATTGATATGTTTAATTGAATCAGTCCAAATGCGACTGTATGAATATGAATAACATGACAAATAAATTTGGTTGCTAGTTTATCTTCAATTCAGTGACCGCATCAAGTCACTACTGACATCACCATTTGTCTGGCATTTTCTTTCTATCTGCCTGTCTTTAAATGTGCAATCCTTGATGCAGATCTTTATGGGGCCAAAATTAATTGATATTTACATTGATACGATGTTAATAATTTTGTTTGCCTGAGGAGTTCAAAAGGAGCAAATTGTTCTCAAACAATAAGTTCTATGCAGAAGCAACAACTGTGGGTAGAAAAGCTTGCAGAAATGAAATCTGACAATGGGAGTTGAAGCTATGTACCTAAAATCAAACATACTGTATGCAAATCTTATACCATTACTTGTACTTGTGCTGTTGCTCTTACTGTCACTGTAGCCATAAATCTTAAAAAGTTGCCGCAGTATGTTAAATTAAAATAAAAACTGAAAGCGGCCATTTGTGAATTATCTTTCTCCTGTATTGTGTGATAAACAAAACAGCAGCGCATTAGTTGATGTTGCACTGCATGAATTTTATTCATTATCAAGATTAAAAAATACATCATTTTTGATTCCTGTTATATATTTCAAAAAAGTTGATACATTAAAGTATGCACCACTGTGTAATGTTGCCATTCCTTTTCACAACACTGAGTACACTTTTGGGGACTGGGGACACTAAATGATTAAGTGTTTCAGGCGTCATTTTGTCCCATGCTTCCTGCAAACGAATCTTAAGATGTGCAACAGTACGGGGTCCTCTTTGTCGCATTATATGTTTCAAAATGCGCCTCTCACTCTGAATTGGGGACAAGTAGGGACAGCAGGCAGGGCGAGTCCAACACCTGCGCCCTATTTTTCTGTAGCCATGCATTTGTAATGTGCAGGATGCAGTTTTGCATTGTCTTGTTGAAATACACATGGACATCCCTGGAATAGATGTCGTCCTGAAGGCATCATATGTTGCCCCAAAATCTCAGAGTACATTTCAGCATTAACGGTGCATTCACAGAAGTGCAAGTTACTGTTGCCAAGGGTTCTGACGCTACCACGTACCATGTTTTAAACTTTAACATAAGTTTTTGGATGTGGCATTTATGGATGTAACTATGTACTTTAGTGCTTGACAAAGGTTTGCCAAAGTAATCCTGAGCCCATTGGAGCTCTCGGGTATTCATCTTTGGTGCACGCCCTTGCTCTTTATGTGCAGAAGTTCTTACTGAGTCTTTGAATCTTTTAATTATGTTCTGCACTGTAGAGAGGGAAATGTCCGAATCCCTTCCTATTTGTTTTTAACGTATAGGAATGGTTTTTAAAGATTTTGTCTTGCATTTGTGGGCAAATTGGTGATCCTTGGCTTATCTTTGCTCCTTAAGGACTAGGCCTTCCCTAGATGCTGCTTTTGTACTAAATCATAATTACAGTCACCTGCTGACATCAGCTGTTTCAAATCACATCAGTATTCAGATTTCTCCCTCATTATTAGTCCCAACTTGCCACAGTCCCAACAATTTTTTTAATGCTTTGCAGGTCTGTATGGCAAGGTGTGTATTTACAAAAATAATTAAGTTTACCTGACAAAGCATTAAATATCCTGTTTTCATACTGACTGCAATGGAAGACATGTCAGAGTAAATTTAGAAAGCATTACTTTGTGTTTTTATTCGCATTTTCCATATCAAAAAAGTTGGGATTGTACAACGAATACAACAATAATATTAATAATGCTAGAATATAAAATTGTGTGTGTGTGTGTGTGTGCGTGTGCGTGTGAGTGTAAGTGTGTGTGTGTGTGTGTGTGTGTGCACGTGTGTGTGTGTGTGTGTGTGTGTGAGTCTGTGTGTGTATGGTTGTTAGTAGGCTGACATTTCCTTTGTTGCCGAATGTTTTAAGCCCTTTCTCAGGATAGAGCCGGATGTGTTTGCCCTGAAATCAGGGTGATAACCCGTTGCCCAAAACAGGATTATCACCGTTCCCTTGACAACACTGTTGGCAGCGTTTTGACTCAGCATGACGGTTGCTCAGCACTACGGTTCAGGTCATTGAGCTGCAGGATGAGAACGATGAGAATGTGCTTTTGGGAGACGTCTTCACAAAGAAGAAAACACTTCTCCCACATTTAGACTGCTTGCTCCAAAAGAAGGATCATGATAGAAATGGGTTCTTCACTATTTATTACACTGTCCCTGACAATGCAGGACTCTCGATGCCTTTTGTAGCATACTAACCGCTCTAACTGACTAAATGACTGACTTGATTGGACTAATCTTGCTGATTGGACACATCCACCTCCTAATTCTCATTAAATGTATGTCTCTAAATATTTTGGACTCATGTCCCCATGGCTGTGATGGGCCTCTTTAGATCACAATGGGATGGTTAAACAACTGAACTCTTCTCAGCAGTGAGGCAGTCGGCCGATCAATCAAACATTATACGGTGCTCTTAACAAGAAAATGTCACAGGCAAATTCATGGAGCCTATTGAGGTTACAGCTCGCACAGTTCCATCAGACTGACAGCACGGCGGATGCTGAGCGAGCGAGAGGACATGATTCATCCTTGATTTCTTTATGGGACATTTTGATAGGCCGTAGCGCACATCTGTTTGTGTGTATATCACTACTCATTTTATGCAATTCATATAAATGTTGCTTGGATGTATGGTGCATCACACATCACATAATGGTTCTGCTGACTGAGACTCGTGAGGTTTGGATGGGGGATGAGATGAGCTTGCTGTGAGTGGGTCCTCTATTGCCTCTATCGCTATTCCTGAAGCAGAAGCCGTTCTTCTGCACTCTTGCTGTTGTGTGTGAGTGCATGTATACTACATGCCAAAAGTTTGGAAGCAAGATCAAATTGGTACAAAAAAGGTCATAGTATCATTGGCAAACTTTGCAACAAAATATACATGATTATTATGTAAAGAGTCACTTATCAGAATACATTTTTACTCAAATTATCAGGCCCATGTTACTAGGCCCATGGTCCTAGTGCCCGCCGGATTGCCGTAGACATCCGGTGGGCTGTAAACCATAACATAAAGTGAATAATGCAAACTGTGATTTGTTTTTTACTTTTTCACTGACGTTGTGACTCTTGCAAATCTTCTCAATCCAAAAACTAAGCCCCTTCTTTCTTTTGTTAACATTTATTCAGCAATGGTCTGGTAACATCAATGTATACAGTACCTAAAGGTAAATAGAGAAAATGGTGCATATCAATGAAAGAAAAGTCTAATCATGCAGTAAATACATCCCAAAATCCACAGATTTCATACTGGTTTTTAAGAAAGGCATTGTGAACAGAAACTTGAAGTTGCTTCCAAATTTTTGACCTGTATTGGCCTTGCGTCCAAACTTCTGGCCTGTAGTGCATGTGTGCGTGTGTGTGTGTGTGTGTTCGTGTGTGTGCGCGTGTGTGTTTGCCTCGATATGCATGTAACTGTATGCTTGTTCATGTGTGTGAGTGTGAATCCGTGAGTGTATGCATTCATGTGTGCGCTTTTTTTTTTTTTTTTTGATATATGTAGGCGTTATCTTTTGTCAGGGTGTTTGTAAAATTGGCACTGAGCTTCAGGGATTTTGAATAAGATGGTAATTGACTGTAATCGCTTTGGTCAGCTGGTGACTGACTGCATAAAACATTAACTAGAACACAAATGCAGCACATGCTGTTCTCATACACACACACACACACACACACACACACATACAAGGTTTCACACACAGAGCATGGACCCAAATTTACCAATTTACCATAGCTTTGAAAATTAATGAAAGTATGTCCATCTAGCTGCAAAACAGTTGATATTCTGTGGAAACTCGAAGTGCAAAAATTCATATTCGTACTCAGCTCTTTATTTTTACATATCTTACACAATGCATTACTGTTTATCCCATAATCTATTGGTGGCTCAATACTCCAGGCACACTCTCAGGTCTTTTATTTGATTCTCATGTTTCATTCCCATTCTGCAAAGGCCTTTACCAACACGCCTTTATAGGGCGCAGATTAGCGCGCCAAGGCCTTTGGCTGTGTTGAAATTTTCCGAGTGGAAAAGATCGCTTATTTCTTCCTGTGAATGATCCGATTTAGCCCGAAAGTGAGATCTGCTTGCAGATCTATAAAACTCATTAGGCCCGCTTCTTTTCAGCACCGCCTCGTTAGCGTCGCAGTGTATAGAAGGATTAGGAGGGCGTCGGTGGGTAAAATTTGTGCCTGAGGGGTTAGAGGGACAAATCCGGACTGTGTCTTGCTCAGCCAGAATTGCTCGTCCCCATCAGATGTCCTAACTCGACCCCACGCTAACTTTCAGAGCCAGCTAGAGTCCCCATCAACACCCTCTTTGTTTATGTAAAAGCGCAGCACTTCCTCTGTACTTTTAGCTACTGCAAGGCCTATCCTAAGGCCTATCCTCAACCCTGTTACTGTCTACTTACACTTAAACAGTTCAAAGGGAAGCACTCCAGTGTGGCAGACAGAAGCTTGAGTAGCAAATGAAGTGTTATTAAAAGCACAAAATCTGATTTATAAGTATGATAATACAATATAAAAACACAAAAAATAGATTATAAAATTTCAACCTTTATTATTCTCCCTGTATTAATGTTGTCTATGTCATATTAATCTACAAGCAGTATTCAGAATCAAGGCTTTCTCAGTCCACTCACTTCTTTCAGGTTAACATTTGAGTGGATTTATGACCTTTGGTGCCCAAGAAGGCAACCTGTTTCTGAGGTATTTAACCTAGAGTGGAAAAAAAAAGTGTTCTTGCAAGCTTTTCAGGCCCTTTGATGTTTTTAATTATCTGGGGTGGTATTCTCAGGAATGACAGAGTTTGCAGAAGTCTCAGTTTTAGAGTGCATTTTGGGACTGTTGGCAATGCCTTTAACATATTCAATAGCTTGGTCCATGATCTTTGCTCTCTGTACCCCGCTGATGTTAGAGAGGACTAATGGCTCATTATGGGTGCAGCAGAAAGTCAGCGAATTAAACCAAACAAAATACTTGCCCTTCGTTCAAAAACAAACTAATCAAACAAGAAGATGACTTCTTCAATAACACTTAGCGTGTCGGCCTGTTTTTGTAGTCTGGTTTTGCTCGGCTATCTCTGGCAGAATAATCGCTAAAGCAAAGGGTTTGAGATTGCGGAGAGATCAAGAGTTTGTGTGTCCTTCAGTCCCAGGGAGGGGCGAAGTTCTGGTGGCTGTGCTGAGCTGGGTAGACGGTGCCGGTTTGGTAACCAAGGACAGCTTTCAGAGGTATGCAGCGCTGGATAAAGAGAGAGCCTGCCGGCCTACACGCCCTGTTCTCCCAGAAAGCCCCTGCCTCAGCTTGCCTGATACTTTAAAGCTTGTGTGTCTGGCTCACTTCCTGCCGGCCCATTTCCCCAGCATCAGGAGCTCTGTGAAACTGCTGCCTCTGATTCTCCGACGCAGTCTCCCATCCCGCCGTCATTGTGTGTCCTTCTTCTGCTGCCAAGGAAGCTGTTTTTACGGATTCCCAGCCACCTCAGTCTTCCTTGCTAACTAAGATTATATGTGCACTAATATAGTGCTGTGAAAAAGTATTTGCCGCCTTCCTTATTTCTTATTTTTTTGCATATTTGTCACACTTAAATGTTTCAGATCATCAAACAAATTACAATATTAGACAAAGATAACCCGAGTAAAGATAAAATGCAGTTTTTAAATGATGATTTCATTCCTTGAGGGAAAAAGCTATTCAAATCTACCCTATGTGAAAAAGTAATTGCCCCCTAAACCTAATAACTGGTTGTGCCATCCTTGGCGACAACACCTGCAATCAAGTGTTTGCGATAACTAGCAATGAGTCTTTCACATCGCTGTGGAGGAATTTTGGCCCACTCTACTTTGCAGAATTGTTTTAATTCAGCCACATTGGAGCGTTTTCGAGCATGACCGGCCTGTTTAAGGTCATGCCACAGCATTTCAATCAG
This sequence comes from Gymnothorax javanicus, assembly GCA_029692085.1. Lineage (NCBI taxonomy): Eukaryota > Metazoa > Chordata > Actinopteri > Anguilliformes > Muraenidae > Gymnothorax > Gymnothorax javanicus. Next base: position 35,958,224 of record CM056202.1, read on the forward strand.
ATTTAAGTCCGGATTTTGACTAGGCCACTCCAAAACCTTCATTTTCTTTTTTTAAGCCGTTCAGGGTGGACTTCCTAGTGTGTTTCGGATCATTGTCCTGCTGCATGACCCAAGTGCACTTGAGCTTGAGGTCACAAACTGATGGTTGGACATTCACCTTCAGAATTTTCTGGTAGAGAGCAGAATTCATGGTTCCATCAATTACGACAAGTCATCCAGGTCCTGAAGCAGCAAAGCAGCCCCAGACCATCACAGTCCCACCACCATGTTTGACTGTTGGTATGACTGTTCTTTTCATGAAATGCTATGTTAGTTTTACGCCAGATGTAAGGGGACACACACCTTTCAAAAAATTAAACTTTTGTCTTGTCAGTCCACAGAATATTTTCCCAAAAGTCTTGGGGATCATCAAGATTTTTTTTTAGCAAATGTGAGATGAACCTTTGTGTTCTTTTTGGTCAGCAGTGGTTTTAGCCTTAGAACTCTCCCATGGATGCCATTTTTGCCTAATCTCTTTCTTATTGTTGAATCATGAACACTGACTTTAACTGAGACAAGTGAGGTCTGCAGTTCTTTAGATGTTGTTCTTTTGTGATCTCCTGGATGAGTCGTCAATGCGCTCTTGAAGTAATTTTGGTAGGCCGGCCACTCCTGGGAAGGTTCACCACTGTTCCAGGTTTTCTCCATTTGTGGATAATGGCTCTCACCGTGGTTTGCTGGAGCCCCAAAGCCTTAGAAATGGCTTTGTAACCCTTTCCAGACTGATAGATGTCAATGACTTTGGTTCTCATCTATCCTTGAATTTCTTTAGATCACATTGTGTGTTGTGTTGTGATGTGTTGCTTTTTGAGATCTTTAGCCTACTTCACTTTGTCAGACAGACTCTATTGAAGTGATTTTTTGACTCAACTGGTCTGGCAGTAATCAGGCCTGGGTGTGGCTAGTGAAATTGAACTTAAAAAATGTGGTTAATCGCAGTTAATTCATGATTTAGCATGATTTTTTCACATAGGGCCAGGATAGCTTTTTTCCCTTAATAAATGAAATAATCATTTAAAAACTGCATTTTATCTTTTTCTTATATTAACATTTGTTTTAGCATTTAAGTGTGACAAATATGCAAAAAATAAGAAATCAGGAAGGGGGTAAATACTTTTTCACAGCAATGTATGTTTCAATTTTAGAATGGGGTTTTAAAAGAAAAACGATCTATGTCCGCACTAAAACGCAATCCATACTAAAACAGTGTCAGCAATGCTTGTAAGTCTCTGTTTTAGGGGTCCAAAAACCTTAGTGTGCCCGCAAGACGAAAACATGGCAAAAGTTTTGCTTTTTGAAACAAGGACAAAGTTGTGTGGATGTAGCCTAAGTGAATTAATAGTTGAGCTCTTGTTCCCAGAATGGTCTTACACAATAATACATCTGTCTAAGATGACCTTCTGTTTTTGAGTCTGGCCAATGGAAGAGACAAACAGTGTTATTCTCTCTGACCAGCCCTGGTCATGCTGGAGGATAAAATGCCCGTTGCGGCTTCATTAAGTCCATTTTCCTGAAGGCTTACCAAAGCCTTTGTAGAACGTTCGAATAAAACACTGACATAAACCATTCCTAAAAAATACAATACTTTATGGCAGTGTGGCATGTTATACAAGATACAGTGGTGTAAGAATAGTTACAGAATCTGCTGGGGTTTGAAGGATGGCATGAACCTCAAAGAAAGGTATAGCATGAGTGCCGTGCAGGCTATAAAGACTAGTTCTATGTGTAGTGCGTATATGTCCAGCACTACACAGAGTATTAAATGATACCATCCTATGCTAATGTGTACCTCCCACTGGGGTCAATATTTGTGACTGGTCTTGCTGGAAGCAAACATACCGCTGGTCCACATTTTTAGGCTTGAAAATGTAATGGGGAAAATTGAAAGCAAAAAGAAATTAAATAATCATAAAAAGGAAATACGGAAAAAAAAAGTATCCGTGTGTTCTCTCTGAGCAATGATGATTCTATCTTGATAAAAATTTGTGGTGCAGTGTTTTCTGTTTAACGTGCCAGGACTCCTATTAAAATGACTGATGATCTCGCCGCAGCGCACCACACCACAAATGGGTCTTTCACTCATAACCTCCGCCCGCAGTCTTATTGCCGGCACTCCGCAGGCACTCACTTATGTTGTGAGATATCTGAGTTAAACGACAGGAGCCAGAATCTCCATTTGAAATGGTCTTCTGTCAGACTATCCATTTGTTTAACTAATGTCCATTGATCTACAGATCCACTTGTCTTCATATCTGTCTTTATCTATCAGTATGTATGTACAGAGGGAGAGAGCTCTCTACATAATGATTAATATTTACATCTGAGTGTGGATTTTGCGTCATTCCTGTCCTGGTAAATGGATGAATATCAGCAATAAAGATGGTGCCTCCTCCTTGCTAAATGTATCCTCTCAAACACATCCACCAGCATCGATTCATCTGCACTTTTGATGGCTAATTTTGTCTCACAACGCATGGGTTTTCACCTCTGAGAGTGTGAGTGTTTGTGCTCTACATTGCAGAGAGTGTCGCAGTACACCATCATTGTTCAAGCCACTGACATGGAAGGCAACCTCAACTTTGGGCTGTCCAACACGGCCACAGCGCTGATCGCCGTAACTGACATCAATGACCACCCCCCGGAGATGACCTCCAGAACGGTAAGTGAACGTTCTTCTACTAATCATGGCTGTCTGCCTCTGTTGTGAGACGTGCTAAGCTGATCCCTGTCTTAAAGGTGCTCTAAGCACGGCTGGGTGATGTCACTTCTGTTGACGTTTGAAGTATTATCAAACAAAACAGAGCTAGCTCGCCCCTCCCTCCTCCTCTCCCCCCCTGCCCCTCTCCCCCTCCCCCTCCTGTGCTTCCTGAAACTGTCATGGAAAAAAAAAAAAAAAACAAACCCCACCCCCTCCATCCCCCTTATCGGTGATTGGCTGGATGGTCCAGGCTGAACCAGGTTGTTTTTGTTGCAGTTTTTGGAACCTAGGCTGTCCACAGGGACTGCGGTTTTTTACAGCGTATTCAGGGTCCGGCAGCTAGCGGATCATGAGATGTTTGCTGTATGTGACAAAAATTGTTCTAGCTTATGCTGGGTTTACACATAGGCACGATGCCTTACGAATATCATTTTCCCGTCATGAGGGGCGCATTCGTGACATTCATAACGTGACTTAACGCATCTGAATAGGGTTCTTAACGGCGCGTGTCGGTTCGTGACATTCGTGATATTTGTGTAGCATGTTTTTGGCTGCCAAAAAAATCTTCCACGAATGTCACAAATCACCCTCGATTCGTGGAGTTCGCAACTGAGTGTGTCGATTTGTGATGATTAGTGGTGATTCGTAATAGAGCGTGACAGCATTCGTAGTGTATTCTTGCCATTCTTTGAGCCCATACTGTCACGCATCGTTACAAATGGACACGAAAGCTGTCAAGAACTGAACTGAATGATGCGTGACGCCTCTGCCCCCAATCATCAAATTTAATTCAAATTCGTGATCCCCGGTCATGAATTTAGATTCGTGGCATTCGTGACTTGTCGTCGTTATGTGTAAACCCAGCATTAGAAACCGCGTAACAAGACTTAGAGCACCTTTAATAAAAATGCTAGCTATCATTAGCTATGCGCAAAATGCCTGTAAACTCATTTCCTGCAATGCTGTCCTCTTCCAATGACAAAACTCCACCAGAGATAATTTCTGTGACATTTGTGAAAAAGGCCTAAATTTGAAGCAAAATTTTAGAGGGCGTCTGCACCAGAGATATGTCATTATTGTGCTGTAAATCAATTAAGAGAAGAATGCGTCCATGGCAATGGTAGTCTGTCTGTGAAATGGCATCGTGATTGCTTTTGAATGGTGGTGCAGTGCAAAGATAACCTGCATTACTGCCTCAAGGATCGTCTGAGGACAAAAAAAAACTGTTCAATGTATTGCTTCTGAAAAAAGCCTAGAACTTTCTTTCTGTAGGCTGCGAAATGGCTCTCTTCTCTCCCAGCTCTTCATCGCTGCTGCTTTGCTTTAGCGCTCCTCATTATCAGAAATCCTCTCATTAATCCTCCCCAGACAACACGCTCTCTCTCTCTGTCTGTCTCTCTCTCACGCTCTCTCTGAGAAGGGTATGTGCTAATCCCCTAACTTAGTTTTTGTGTACGATATGTTTGTGCACCACCAGTCTTTGCTGCGCCGTGTAAACAAAGCCGCGGCATCTGAAGCAGCCCATAAAGCGTTAGCCAGTCCCTGTCGCTGCGCTTATGGACACACTAACTGAACCGGACCCTGTCTCTGCTTGTAACCCACCTATGCGTTTGCGGTTCACAGGACTGTGAAGCTGAAGTCTGTTGGCAATGTAGTCGTGACCTATCAAGCAGAGGTAAATCAATAGCACTTCACCGGTGATCACCAGTCCAGCACAGGGGTGGCAGTATTCATGGTAATGATTCGGTCACAGTACTGTAGGACAGGGAAGCGGAAGATTGACCCTGCAGGGAAAGCTGACGGTTCGGCCACAGTTTGTTCTCACTCACAGACGCTCTGCTGCTAGTCTGATGATCACACTGGGATGTGCAACGCTGGAGTAAATGTGCGTTTGTCCTGAAGTTCAACTCTCTTAACTGAGAGGGAATCACTAGCGGATTCTCCAAACTTCGACTGGATTCAGATAACAGATAACAGCATTCCCAAACGCTGAGAGTTTCTTTCTGCGCTGCAGTTATTTAGGGGTTATGTTCTTCAGTTTTTGAGTTGAGAAATTCCACTTTTTTACTGTAAAGGTGCTCCCCAGGTAATCCACCCCTCCGATTCGATAAGAATGCAGAGAGAGCATTTTCTTTATCCTAGTTTTGCGCATATGGTGAGATAAGTTAGAGAGTTATGGTGAGATAAGTTAGTAAGGCTCTGCTGATGTAATTTTTTGGTGGGGTGGGCGTGTGGTTTGCTGGTGAGAAGAGGTGTAAGGTAGGTATAAAGCAGGCAAGCTCATGCAAATCATGGCGACATGGCTGGTAGGCAGTAGTAGTAATTCAATTCAGTTCAATTCAACTTTATTTGTATAGCATTTTTAAAGAAGAACTGTCACAAACACGCTTTGCAGAATAGGAGTGGGGCAGATGCCCGGCCTGAGTCCTTAAAATGACTTATGAGGTGAAAAGAAAAACTCCCAAAGGGGAGAAAAATGGTCAAAGGGCAGTGAGAAAAAAAAAAAAAAACATTTCAATGGGAAGAAATCTCAGGAACAGCCCAGCTATAGTGGGAGAGCCTATCCTCAGCTGGCTGGGTGAGTGAGTGTTCATGGGTATCGGTCATACAGGCCTATACATTTATTTAAGTCCATTAGACTTTTATAATTATACGGTAGTATATGATTATATAAGTGAACACAAATCAAGGAGCAGTAAAAGAAAAGATAAAAGATGAAGATGGCATTGGCCATTGGGGGGGGGGGGGGGTGACGTGGTGGTGCATCTGTAGCTCCAGGCTCCAGGTCATGACCAGGTTTGGGCGGGGGAGAGCTAGGTGTGCCTGGGAAGGAAGTAAGTCAAGGACTGTGAAATCAGCACATAATAAGATACAATCCCTGCATCGTTACTTTATTTTATATTTAATTTCTGGATTGAGACGTTTTCCTCCTCCTGTGATACAGCCCAGCCCATAGAGCAGTCATCCTATGCGCTCTACATGCCCTGCAGCTTCACATGGTCGTGCTTGGTGACTAAGGTGGTGGCTAACCCCCACTTGTACCATTAAAGCTAGTTAGTGCCATCGGTCCTGGGTGGATTTGAAAAATAGCCAGAATACCAAACCTGCAAACCTACTGTACCAGGCAGTCCTCCTGAGTGGCTTAGACTGTGACTGGCCCCACAGGCACCGTTAGTGCGTGCCAGTGTCTGCTGGTGAGTTGAAAATAGTAGACACACAGAACATCCTTAAAATCTCTTAAACCCCAGTGTTCCCTTAGCGGACGCGCCAGCTCTACGGGATTTATAGTGGCGTGCCATCAGCCTCTGACCCTTAAACGTGTAATTGCTTTCAACCAGTTTCCGTTTGAGATTGCCTGATTTATAATCAATTAATTTATTGAATAATCAAGACCAATATACAGTATAAGCCTGTAACGATTAAGAAATTATTAAGAAATTAAAAAGAGATCATCAATGCGCTGCATTAATAACATTCTTACGAACAACCCCTTAAACTAATAGTTGGTCTCTGCCTTTAAATTAACATTTCCTTAGCTCTGAAAACACTCAGAACTATTCGGTATTCTAACTGTACTTCAGTGCCACCAGCTCCGCATTAGTATTCTAACTGTACATAAATTGACAGCAATTAGCTCTTAGCCAATTAGTGAAACTAAGCTTCAGTCATATCCCTTAACTGAAGGATTTACTGTACAGATACATTTTGAGCTGGGATTTAGGGGTATAGAGAGAGTTTGCTCCCCGAATCTCGGGGGGTAAATTTTTTCATATAAGAGGGGCTCGGCAGGAGAAGGCTCTATTTCCGACAGTATGGATAGATTTAAAGATAAACCCTTGCATCCTCCAGAGGACCTATATTTGCTGGTCTTTCTGAACAGGTCTAACCACATCAGGGAAAGCTTGCAGTTCCCTTCATTGCTCTCGTTACTGCAGACCTGCAGCAGAACACAGCCTGCACGCTACCCCCATCCTCCCTTTCAATTCTCACTGCACACGCTACACGCCTCCATCTGCACGTTTACCTCGCCCGCTCCCCGATCTGCCCGAAAAGACTCCGCCGTTCCAGATGGGTGCGCTCATAAGAGACACCAGCTGCCTCTCCGCTGTCGCTAGCGGACGGGGTGAGCCGCGCATCGCCGTCACGGCAGGCGAACGAGAGCTCGGAGGACTCAGTTTCCTGTTCAGCGGTTGCGAGCTGCTGTTGTCAGTCTTGTTTTTGTTGTTCTTGTTTTTGTTGATGGTGAGGCTGGGAGGGGCGAGGTTGTCACCGGGCGCGGGAATGGCCCTTGCGGACCTGTGCAGAGAGTTTAGTTTTCATTCTGAAGGATGATTTCATGGGGATAGAGAGTGACACCCATATTATTAATTGTTCAGGGCTATCCACAGCCCATGGTGGTCGAGCACACATTGACCTTAGCTCATCTAACAACCTGAAATCAATGGCATTAATATGGAGTTAGTCTCCTTTCCACTGCTGTAACTTTCTCCACTCTTCTGGGAAGGTTTTCCACTTGACATTGAAATACGGCTGAAGGAATTGGCTCTCCTTGCAGCCAGAAAGGCTTTAGCAAGTTCGGCAGTGGTATTAGACCCAGTTCACTGTTGCCTGTTTATCCCAGTGGTACTTATTAGATTTGTGGTCAGGACTCTGTGCCGGACTCTTGCGTACCGGTCTTGCCAAACCGTCCACATTTTGTGATTGGGGGCATTGGCATGCTGAACTTGAGAACACTTTTCCTCGTAAGGACTGTTTAGAACTTCTGGAAGCCTGGAATCATCTGGAAAGTCCCTGTATGCAGCTGTATCCATGCTTCCCCTCAGCAGAGATGAGGGCCCAGCCTGAACCATGTAAAAGAGCCCCAGGCCAAAGGGTGTCCGCATACTGTATGATAATGTATAGTTTATCGCCGATGCGATTCAGCACCCCGGCGACACCGGAGCTGACTATGGGATTATGCTAGTCAGGTTTGTGTGAATTGACAGGTGAAGAATATTTCACAGGTGTGTTTGTTGTGCGCTCGCAGGTGAACCACTTTATTCAGAAGAGTCCTTCGGCTGTGTGAACTCAGGCGTAAAATCTGATAGAGGAGCTGCCGACCGAACAGATCAGTACCCTGATAGCCCTTCCAGATTTTTATCTCGGCGTACTCAGCAGACTAGTGAAGATGCTTTAAATCATTTTAAGTATTGTATACCTGATATTCCTTGCTCTTGACTGGTCAGAAAAAAATATATACGAGCATATTGCGGCAAATGTGTGAATTTGTTTATGTAAATGTCTGTTTCTACATGTAAGCATGTTTGGCCACGTGTGAGTGCAAGTGTATTTATTTATGTGTATATAAAGACTGAGTTTGTGTACTAGTAGCATCTGTGAATGTAAAGTGGAAGTGGGTCTTTGGGTAGCCAGTAACAGATCACGAGCCTCCATCGCTGCTCCCATTTGGGTCATGGCAGAATGCTTTAATAATCTGCACATCTGTACAATGCTGCATTTACTCATTCGATGTGTTTGTCCTAACAACATTCGAGGCCATTATGGCAAACATCAACAAGCGCGAGAACAAGGGTAACTACCATCTCTGGAACTGAGGAGGCCGTAATGTAATAGACTTGTCATGCAATTCTGCTCAGCCACTAGACTAGACAAAGGGGTGAAATTAGATATTATGAGTACTGTGTATCATTTTTAGTACGCATATGGAGCATCACATTTGGCCTGAAAATGCACAAATGATAATGCGATTTTGTGTATTAGAGACTATATGGATGAGGTCTAAAAGCAGTGTGGAGCCCTGTTTGTGGGAGAGGAACGGGATCTGATGTTTTCTTATCTCCATAAAATCAACAAACAAGTGAGGCTCAATAGACTGAGCAGGATAGCAGTAATCAGCCACATTCATCAATCAACAAAATGCTGATACAAGTGAAATCCAACGGACTCAGCCTAACGTCTGGTGTAAGTGACAGAAGTAAGCAAGCACCGACCAGTCAGGTTGACATCTCATTCCCCTTTTTAATAAGAGCTTCACGTTATGCCTTTGCTGTCTTTCAGAACTTGCAATTGAGGCATCTACTGTATTTCAGTACAGATTCCATTACTTTGTTTTGAAATTTTGGGTATTGCGAGTTGAGATAATTTTCATGCTGGGTCAAAACTCAGCAGCGAAACAGATTTGGATGAAAGACCGAAGAAATTTAGCATTATGGTGCATATCAATATTTTACACAGTGCTCGTGAGCTGGAGAATGAGGTTAATGCAGCGGTAATGGAGTAGCCAGAGACATCATGTGGGGGCATTATCATCCTTGTGGACGTGTGATACAGCCTCACTCTCATAAGTACTGACCTTAATTTTCTGCTATGACTAAGTTGCCATCCATCAGTGATGACAGCAGGTTTAGTTATTAGCTGATGCTCCATATTTTATTTTGGCCATGCTGCTAAACAGTTTCTTTCACTCAAAGGAACTCTGTATTGCCATAGTTAGGGATGTCAAACATTTTGCCTGTGGTATAATCGCAGTGAGCATTCCAATGAGGAACATAAAACAAAATAGACTAGTGGGCTCACTTTAACTGGTCATTTAACTCGAAAATGTATGGAACTACGTTTGATCAAACTCTCATGTTATTTCAGAAATTCACAGACAGTCAAGAAGGTGTTGCTTTTTTTTTACTGTGGATGCCAGAAATAATAAACTAATGTGACTCTGTTTATACAGTAAGGTCATTTTCTTGTATGTTACGCTACAGCAAAATCAATAAGATTATATTTCCTCAATGCGGTAAGATTTTTAGAATAAACGCACATTTTATCCCAAGTTAAACAGACATGTTTTCTTGGAGGAGTAAATGACCTATTGTACGTATTTATCTAAACACTGACAATTTTACTCATACAGTGGTGTGAAAAGGTGCTTTCCCCCCTTCCTGATATCCTCTATTTTGTTTTTTGTCATATTTGAATGTTTCAGATCATCCAACTAATTTTGCCATAAGACAAGGACAATGTGAGTCAGCTTAAAATGCTGCTTTTAAATGAACATTTCATTCATTGAAGGTAACAAGTTATTCAAAACCTATATCTCCCATGTGGAAAAAAAAAAAAATTGCCTCCCCATCGAACTTAGAAACTGGTTGCGCCACCCTGCAATCAAACATTTGCAGCAACTGGAAATGAGTCTTCTTCATCCCTGTGGAGGAATTTTGGTGCACTTTTCTTCGCAGAATTTTTATGATTTAGCTATAATTGTGGGTTTTCCAGCGTGAACTGCCAATATAAGGTCATGCTGCAGCATCTTAATTGAATTCAAGTCAAGACTTTGACTAGCCACTCCAATGCCTTTACTTGGTTTCTTTTGAGGTGGCCATTGAGAGGTGGAATTACTTGTGTGCTTCGCATAATTGTCCTGCTGCATGACCCAAGTGTGTTTGAACTTTACATCACAAACTGATGGTCGGACATTCTCCATCAGATTTTCTGGTAGAGAGCAGAATTGATGGTTCCGTCAATTATGGCCATTCGCCCGGGTCCTGAAGTAGCAAAGGAGCCCTTGTCCATCACACTACCAGTATCCTATTTGACTGTCGGCACAATGTTCTCATTTTGTAGCACCATGGTAGCTATACGCCACATTTAATGGGACGCATATTGTCCAAAATGTTCCGCTTTTAGTCCACAGAATATTATCCCAAGAGTCTCAGAGGTCATCAAGACATTTTTGGAAAATTTAATATGAACCTTTGTGTTCTTTTTGGTCAGCAGTGGTTTTCACCCTGCAGCTCTCCCATGGATGCCATTTTGCCCAGTCTCTTATTGTGGAATCATGAACACTGACCTTAACTGAGGCAAGTAAGGCCTGCTGCTCTTAAGTTGTTAGTCTGGGTTTTTTTGCAGCCTCTTGGATGAGTTGTTGATGCACTCTCTGGGGAATTCTGGAGGGCCAGCCACTCCTGGGTTCAACGGTGTTCCAAGTTTTCTCCATTTGTAAAAAATGGCTCTTGTCTTGATTCTCTGAAGTCCTACTGCCTTTGAAATGGCTTTATGACCCTTTCCAGACTGCTGGATGTCAACAACCTTGTCTCTCATCTGTTGAATTTATTTAGATCATGTGCTGGTTTTTGCCCACTTCACATTGCCAGACAGGTTCTATTTAAGTGATGTTTAAATTCAGCAGGGCTGGCAGTAATCATGCCTGGCCGCGTCTAATGAAATTGAACCCAATTATCAATTAAATTAGTTTAATTAGTTGATTTAGTAACTAATGGGGCAATTACATTTTCAGAGAGGGTCAGGTAAAGTTGGATATTTTTTTTTCTTTCGATCAATGAAATTATCAGTTAGAAACTGAATTTTGTGTTTACTTGGGTTGTCTTTGTCATATTAAAATTGGTTTGATGATCTGAAACATTTTAAGTGTGGAAAATATGCAGAGGTTTAAGAAATCAGGAGGGGGAAAATATTTTTTCAAAACCACTATAGATCTTGTACAGCATCTTATCCTACAGTATAAAGCATTTCAGTTTTATGAATGGGCATTTTTTAAATTGTGGAGATACATGTGAAGAGCATGTAAGCCTTCTTGTATTCTTCTATGCAGGGCCGGCTGAAAATTGCTGACGGGTAGAGACGTTTTCAATTTGTTGACCGGGGGGGGAGATCGCTATTCATTCGGTTGACCGGGGGGGATCGCGTTTCATTTTGTAGACGATTGGTAAAATTAATCCTCTCAAAATGAAGGACTTATGGACGCTAAAGGATAAGGCTCATCAGTTTTACAATTTTTATTTATTTATTTATTTACTTACTTATTTTAAGGTGAAAGGTAACGTGCGCCTTGGTTCTTTGCCATTTGCGGCCAAGTTCTTGCATAATTTCTGTAAATAACCAGTATATGAAGTATAAACAGGAATATTTTTGAAAGTAGATCATTACTGAGGTCTTTTCTTTTGTGTGGCATAAATTCTTTTGGTTTTACAAATGGGTATTTTTTAATTATGTGGGAGGCGATGGGACTTGTTGACTCCTTGGGAGAGCCAGGTTTCAGTGTTTGTCTGAAAAACACTATACATATATATATATATATATATATATATATATATATATATATATATAACACTATATAGTGCATACACTAAACACACAAATACGTTATGATTTCATTTCAAATCACAAATCTATTACAATGTACATGCATACAGTAAGTTGGTTTTGCTGAGTGGATACATGAAACACTGGTTCAAGCTCTTGGGGGGGAGATCTTCAAAGTCGCTCTCACTATAAAGCATTTGTTACCACCATGTACTTTTGTATGATTACCCTGAAAGTAATGGGAGCTTTTTAAAAAGACAAACAAATATGATTTTCTGGCAAACTACTAACCTTTATATTTTTATTTGATTATACAATTGCATTAACTACACTGAATGTGAAATATAACCCATAAAAAATGTTTTCTGGATAATCGCCAGAATGGTTTTGACCTCCCTACCACAGAGGTACTCTCTTTGGATCAAGGGTTAATTAGTTCTTTTTCTGGGAGCTTTCACACTTGATTCCCATGATGACGGACTGCATAAAGGATTAACAAGAGTTCCTCTGTTGAGAATGGCCAAACAACCTATTTTCTGCCACAAGCGTGTGCTAAGGTGGCGAGATGGCGTTCAGTGGCCTGTTGAAGTGGCAAGTTTATGGTCACTGCTACTGTTATTATCTCTGTCACAATCCTAACCCCCCCGCCGCCTTATTTGTTTTAAATACGCAAATCAAAATGCTTTTTAAAAGATAGTCCTTTTGGGTTTCCCCTGTGAAATATTTATGAACGAAAATGGAGGGTGCGGAAATTCCTAAAAAAAACTTGTTGATAACGAAATTTGTTTTGTATGTAAATAAGCATGGGATCGAAGATAGAGAAAATATATGTATAGGGAAAAAGCCAGCTTGGTGTTCCTTCAATTTAAAGTCAGGTTCTTTCTGTAAATACTGCTGTATATTCCTAAAGCAAACTGTTTGTGTGCCGTGCAGGATACTGCCGTGTATTAGAAAACTGCTCAAGAATAAAACGCCGACTAGATGAGAACATAAAGGATTCCAAGCGACTTTACCGTGATGGCAACCAGTGTCTAATTACCGAAGCACCGACTGAAGTGCTTGAAGTCTCTGTAACTTGAACTTGCGCTCGGGAAAACTTCAACACCGAAGAAACCTGGAGAAATTCCACCTTTAAAACATTTTAAAGATGTTATCGTTGGTTTGGTTAGCCTCCGTTACAGACGTCGTACGTGTTTTGCTTTCCTTCCACAACAGTATATGCCTATAACTTTGAAATTTCAGAGCTTCTCCCTGATGGGTTGAACTCAAAACCCGGCTTTAGCGCGCAGACGTTGGTGTGTGAGGTAAGCGAACCACATAAGACATCTGCAATGGAGGCTAATGCTTGGTTGGTGGAAAATGAATAGTCTATAGTTGCAAGGGCCAAAATAGAGGAATCTGACCAACCCCCTATAACTAACCATTCCCAGGCTGCGTCTGAATAGTCTTTTTTGCCTAGGAAAATTTCTAACTCCTAAAAAATGATCTGGAAATAATTACATGGCAGCCATGATAAGTGGATTTGAATTCTTTAAATGTTAAGGAAAGGTGTCTCAGTGCTTCCTAATTTACCTGCTTTAGCATAGGGTACACAGAACCATCCTTTTTAAAAAGAAAGGATATACCACTATCCCACAATTATGCGCAGCAGCAATATTTAAAGCGGCGACCATTAATCCGGCCAATCGTGTAAAGAAACGTATATGATGGGCAGGGGACTCATGATCACGTTGCCTGCTTTAAGTGCATTCGGATTCTCCAATTAGCATGGTTGTCTTACTAAGCCATCAGGAATTCCCTTTTATACCTTTCCTTTACCATATGATGTTTTCCACGATGGTTAAAGAAAAGTAATTGGGAATTAGTGGAGAGGACGTAATTTTTTGACTATTTGAACGCAGCCCCAATCTCTCCCAGAGCCTGGACCACCGTAGGCTGCTGGGAAGGCAGTATATGGAAATATCTGTGGGAAGATGCCCAACGCTTTTTTTTAATAAAAAAAAGAAAATAACTGCATAATCCGTGATCAAACTCTATTATCACCCAGAAGCCCAGTCATACATCACTTGCAAGTCAGGGCATATTATATACCATATGCAAGCCCTTCCATAATTATTTGTGCACAGCAGGCTGGCAGGCTCTATAAAAAATGTTTAAAACTTGCACCAGAACATTGCTTAGGGGCGTGAACATAATTTCGATTCACCACTGTGAAAGAGATTTTCAAGTGACTCATCTTTGCTTTTGTACAAATTTATTTGTCACTTCACGTGAGACAAAATAATACCATGCAGCGACAATCTTGTTCCAAATTCACGAACAATAATATGTGTAAAAATAATCTGTCAGTAACACACACTTACATTTTGCTTATTTTGAGACAGTCATGCAAGACACAAATAGTCAGAAGGGATAGCTCTATATTTTCAATTTACTACAAAGGCCTTTAATGCACAGTGAGCACCATAATTCATGGAACAGTGACACATTTTTTTTTTTTTTGTTCTGTACTCTAACACTTTTTTGGTTGAATGGGTACAGTGACAATGAGAAGGAAGCACAGCTTTAATTCAGTGAACCGTTTGAAATGGCAACTGGCTGCACCTTTCGTAAATGATTCCTCATCTAATGCAATGGGTGCATTCAAAAAATTTATTGAACAGTTTAACATAATCTAAAATAAACATTTTTAATATTTGGTTGCATATCTTTGCGTGCAATGAATGGTTGAAGTTTTTGACACATATGACAACACCAGATGCTGGGTATCTTCTTTGGTGATGCTCAGCAGGGTCTGTATCGCAGCCATATTCATTTCCTGCTTGTTTTGGAGATTTTTTACCTTCAGTCTCCTCTTCAGCACGTAAAATGCATGTGCAATTGATTTCACATCAAATGACTGACCTGGCCAACAGAACTAAAATAGTAAAAAAAAAGAGTCCCTGCATTGCCTTCAAAACATATAAGGATTTTTTTTTCTATTATATGCTGTGCAAACCCATTTTTATGTTTTTGTGTAGGAGGGTTTGGTTCATGATAGACTATAAGTAACAGCCGCATTATAATGTACGTACGCGCTCTCAATACTGATAAGTACTGGATTAAAAATATGGTGGTACTAGGACGTAGGTTTAAGGTGAGTGTTGGTTGGGACATATATGTAATGCAAGCGCGCATAGCGCACAAGTTGGAAATTTTATTTTTGCAATAATCTGAGTGCAAACACTGCCTTTTCTGTCCACAGAGATTATCCTAATAAGTGTTTCTTTGTTCTTTATGGTGCTTAGCGAGGTGCCTCCTTAATTTTTGTAAATATAACTTCTTTCTATTTTGTATCCAGATACTTTTGATGTGATTTTTTAATACAAGTTTGCAACTGTTATTCATGTTATGACCATTTATTATGGAACAATATCAAACAATTGAAATACTCTTCCCAATATATAAGTTAAGTAAATGATGGTACTATATGTTGTATTACGTTGTATTTGCAAACATTACAATCATTAGCTATAGGGTAATTTATTTGCTCAATATAACTCGCAAGCTAGCTAGCTAGCTCGTGGTCTAACGTTAGTTACGTTCTGATGCCAGGCACACAATTAAAGGCTGTATAAATCTGACTTGTAAATGCCTGGGCCAGTTTCTGTGTGGCCCAGACATCCCACATCGTTGCTCATAAGTTCGATCAGATTTAATCCGAGGATTTTTTTTTTTTTTTTTGAAGAACCATTATTTGGTGTTTTCAGACCTTCCCAGTTTAATTGCTTCAAGCAAAAAAGTGTATTTTTTCATTATTCAATGCATTCCTGTATCCTAGATCTTAAATCTCCAAGTCAGTGTCCAGTTGAACTTCAGACAAAAACTTAGCAACTACTCACTGGCCGACTGTCTTGCATAGGTGAAAAGTTCTAGCTTTAAACAAAAACAGCTGCATGAAAAATAAAGTCCCATACCAAAGGACAGGAGTAACGTTAGGTCAATTAGCTAACTAACCAGATTGCAATGTGGCTAGTTAAGGTAACGCCGCCTGATTTTCCTCAAGTGTTCTACTGCTGCTCATTGCAGAGGGAGACAAATACTGAAATTTACTTTGAGGCAGTATTACCAATGATCAAACAGAATCTTTAGTAATCCCCTCACCTCATCTTCCTCTCTGCTTTTTTTTTCTTTCTCCCACTTTGTGTTTGTTCTTTGATTACAGCATTTTCAGGGAATCAATTTGATTAGTCATCATATTTCCCATAAATCTCCTGAAAAAGAAAGTAAGCGGATGGATATTTACCATAATATAAACAGAAAATATGCAGCCCATAAATCATCAATTTCAATAAAAAATTCAATTATCTAATGTAGACACCTAAATATCTTCATGAGTATCAAACATTGACGAATTGAAAATCTAAAAATACTGCTTCCCACAGCTGAGACTTATTTGTTTTTACTGTTGTATAAATCACATAAAGATACATCTGTTTCCTACTAACAAGTTTATGGCATTGGCGGAAATATCAAGACATTTGTACATATATGCATCAGTCCTTTATACTGTTATAGCAGTCAGACTGTGGCAGTTTTGAGTATAATTGTGAAAGGTCTCCATAACCACCAGGATCGGGTACAATGGTACCCCCGGTGATTCTGCCACTGCTCAGAGATGTCATCCAATGTTCGAATTTTGTTCACTTGCCAACACTAACCACTACAAATGATCTCAGCGCACTCCTAAAACCCACGCAGTTCTATTAGCATGGACGTTGAAACCAAGTGAGTGGATATATAGCTACGTTAGCAGCCAGTACGCAATCCTATCCATCAAGTAACTTTATGGGCGATGTTGTTTGAAATAACGTTAGTAAGGTGACTGAAGACGAAACATACAATTCAAATTGGACCACTGATTCTTAATGAATTGGACAAAGCCACAAACCAAGTATTAGATCAGACTGGATCATGTGAGGTTTACGATTTGGCATTTCTTTCATATTCCCTACTGATCCAAAGTTGGTCTGGATATTTTTGCTGTCTGAAAATTGGTCGGGACATATCCCGAGAATCCCTACCAAAATCTACACCTATGTACTGGTGCTGTTGTATCTGTTACTTCTTTTGTAGTTTTTTTTTTTTTTTTCATTTTTATTTCTGGTTCTTGTTTTTGTGACTTTGCTGAATGTCAGATCTTTAGAAGCTATTTTCATATTCTGTTGAGGTTGATTTTGTGGGTTATTGTGATTTCCATTGTTGTCACTGGTTTTCCTGGAAGAAAACCTGCAATTCACGCGGGAGATGACATCTTCAGGAAATCCAATTACTCACAGTTCTGCAGTTTTAGCCTTCAGAAATGGTGTCCCTTTTGTCAGGTGCGCAGTGCGTCTGAAAATATGCTCTTCTGCATGTTTGTGCCTGTGGGTGGGAAGATGAGAATTAAAATCCCACTCAGTGAGGAAAATCTGCATTTTTAATCGGTTTACTGTTTATTGCTGTTATGCGGCTGTGTGGGGGGGAAGGGAGGCGGTGTCAGATTCAACTCCAGTAGGATAATTAAGCTATTAGTGTAAACAGCAGTGGGCAGATACACACATAAATGCTTTAAAAATCGCAAGAGGCGCAGCCGTTGAATCGCATGGAGCCGTGTGTTGCACCTGGCAGTTTTCCCAGTTAAATGCACAGGGCAGTACTGTGTGTGGTAGCTCAAAACAGGCACTGTAGCTGTGTTTCTTTAGTCGTAGAGTGTATCCAAAGCCTTGAGAGCAGATGCAACATTGCGTGCAGTAAAGGTGGCGTAGAGTATCGCAGACAGAGAGGATGAAGGGGTCACATGACACCCCCCACCGCTACCCCCTTGCTAAAGACCAATGCAATTTTGAAGTATTTTTAAAAGCAGAATACTCTGAAGGTATCTTGGGAATGTGGACCTCCAAACAAACACTGAACTCACGGCTCGAAATTGCGACCGTTTTGGTCGCATATGCAACCAAAATTAACTGTGCGACCTTTTAATTAAAATAGTCGCACCTGAGCGACCGCTTCTCCCCTCCCCCCCCCATTTAAACGCCTCTTTTTATGTACATTTGGTATTCAGTAGGCATGCAAACCGCTGCTGCAGCTTGAATAGAGATGGGCCTATGTGCCAGAGCAGTGCATGCATCTATTGGACATACCGCAGCGGGGCGTACCGGTATAAGAATGGAGCGCACCCAGTCTGTTCCTTCGAGCTGACAGTGACCATTCTGACCAATCAAAGGGGAGCTTGAAGTCCTAAACCTCAGTGCTGATTCTACAATGGTTAATATAAGCCGACGATCACTCCATTTCGTGGTACTGAGAGTTACTATTTTAACTATACACAAGATTTAGACGGAAAATGAAACGAAGAACAATAAAAGACTTTTTTTGGTACCGTTAACGTAAAAAAAAACGAGTCGGTAACAAAAGTTACTGAAACTGAGAATCATTCATGACAATAACGGTGATTTGGTCGAACCGGCAGCGAAATGAGTTTATTATTTTCGTAAAGAGTGGCTTTGAAATTTTGAACGGCTGAGGTTTAAAGAATGTGAAGTGCAATGTATTTGTTGAAAAGATTATGGCCGGGATCTCAGAGGTAGCTAGTGAGTCCAAACTCTTTAAACGTGAAAGTCCCTCCAATCATGGAGAAAGCGTGAAACACAGAAAGTGCTGTGGCAAATGTCCATCAACGAGTAGGTCTGGTGTGCGATATTTTTTTCGTAGGAGAAGTCTGGGAATCTTATAAATATTCATGAGGAGCCGTCATCTGATTGGCCAGTGACGACGTTGACTTGCGTTGGTGGCGCTGGCTTGGTGTTTGGCATTTGTTTGACGCGCAGATATCGACCACGCAATCTGAGCTAACCCTAACCCTAACCCTAACCCTATGAGCTGGGCTACGCCTTCATCGGCCAATCAGATGACGGCTCCTCATGAATATTTATGAGATTCCCAGACTTCTCCTATGAAAAAAATTCTTCGTCCGGCGTTCAGTCAATTTATGCTCCCAATCAAAATATGCTGCCTCGCGGTTCAGCGCTTGCGCAGACCTAAAATCTTCGTCTCGGTTTCTTTGCTCATATCTTAGTAGCCTATCTGCAAAAATCATAAAAAATTTTTTTTTCAGCGCATTTTTTGACCTGTAAGCGTTTATATATTTGCATGTACAAGCTGGGTGTTCCTGAAAATGCAGAAATTAGATGACAATGGCGTGCGGCATATATCTTAAAACAAATGTATCCAACTCATTATAACATCTGTTTTTGTGATAATAAGCTAACAAATAACAAAATTACCTCTGTAGACTAATTCATGTTGCAATATTAAGGCAAAAACAAAGACTCCTCTGGACATATTTGATGCCTCACGGGCAGTGAAGCGATGGATGGGAGGGCAGAGAGCCAGGAGACCCAATTTTAAATCCTGGCCTCCAGATATGTCATAAAGCCAATATTGTGGAAACTTCTGTTAATCAATTAACTCAAGACCGTCATATTGTCTAGTAATTTTCATTTGCTGGAGACAGTTGCATTGTAAATGTGGGCTGTTTTATTACAGTATTGGTGCTACTTAGATTTTGGTGCGTGCGCTCCTAAATTTTGGCTCGCGCTCCTAACTTTTTGAACTTGGGAGCGCAGCACTACCAAGTAAAGAAGTTAATTTCGAGCCCTGGAACTGCTTTTCCACTTTCAGGTCCACTCCATTTCCCATGCCTGCTGGGTATTTGTATGTGCAAATACCATTTTATGACTCATCACTTGTCTGTTCCACCACAAGTCCTGGAGTTTCTTCCTTCCTATAAGGCAGCGGTTATAAGGCAGTGGACCCTTTCTCTCCAACCCTAATTTGGCACACTCAGTTCTACTAACTAGTGCTAACTAGAGTAACAAGACCTAGCCGTTCAATAAGGGCATCTTTGCTTTAACGTTTCATCTGCTTTGATGGCATTACCCAACAAATTGTGTGGAAAGCAATGGGGAATGACAGGCTTTACACCTCCGGACTGTGAAAAATAAATTTATGGAAACAGAAGCCTTTCGGTGCAGTCACAAATGAGCAAAATTGGAGTTTCAAAAAAAATTGTGGTCCATTCATTCCATAGACAGAGAAATCTCCACCGTTTTTGTTGAGTTCACTGATACTAAATTTTAAAATGTAAATTTTAGAGACTCATTGATGCACAACCAATATGTGATGAGAGGGTTGAGTTGACCCCTAAAGCTGTATACTGTATTTCAGCATAAAGGGGTGGCTGTGTTTCCACCCATTGCGGCCGCTAGACTGCCCATTTTCACCACAGCACGCCTCGAAACATCGCCTTTTTATTTTCATATGTGACTGCACCTTCAGGTCACAAAAGTAATATATTTGGCCATGTTACTTATTATTTAATTAAGCATAACTGGGGTTAAAGAACTTTGTCCAGTTCACTGGATGGCCGTCTTTGCGGCAGATGGATTCATTTCTACCTTAGGTCTGTGTGTCAGCGGTAGCACTTCACCTGAAATAGTCAGATTAATACCCACAGATTTAGTTGTATCAGTGCGCGGCAGGCATGTCTGATTGAGGTTAGACTTGTCTCCGAGGTTTGCGGTGGTGGGGGGGGATAAATCTGTCATGCTGTGGAATTAGTTTGTCAGTTGGACGGCGTGAAATGGTGAGAGTACATGACAGGTGTCAGGGGTGCGCACTCCTGCTTCCTGCCGTGATATGGAAGAGACAGGCTCGGGCCAGTCACATCACAGTAACACGTCTTACGTGACTGATCGATTTCACGGAAATATAGCTTTCACTCCCTGAAGTACCTGTATTGATATCCACCGTTAAAGTAAAATTGCAGCCTGGTAGTTCACAGAACAGAAACATTAAACTGTGCCTACTGAACCGCAGTAGATTTTGTTATGTCAATGTATTAATGAGGCTGCACTATCTGATCTGAGAAAAGAACATAATTCATCTTAGATAAGTGAGCAGTGAGACTTCATTGACACTATCACCCTCTGAATCATTCATTAACGAACCCTTACAACCCTGGGAGTATTTTGCCCAATCGTGCAGTACTGTGTTTTCCATAATATACAATATAAAGATTTTTGGATCATGTGATATGTAAGTGTTTTGTTTTTTTTTTTTTTTTTTTTCAGCCCAAGCTTTCTGACATGGTGAGAACTCAGTGCTCCAATCAGAAGAAGAGACATTACTTTTTTGTTTTCTTCTGACTTGGAAAAAAATATGCTTGTGCTTTGCAGAGTGTCATTTTATATTTGCAAGGCACTTTCCAATTGAGATTTGACATAAAAAAAAAGAACAGTAGCTTGAAACCTGAAAACGAGGAAACCACACTAACATATGGGCTGGCGTCTCCCCTAGTTGCTTCCTCAGTCTGCCCTAGTCCTACACCAGATGCAAAGGCATATGAAGTCCAAAGAAAGCTCAATGTGGTGTGTGAAAGGTTAAATTTATCATGCAGATGTGGAACATTCATACAATGAAGTTTTTTCCTTATATTTTGATGGATTGTCAGAGTTATGTCTCTGGCACAGATCCGTGACCCTCAGGCTCTAAGGCTTAATCATTGTATTTATAGAGTTTTAAAGTGATGAGAGGAAATTTGCCATAACTACCAACAATGTGTCTCACCTACTTGGGTAACGCATGGCTGCAATTTTGTGCCAGGGTTAGTCAGCATAAATCATGGAGAGGGAGAGAATGAATATTATAGGCAGTTTCAATCAAGGCGTGATTAAGGTGGCAGGTTTAAAGAGCCGGGTTGGGAATTGAGCCGGAACTTCGGGGAGTCGCTGCTCTTTGAAATGAGTGAGACTTTTTCATTAATGTTATTTTTTTATCTCCACAGTTTTCGGGGGAAGTGCTGGAGAACAGAGAGGACTTGGCAGTGGCCAACCTGACTGTGATAGACTTGGATCAGCCTCACACTCCTAACTGGAACGCAGTTTACCGCATTATAGGTGGCGACCCATCCAACCATTTCACTGTCCGCACCGACCCGGTCACCAACAATGGGATTGTTACTGTAGTGAAGGTGAGTCTGGAGAGTGAAGGTGATCGTGATAGTGTGTTGCTTTCTGTTGCTATGCATTCAGAACAGAATGTATAGGCCACCACCCATAGACTTGGGCTGGGCCAATCTCATTATAGACCATTTATACCTATGGACCATTAGACAATCTGATTATCAAAGCAAGAGAAGATCATTAGCCTATCAGCCCATTTCCTACTTGATTTGAAAGACATAATATCTATGTCCTCTTCTAATTCTGATGGTTTGCCATGAAACATAAGATTCAAATTGAAATAGAATATTTAACTAGTGGTGTGCTCCATCTTATGTCTACTCATCTGATATCTACAGCACTTGTAAGTAACCTCTGCTATAAATAATTATGGATTTTATGTTAGAGTGGATGATCTGCTAACAAACCCCATCCCTCTGATGCAGTTATTGCCAAAGAAAACATAACTTGCACTAATGAAACAAATTACCTGTGCACATTGCTGCCCTCAAATGGAAAACACAGTCTGATAACAGTTTATTAAATTAGCAATTCAAGCAGTGCGCCGAGTATTCCCAGTTGCCTTTGGACTGTAACGTCCTTTCTTGTGAGGGGATTCACCGGAGTGGTTTGTTGTGGTTGTTGTTGTTCAGCGAATGAAACGCATCCTCTCACAGAAAGCTCTTACCCTGCCTTTATCTCTTAGCCCGTGGACTACGAGATGAACCGCGCGTTCATGCTGAACGTGGTGGTGTCCAACCAGGCTCCCCTGGCCAGCGGGATTCCGTCTTCACCGCTGTCCAGCGCCGGGGTAACTATCTCTGTGGTGGATGTAAACGAGCCGCCCGTCTTCCCCTCCAACCCCAAAATCATCCGCTTCGACGAAGGAGTTCCTGCCGGGACCACGCTCACTACGTTCTCCGCCAATGACCCGGACCGCTTGAGACACCAGACCGTCAGGTATGTTTCAGCTGTGGGAATGATCCACCCAACTATCCCTCTGTCTCTCTGTTATAACCTTTGTTGCGTTGGTCAGGCTGTCATAGCTACAGTGTCAGTGCATTCTCTTAGTAAAATCAATGAGCCGAATGGTCTTATGTGCCTGAAATGGAGTTTTTTTTTTTGTTTTTTTTTTCTCGTTTGTGGGAGTTTTCAGTCTGACACAAGTCTTGGTGCATGACTATAGCTTGTCTTTTAATTTATTTATTTACTCATTTATTGTTGGGTGGGTGGGCCGGGGCTAACTAGTATTACGGTTAGCCACATCATCACTGTGCTGGGATTCCAGCCTTGGCATCTGCAATAATGCTTCAGGCTGTGCTCAGATAGCCTGAATCACGGGAGCCCTGCAGTACTTCTGACAGCTGTCTGCCCTGGTTTCTGAGGGATTTGTTTGAGGGGAGAAGTGTTAGTGACTTGATTGTCTGCGTGCGGGGGGGGGTTAGCGATATTGCCCGTTACTCAGTGCCATTAGCACTTAGCTGTGCTCTGCGTGTTAATGATACCACTGTGGAGAGGAGGATTTAATTGAGTGACTCCTGGTCAATAAGCTGGGGTGGCACTACCGCTATGGTGTATTACAGCACAGACCGTGTAGGGCACGAGAGCACTTCTTACAGACCAATTCATTAAAGCGCACTATTTAATCACCCCCGAGGGCTGACCCCCGGACCTGTTTATCATGTCGGCTGTTTTGTTGAGCTTGTTATTCTCCCAGAGAAGCTGTGCATCATGCATTGCCGCAAAACAGGGAGGACATTTCAACCTCTATCACCCCACTGTACCCTACTTTGATGCAAAACTTCACCCCCCCTCTCAGCTGACGAGTAACCATGGCAGGAGGAATACAAATGTGCGGCTGGCTTATTTTGATTCAAAACTGTATGACAAGGAGGGGATCCAGAAGAATGCAGGAAGGGAGATAGGTAGGGCTCGTGCAAGAGTGAGAGCTAGAATGATGGCCCATCTGCGCTGACCAACTCGTTTCGTCCCTTACTTGTTTATTACCTCCGGCAAGAGGAACTAAGCCAATTTACCGCTTCATTTCACAGCAGATGAGAGTAAATTGGGTGTACATTCTGATTTAGCTGGCGGAGTCCTCTTCGCTGCACTGACTTTGTCCGGCTACAATAGCGACGCTTGCGAAGAGCGGAGTGCCGGAGGAGTGACATGGCATCGCGTCATAAAAGCAGACTCCTTATCACAACTGCATTCTGGGATATCACTTTTCCAGCAGTGCTATAGGTTGAGCAAACTCATTTTCTTTTCACTGTTTGTTTGCTCCCCGCCTGACATCTTCATCTTCTACAGTCCATACCGCATGCTTTCACCAGCCGTCTTTCTGTGGAGGATCTGGTCCGTGGGAGAAGACAGATGCGGGCGGTATCATTAGCGCAAGATGGATTTAGCTGTTTCCAGCTCCCTCCCACACACCTCGCGACACATCATAACCTGTCTCAGCCGCCACTCCGCAGATAATTAATCCTATTTTTTGCGGGTGTCAAACACATCTTCCTGATTGCGGGAACAATTGTACACATTTTCCTTTTTTTTTCTAAATCTGCAACGTTCCATTACATCGCGTTCCTGTGAACCTCTCAGCAGTTTTCAAAGTGTGTGCGCCTTCTGGTGAACTTTAGCTGAGTACCACACATTGCACGTTGCTAATAAAACTCAAAGCCAGGTATTGTTTTTTTCTTTTTTTTCACCGCTATCTATTTCAATTGTCCTCTGTGAACTGTGATAAAACGAGCCCCTTACAGGTCCCTTTTTCAGTGCTAATAATACTGTTTGGACTCAAAGCTGAATTTTGTTCTTTATGGAACGCTCGTTAGCAGCGTTACCGCTAGTAGCCTCCTGTAATGAGTGGTGGAATGCAGTGGTCTGCTGTCAGATTATGCGCTGGTGTTAAAGACGTGCCCTTGTTCTTGTGCGCGGGAATCACACAGTTCCTCTTTGTTTTTCACGGTAGTATTGTGAGAGGACAGAACTGCTTCCATACTGTATTTCTATGTATCATGGGCAGTGATAGAGGCCCCAAGCATAGGTATTTAGATTTACGAATATGTTCTGACTGCATCAGAGCTCCCTGTATCATCTGGAGCAGAGAAGTAAGAAGTTAAATTATCAGTCCATTCTTTTTCACTGTGCCTGTATCAGTGTTTCAATGCACATTTGGCATTTAACATGTTGATCTAAGGCTCTTGTATTCTTCATTCTGTTTGTATATCAATATTGAGCTATTAAGTGATTGTAAATTAACCTTTAGGAAAGGTTGTCGATGCAGCACTGAGAACCAGTCCACTTCTGTTGGTATTTTTCATTGCACAATGTGAGTAGATAGTTAGGGAACATAATTCATGGGTTCTTTTTAATATTGGACAGGATTAGAGTAATACTTACCTATTGTATTGTTGCTAGAGCTGAAAATTAATTGTTCCCATTTAGCAGAGACTAAGGGACTTTAACTCGCTTCTCTCATTAATTACATGGATTTCCTGTTTCGCTGTGGCACGGGGAGTGGTAATGTAAGTCTCCCTCTGCAGTATGTGGCCTTAATTAATGACTGTTTATACTCTCAAGGCTGGCTCTTGGTGGGGCACCAGTGTATGTCAGGCTCTCTTCACAAGTTGTGAATGCGGCTTTGTTGAGTCCCTGAGTGCTGTTTACAGATTATTTTTGGAGCACCTCTGCTCTTGTTTATGCTGGCTGTTAAGCAGCACATGGCTGTTCATAGCTTTTATGAATAAATGCAAATGTATGGGTAGAGTGTTTATTTTTGTCTGAACACAGGTATAAGTGACTGCGTGAATGAGATGTAAATGCGCACAGGTACTAAGAAAAGGACAGGCTGATTTTAGCCATGTGTGAATGCATTCTGCATTTTTGAGCATTGACAACTAAATTTGGAGTGATTCTTGACACTAGCATAGCCACGTAGGGGCGATGTAGCAGTAATACTGTGCACCATCTGTGGATGGCCTTTGCGAGATGCCATGGACGAAGTTTATCCATCACTAACATCTTTAAATATGTTAAAGAGATTTACAAAGTTAATTGTGTGGGATTACAAAGGCTAAGTTCTGTTAGTAGAACTCGGGGTCACAAATGGAAGTTGGCCAAGAGTAAATTTAGCAGATATTAGGAAATATTTTTTCACACAGAGAGTAATCTCAGTGTGGAATAGCTTGCCTGAACATACTGTTGAGGCAGAAACCTTGGGAATTTTCAAGAGTAGGCTTAATTTAGTGCTAGATACCATTTCAGGGTTCTCCACTATGGTAAATGACCGGGCTGGCCGCCCGATCATTACGACTCATTTTCCAGCACCGCCTGTTCATAATGTATGCGCCCGGTCATAAGCGTCGGCCGCCCAGTCGGAAAAAAATAAATAAATAAAGAACTACTCCAAAAACACCGCATAAACCAAGGCAGAATAAGCCGAACGTCACACTAGTCACTCTTTAGCTTTTCTTAAAGGGATATTTCAACATTTTGGCAAATTGGCCTATTGCCATAATCCCTACAGTTATATGAGTAGGTACATTACCTTTAGTTATCCGTGCCCATTATTTTGAGATTTCGGGGGGGGGAGACGCGAGCTGCTCAGCGAACATAACGAAAGTGAAAGGAACAGGTCCCTGGCTCCTTCAAAACTCATCAAATACACAATCCAAGCGCTCCAAAACGCTCTCGTGGACAATTTGTGACCTGCACATTCACCACGCTATGAAATAATCATGTATAATTACGAGACATAGTTATTTTCAAGACAAATGCATAACCGGAACTACATTGCCGACACCTCGGCTGGGCGGAATGATTTCAGAAGCGTATGTTTACTGCAGCTACTCGCAACGTCTAAAGCCCAACGCCCACTGGCCGCGAAGCGGCGCGTCAAACTCCGAACGTTGCCTTGACACTTTTAAACGCCCACTGAAAGCGTCAGCCGCATCAACATTGACACCTGTCAACACGACTGAGAAGTCTTCGTTAGACACCGCTGTCTGAATCAGACATTAAAATCAGCTGACAAACAAATTTAATAGCTTTATTGACGGCACCAGAACGTACTATTTAGCAAAGATGTTCCCGGTATTCAGCAACAAATTGCGTTAGCACAAATACATTAGGTGGAGTAACGTTTGCATAACTTGAGCATAGCGTGGCCTTCAGTGAGCTAAGTCCTCACCTGTTAAAGCAATTTCTTATCCTGTCGCTCGCCATATCCTGTCCTTTTTATGAATGTCTTTGTACCACTTTGAAGCTGGATCGTACAGTTATCTGTGTTTCTCAACCTCAACAATCAGCCTCTCGTCCATTTTAACCGACCGATATGGTACCATGAATTTAGACCATTATTTTCTCGTGCAGCCTTCAGATATTCCTGGCTACCAACTGAATAATGTCATTAATAGAGAAACAGCAATCAGCACAACAGCAGTAATACGCTCGGTTTAATTTACGCTGTATCTGAATGACCACATTGTTTCCAGCAGTTTGTATCAACGAGCACACCCTTTCATGAAGTCGACTTTAACTTTGACTTCATTGTTGCGATTGTTTGTAGCGGACAAGTTGCTACGCAAGGAGAGCTATTCTCACGGCTTTGCAATAAACACAACAAGTGTGCCACAAAATCGTGTTAAATTGCTAAATAACCAAAAAAAAACGAATGCACCACTGGATTTGACGCCTCAGAAATTGAGCAGTGGCGAATAGTAAAAATTGAGCAGTGGCGAAAAGTAAAAATCTGATGCGCGTCGACGCGCGTCAGACGCTGCCAGTGGGCGTTGGGCTTAAGGTGCGCACTGCGCACTCTGTCAATCCGTCCAGCAGGTTACTCAAGAAAGTAGTTCCGAGTATTTGCTTCATGTGTCGTAATGTTACATAATTATACATTAGTATTTCATGGCTTTGGTCAGAGGCTTGAGGGGAGGGGTGGGTTTAGGTGAGGCTACATTCAAGTCTTGTTAGTTGTTCCAAGGTTGCGTCCGAATAGTCTTTTTTGCTTAGGAAAGTTCCAAACTCCTAGAAAACGATCCGGAAGTATTTACGTGACAGCCATCATGATAAGTGTGTTCGGATTCTTTAAATATAAAGGAAAGGTGCTACAATGCTTCCTAATTTATCACCTTTAGCATAGGGTAAACTGAACCATCCTTCTAGAAAAGAAAGGAGGAAGTGCCATCCCGCAATTCCGCGACGACCGTCCATAAACAAACATGACGGGCAGGAGGCGGGTGATCACTGTGCCTAGTGTAAGTGCATTCGGATTCTGTAATTAGCGCGGTTTTCTTCCTAAACTGTAAAAGAGTCCCCTTTACACCTTTCCTTTACCTCATGACATTTTACACAGAGGTTAAAGAAAAGTGGTTAGGAATTAGACGGTAGGACGTAATTTTTTAACTATTCGGCGCAACCCAGGATTCTAAAAGCAGGGTTCTCCACTATCAAAAACTGGAGAAATGTGGAAGTACTGGAAGATGAGCGATCGAGTGCGCAATATTACCGCCATGGCCCTGAATAAAAGAAAACGCATCTCAGCATTACCGCAGTTTTGTGTCATGTTTTCAAACAAAAACTCATAATCTGATTCAAATTTGTGAAAAAATTAGTCTATGAAACATTTCTGATTGAGAGCAAAGAAATAAATGCTGAAAAGAGAGATATTAATTCCTAGATGACCGCTGAGTTTTTGATACCGAATGGAAAAATACCTTTTTTATATTTTTCTATTTTTCTGTGCCTACATAAACCATCTGTTTTCTCTGGCACTCGATTTGGTATTTTGCTGGATACTTTTGACAGAAATCTGATTCTGAAGCAGAGCAGTGGTAAGCAACACAGACACTAAATCTCAGTAATAAGCAAACAACCTCCTCGCAGCTTTGAAACTATCTCAAACAGATAGAGGGTTTGCTGCATGGAGAGGTGCATCGACACACTGGTAATGACTGACAGAATGCTTACTCTGCATTCTAACAATGCAGCCTGCTAGGCAGTTTGCATTAAATATTGATATTGACATCTGTATTAATTATCTTTGTTAATATGACTGAAATATGCTGGATGTCCTGCGCTCTGCTGAAGTATGTCTAAACTGTTTATGATGGGGCGCTTTGTCTCTGGAATAACTTATTGAAGAGTAGTATGTCCACATGCCACTACTGATGCACAGCAAACGAGATGCCTATGGGGGTACACACGGGCTACTCATGCGCGGCCTCGTAATCATAACGTGCGGAGCTCTGATGACGTTGTACTCAACGTAGACGAAAGATAGACAGACAGACAGATAGATAGATAGATAGATAAAATAGCAGACCTAGACTCGGGCCCCCTACAGGTAGCCCAAGCAAAAAGCAGTAATTACCTCTTTGTCTTTCCGTACATATGTTCATATATGCGGCATTAAATTCTGAAGAAAGAGTGAGATGCTTTAATTAACTCTCTTGCACATCTGACATACAGCGAGGGATTAATTATTGGAAGCACTGTTTCAACAGAATGGAGATATGACAATCTGTTCTCCTGAATTATTTAGACGGGTCATTAATCAGCCCATTTTTTTTTTTTTTAACGCTTGAAAAATGAATTATTACGCTTCACATTTATCATTTAATACAGCTAAAGCCATCCTCCATTTGAAAACTGTTATGCTCTAACGCACTTGCTGTAAGTTTTATTAGCTTCTGTAACTATTGTTTGGAGAATGTAATTAAAGAGTTCTCCGTACCAGCGGGCACCTGATACTGAGGGCAGAGGAGCACTCTGTAGCATGTTTCATTTCTCTCATATTGGCCTTGTATGAACTCCAGGACAAGGAAAGATCACAAGCGGTTGTGAAACGGCTTTGGAAGGACACATTTGAAATCAGGAGTCACGGAGCCTTTCGCTTTTCAACACAGGGTTGTAACGATTAACTTGTTTCCAAGAGTCCATCACTGTGATATTCTCAATTTTCTCCATCTTTACATGTGTGCTGACTACGCGAGTATTAAGTTTTAGGCAAAATCTGCAGAATCATGCTAGACAGCCAGAAATCTGCTGTGCTTACTTCATTGGCTGGTTCACTTCAGTACAACTTTATAAACCTCAGAACTCAAACAGAGGTGAGGTTTTTTTTTTATTATTTGGAGAAATTACAGCTATGGATTGCAAATAGTTGTATGATTGTGAACAGCATTTAAAGGGTTATTTATTTGAACTTCTCATTGAAATTCGATGTTAAACTTAGTTCCGCTTTAATTTTTTTTTTGCCCAGCACTGTCTACTAATGTGTGCAATGTTAGATTATTGGCCCGCTGATCATTGTAGTGCATTGCAGGATGGGTGTTTACCATGTCCACTTCCTGTCATCCACAGGTACGCCAAGATGGCCGACCCTGCCGACTGGCTCAGAATCAATAGCACAAATGGGCAGATTGTGACCATGGCGATACTGGACAGGGAGTCCATATATGTGAAGAACAACATTTACGAGGCCACCTTTTTGGCAATGGATAATGGTGAGTCTCAGTGTGTGCAGCACCAATACACCGCTGTAATGCGCTCTTTATATAAAATTTTATCTATTCAATGTGCTCAATAATATTTGAGGTAAACACTTCATGTTTTTTTTTTTCTTGAATTTGCTCTGTACTCCACAAATTTTGGTTTTTAATAAAAGAATTCGGATTGTTCACATTTTACTTTTGCGGATAAGAATTTAAGCACTCATTATGCAGAATCAGACTATGAAACCTATTAAGATATTTAGCCAAACAGTATGGTGCCCTCAATTTGAATTACAGATCATAAATCGTACAGTACGTAGAAAAATCCGGGAAATTTTTTTTGTCCCAAATTTTATAGAGCTCACTCTAGGCATAAAATATTTGGCAAACTTTAACACCAACTTTTTGTGGCATACTAATGTGTCTATAGAAATAAATATGTGCGCCCATATGTGAGGGCAATGCGTTCTTTTCCTCTCCTGTGACATGCTGTTGTATTTTTGAATTTTGCTCTCCAGAAAGTCAAACATTGCTGAAAGTCAGTTTAGCACTATTTAAATAAACAGGAGATTCAACAATTTCTGTTATTTGGCACAAAAATAGCTTTTCTGTGTGACAACAGATAAGTGCCTAAACTTTGGATCTCCTTGAAATGCACCTAGCACCCATCATCGACGCACGGCATCTCGGGTTTCCATTTCATGATGGGGGAAAACTCATTGCATTACCATCAAAAATAGTTTGATTTATTTTGAGCATTGCAAGTGTCAACAGCTGTCAAACTCTTCAAAAGCCGTCTGATGACTAGTTTGCTGCCCAGGCCAGGAGCGGCATTTCTTTGGCAGTGATGCGAGGGGGCTGGCGGTGGGCTGTGAGAAGCAGGAAGCTTAAAGGAATCCGTTATCGGTTTTGTTTGAGGGATGAACCTTGTTCATTTTGCGAACTGTTTGAAATGCGGATGCGATGCGTGTTAGCAGCCAAATTAGCAGAACCTCTGCAGACGAGGCGGCGCGCTGTAGGTGTGTCGGCGATGATAATGCGAAGAGGATTATGATAATGAGAACTGAGGCGTGATGACATTTGGAGGGAAAACACTGTCAGAGGAATGCATTAAAATCTTCAACTATCAAACTTCTAATCCATTCTCCACCGTATTTAGCTCACAGTCACTCACACGAGCCTCCTATAAATAGTTTGTTGAGTCTTAACTTTATGACAAGGAACAGGAAAGTTGGCCGGGAAGTTTATTCTTCGTGCCTCTATATCCACCTCTTACAGGCATCTTGCATAAAATTACATTGCCTGGTGGTTCATTCATCAATCGTGGAAAAATGTGGGATGATATCATGCGAAGAATGTTCACACTTCTGAGCAGATTTTCTGAACATTGCTTTCTCTCCAAAAAAAAGAAATGAGATACATTCCCATTCACAATTAAAAATTCAATGTTTATTTTTATTGTTTGAATTTAGAAAATTCATGCAGTGTTTCTTCTTCCATTGAGAGGCACTTCAAAGAAACAGGAATGTTAGGGTTGTTCTTCATTCAGTTCTCTCTAGAAAACACTGAACTGAACATTTGGCGATCAAATGCACCTGGTCTTACGGAAGGGCTACATTTATGTAGAAAGGTTGCACGTTTGACCGCTATGTGACAAGCGCCCGTTATATGTTGTTAAGGCACTTCAACCTGAGCTACTTCTGCATTCTGTGAAAAGACGTACCAGTGGATCATAAACTCAAAGAATTCGAGCTGTGCGAGTCGCTCTGAATGAGGACTTTTCCCGAGCAAATGTCTGATGTGAAGTGATGCAGGACGGCAGAGGCGGTTGAAAACATTTCAAAGGAGTATAATCCAAAATACCCCAATGATTGACAGCTCAAGCCTTTAAAATCACCATGAGGTTTCTGCTGCATGTGAGATATGAGCTACTTTCCCTTCCACTGTGTTCACGATTCCAACTGCCATTTTACAGGGTGCTCACCGACAGCAAATGGTTTTTTTTTTTTTTTTTCCTTTTCCCAATATAGACATTGATCCTGGACTAGTGTAATATGAAGCAGGTATCATCAGTTATGTTTTGAGGGGACAACTACAGAAGAGCACAGATCGATATAACTGAACAGAACTGCTCTCTATCAGGTAGCTGTCCTTCGTCAGAGACACATATTATGCCCAAACTCACAGCTTTATCCTTTGTTTGATTGTGCTGTTTACCTGGTCAGTTGCTACTGAGATTTTCTATTCTCTCTTTTCAAGGAGAATTTTGTTGGCTTAACCCCACAAACTCTGACTTTTTTCACTTAAGTTTTACCTTAAGTAGATAAAACATTAAAAAAGCATTTTTTTTTCATATGAAAGGACAATGTCACATACATATTCTGCATCTGCTGGTTTCAGCGCCTCACTGAAGCTACATCTCACTTGTATTGAGAGAAAAATTCAAACCCTGGATACTATGTTTTCATGGCCTCTGCATTATATCAAATGGAAAATATCTAGATCTTGTGCATCATTTTATACACATTTCCCTGTAATTCAACAGGGCATATTTGGGATTGTTGGAAGCCTTGGGATCTCCACTAGAATTTAAAATAGGCCTGAAGTTCCATGGTTTCGAATACAGCAGCTGAATTTGACAGACCCATATACGCTTCTGTGGGTATTATAGGGTTAAGGTACATGTCACTTTCATGTCTCCAATGTTTCATTTAAAATGTTTCTCTGCTGTCTGGTTTTGAGCTAGAGTGTAGCGTTTCTAGGCGCTGAGAGAGAGGTGCTCTTTTCTAAGATGCTGAACCAAATTCTGGTATTTCAGCTGGATTAGGTTGTGACATTTCAGCTTCCCTGCACCCGGTACAGGTAACCTTTCCTGTCTAGTGAAGTAGCCATGTTCTGTAATAGCTTTACTCTGCAGTGTTTCTGTTTGAAAAGAGCAGGGGGTCATCTGATCGGGGGCACGCGAGGGGACCTGAATGAGATGTTTCCCATAATTCCACATCAGGCAGTAATTACAACATTTCAAGCTGGGTGAGCATGGTGAACATGACCTGCCTGTGTAATGGCTGTGGCATTCTGGGGTTCTGGCTGCATTTGTAATGCAAAAGTCAAGGACCTTGAAGGACAATGTTCAAAGCTGTCAGGGAACTGATTTGCGGATGATCACTCTAATTATAGCCTTGCGTATGAAGAAAAGACTTCAGCCAAGACTCCATTTATTAGCCCAATTCTGAAACATCAGTCGAGTAATTGAATTCACAGCTGTTGTTTGTTTGGATTTTCTTTTTCCGTGGCATATACCTAGCCTCGAAAAAATGTGCATTTTTGTGTTAACTCATCTGTTATCTTACCTGCACCAAAGAGTTGGGCGGTGGCTATGTTTTTGCCCTGTTTGTTTTGCTGTCTGTTTGTAAGCAGGATTATAAAAAAAAAAGTTCTGAACTGGTTTTGATAAGACTTTGTGGGAAGGCTACATATGACACCAGTAAGTGGTGATTTGATTCCCTCAGGGCAAGCACGAAATTCGAGGTCAACATCGCAAAAATTGTTGGTGCAGGCGGAGGTACGCACCCTACCGAGTGTCGTTCCAGTTTTAATCATATTTTTCAAACTATATTTAGATTTACTTGACTGAATGTGCTCTTTGCAGCAGGACTCCACACCATCTGCACGTTACAAAACATCTTGTGACTATGTTTGTAGTGGTTTGATTGGAAACGACTGAGGAAATGTTGGTTTTGTAGCATTCTTATCTTGCTGCATGTACCTGGCTACTATGTTAAGATGAGATTAGATAGTCCTTGTTGAACCTCGTGGGGAAATTTTTCCTCTGTATTTGACATTCCTTGTTACCTAGGAGCAATATGCAGTGACAGTGAAGCACCAGGGGACCAACTCTAGTTCTAAAGTGAGAGCCTCGGTCAGGGGCACTAGAAAGAGTGTTCCTATGCTGCATGGCTTTTGAGATTGGAGGAAACTGGGGTACCCAGAGTGCCTTGTAAACACAGGCAGAACATACAGACTCCATGCAGACTAGTCCTGGGGATCGTTTTCCAAAAGTTTTGTTGCTAACTATGTTAAGTTTTGTTGCTAACTATGTTAGCAACCATGAACTATGAACCAGCGCTGTGGTACAAACTTGTGGGAGACATATGTCTGGCCAGCCAGAACTGAGACCTCCTTATTGCATGAAAACAGCACAAACCACTGAGCCACCATGCTGTCATGGGAGGTCTTTTTATGATGTTAGAGGCAGACAGGGTTACCTCCAGGAAATTTCAGCTCCATGAAAAGTGCTCATTCTTTGCCCCAACCACCCTAGAAAATGTCAGTTTGTAATGTGAAGCTTCCTGTTAGGCAGAGCACCTGGGCGGTTTCTCAATACCAAGAATGCTAAGAACGGACTTGCATTCTTGGGAGGAACGTTCTCGCTAGTCGTTCTAGGAGGAGTGCACTTCCAAAGCTACGAGCACTCAGAACGCTGTCGACGGTTTGAGACGATGCGTTCTCGTTGGTAATATGCAATACGCCAGCCAGTGAGCCGCGACTTCCTCCGCCATCATCCTTTTTTTCCCACTAATGTTATCTGTGGGGGAAGAAGGGTCTGTGAGCGTAAGCTAGTTAAGGTGCTTAGCTTAGCTACGTTCCTCTGGCTGTTGCGGAGTTTCTCTACCCTGAAAACATTGGAGCATATTCGACATAAAACATTGAAAAGCAGCCAATATTCCAGATGTACTCAGATAATAGTTCCTCGCCTTAAAATTACCAGAAGTATATTTAGCCAAGAAATAGCGAACGAATATTGCAACAACTAAAGACTTAAGCCGCTTCCACACTGGACGTGAAACGAATTTTTCACACGACAGATTACATTCAAATTCAATGCAAAGACGCGACTTTGCATTGACTTTGAATGTAAATCTGTCGTGCGAAAAATTCGTTTCGCGTCCGGTCTGAAAGCAGCTTTACCGATCCTGCCCTTCTCTGGTCGTTCTCAGGGGCGTCCCACTCCTGCTTGGTTGCCGAAAAGAATTCTGGGATATGCGTGCTGTTAAATTCACACAAGTTACCATCCGATGCATCCTTGGAAAAATGGGCGTGTCAAGAACACTTCCGGGACTGGTAACCGTTCTCGTTGAGATGCGAACTTTGAATCGAGACAGTACGTGGTCTCAGACGGATGACATTTCTCAAGTTCACAAGAAAAGAAGTACAGAGAAGAACGCATATTGAGAAAAGGCACTGGTATCAGAGCCCTTACCTGCCCTTGCCTAACTGCAGCCCTGGTGTCAGTTCCTGTGGGTATGTTTGGGTCCTCTGTGAGTATGAGGCTGTATTTCATGCCGTAGGGTTAATCCCTACACCCTACATCCAGCAAAGTCACTTCCCTTCATAGTGAAAACTCTGAAAGGCAGCAGGGAGTAGGATTCCCTAATAATAGTAGTTTGGAATGCCCTTTGACGCATTTCGGGGCTGTCGCATTCTGTTTAGGCAAGTGTAAAAACAGGCAGCCTGTTCACGGGAGAACTGCTTTCACTGGTCATTCATCGGTTTCACTGTAGCTTTATTACCAACTGCATTGCTTTCAAAATGCAACAATTTGCCTCCAATAAAAAATAAAAACGTTCGTATATAGCTAGTATTAGCCATTGGACTTTAGTAAGCAATTTGGCTGGGCGAGGTTTTTTAGCCTTCTGTGGGTTGCTGTCATTTTCCTGCATGTTGCAGAGTCACATACGTCATTGGGCTCGGGTCGTCACACGGCATTATGGGTGCAAAGTGACCATCACTTGCTCACTTCGGAAATGACCATTTTGTCGGGCACTTTGAAGGGATGAGTTTTACACACTTTGGATTGGAATGCCCTTCAATATGGCCTCGGTGGGCGTGGCCCTCTTCATGTTCACTTTGAAGTGAGCAACCCCAGCTTTTGAAATATAGCCTGAGCGTGGCACCCTTTTGGCTCCGCCCCTCTCCCCAGGCTCTCCAGTGGCCAGTGGCACCGGGACTCTGCAAATCCACCTGCTGGACGTCAACGACAATGCACCCGAGCTGCAGCCCAAGGAGGCTCAGATGTGCGAGCGGCGGAGGTTCGGCGGCATCAATGTCACCGCCTCGGACGCCGACACCGAGCCCAACGTGGGGCCGTTTGTTTTCGAGCTGCCCAACTTCCCGCAGAGCGTGCGCCGGAACTGGACCATATCCCGCCTGAACGGTGAGCTGCGCCCCGGATACCTCAGCGCACAGCGCCCTGTGTTCACAGCCAATCAGACTTAACAGGGCTGCTGTGTGGCTTGTCATTGTACACCTTCCATTGTCAATGTAAATAAATGTAGAAAATAGACAAAGAACACACACACAGATTTAGTTTTAAAGTGTCTATCTGCCATCTTTAATTTGACTTAGTTTATACCTTCTTGTGAAGATTCTGTTGCGATCGATTCAACGCATTTACTCTGGCAAAATTCTTCAGTAAATGCAGTTAGAAATGGGTCCCTTTGGGTATGACTTCCCATTAGAATTTGATCATTTGCATCGAACTAAGGAACTAAGTGATTTACCGAGGCATAACGAACAAGCCAAGTGCATCTTTTTAATTATGTTGATCAATATTACTATGTTAGATGACATACTGTAGTTAGTTGTCTCGAGGCAGTTTATTTTCAATGTGCAGTATGTTTGCTCCTGCTGGTTTATTTTCTTAGAAAAATTAGAGATGCTGCAAGTAATTTTTTTTTTTTTTGCATGGAATTATAGGAATATAAGAGAAAAGATCTCTAAAGCAACCACAGGATGTTAAAAAGTCCTTCAAAACTGGGAAAAAAAAACTCATTTCATCTATGACTGCTTGAATACTGCCGTTTCAAGTCAACATGTCCCAAGGATGAGATCATTCAGTGAACTAATTATTCTACTCAACTCAATGTCAAATATACAAAATAACAAATCAGCTTTTACAAAATGATTAACTTAGAGGCAGATGTGCAGATGTCACAAAATTAGCAAAGGAGTAGAACAATTATACTGTATTTAAATCAAAAAGGGGTAAATCTAATGAAGGTGAAAATAATAAAATATTTTTTAAAATACAGTCAGTTATGATAAAATATCTAGAGGAGTCCGTTTTTGCGTATTTTACTGGTTAACAGTTACAGTAATCACAATGTTGCCAGAATGTGGAACCAAACTCATCAGAACAGAGGCTAAAGCTGTGAACCTCTCATTGCTCGTATTCTTGCCACACACAGATGGAGCACCTACAAGTGAGCACTGGACAGGCAACGGCCCTTAGGCAGTGGTGTTGTACCCTGATCATCTGGAACAGGACCCAGCTCTATTCCTCGATGAAAGCATCTATCTGCATGTCAAACTGTGGATAAAATTATGTTTTACGTCCACCACTCGTTTCACTCATTTAATGGCTGCTCCCTCAGGGGAAAGCACGCAACCTGCAGAATATTTTAGGTGGATCAAACAAGCAGCTCGCAGCCAGACTGCTGAGGGTTTTTTTAAATATCAATTGACAGTGTTTATTGACTGAAATACAAAGACAGACATGCAAACTTATTTCTGCTTTGTGCTCCCTTCTCTTCAGATCAACAATAATGTCTTATATGTCCTTGTAATTGTTGGAGTAAACATGATGAGGCATTGTGTTATTGCGCACTTCTACAACCCAAATTCCAGAAAAGTTGGCATTATATGGAAAATGTAAAAAAAAAAGATATCAAAAAGGAGTTTGTTCACCCTCTATTACACCTAAAACATGGCAACAACACCGCATTTTAACTTGTTAATTCAATTCTCTATTTAAAATACACACTTACCTTAAATCAGATCACAACAAGAGACTCCAAAAAAGTTTGTGTGGGGGCAATTTAGGACTAATAACGATGTGACAAATTGCACTAAGGTGATGCGAAACAAGTGATGTTAAACAGGTGAGCTTATTGCATTGTAGTATGGTTTGATGCTCACCAATTTTTCAACAGATGCATGAGATTATAATCCATCACTTTATGAATAACAGTCCCCAAAGACAATTCAGTAGGATTATAGGCATTTCACCCGCTTCAGTGCGTAATGTGATTAAAAGATGGTAGGAAACTGGTCAAATATTGGTGAGTAAAGGGCATGGCCGAAAACCACTTCCGAAAGCATGTGATCTTTGATACCTCAGTTGTCTCTGTCTTTAGAGCTGTCATGAGACTGTAATGGATATCACAACATAGGCTCGGAAATACTTTTGAATACCTACTTTTCAGTGAAAACCATTTGCCACTACATCAAGGGATGTAAGTCAAAGGTTTACAATGTTAAGCTGACGCCATTCATCAACACTGACTAAAAGTGCCGCCGACTTCTCTGGGCTCACTCTCATCTGAGATGGTTAGTAGTGCAGTTGAGCCATGCTTTGTGATGAATCAATATTTCCAGTGATTTTTTTGGACAGAAAATAGTTGCCATTTTCTCCAGACCAAAGATGACAAGGACAACCCAGATTGCTGCAGGTAGACTTTACCAGGTGATGTATTCAGGACCTAAATGTTAAGTGAGTGGGATAAGACGTGGTGATGCTACACATTGGTAAACTGTGTCAACTTTTTTGGACTCTGTTGCAGTCATCACATTGTGTATTTCAACACGCAATTACACTCATGTTAGAACTTTCAAATAATGTGCAGTTGTGCTGTTTTAAATATAGTAGAAGGTGAATGGTCTTTTCATATCAGTCCTTTTTTATTTTATTTGCAGTTTCCATGATGTGCCAACTTTGTCAGAATTGGGGTTGTATATTCATGCACTGTTTTTAGTTGACTGGTAATTCCAAACTCTGAGAGGTTTGTATCTTCGAGGGTCTACAATATAAACAAATTGTAGACCTTGACCGCATCAGAGATCCATGTGGAGTCCTTATGCCATATGTAGTATGTGTCTGACGCACATGTCTGCATGCAGGTTACTACGCTCAGCTCAGACTACGCATTCCGCACCTGGAAATGGGCGTGTATGAGATCCCGGTCATCGTGACGGATTCAGGGAATCCACCGCTCTCCAACAGGTCAATCATCAGGGTGAAGGTTTGTCCCTGCGATGAGAACGGCGACTGTTCTTCTGTGGAGGCCGTGGCAGCTGCAGGCCTGGGAACAGGAGCCATTGTGGCTATACTCATCTGCATCATCATACTGCTGAGTGAGTATACACGTGTGAGCATGCACATGCACGCATACACATTCACACACATGTACGCAGGCCCTCTCACATAATATGCTTACACACACGTGCACACATACACATTAACTCACATGAGGGCACACACACACATACCGCGCATACACACACATACACGCACACGTATGCATATACATACACACAATCACACCCGCACAAACACGTGTTTATGCGCAAACACGCTTGCATATTGCAGCATATATTTCATGCAGTGTGTTTGTGTGTGTTGCAGTCCTGGTGCTGCTCTTTGTGATGTGGATGAAGCGGAAGGAGAAGGAGAGACAAACTAAACAGCTCCTGATCGACCCGGAAGATGACGTCCGGGACAACATCCTGAAATATGATGAGGAGGGAGGCGGAGAAGAGGACCAGGTCAGGCCGCAGGCACATGTACCCTCACACTCACTTATGTGTACATTCACACTCACACATGTGTACACTCACACTCTCACTCAAACACTCTCACTCTGACACGTGCACTCACACTCACACACGTTCACACTCACTTAAACTTACACATGTACGCACTCTCACTCACACACTAACACTCTCACTCACACATGTACACTTACAGGCACACACACTAATGCTCTCACTCACACATGTACACCCACACTCGCGCACATTAGCGCTCACACATACAGCATGTACACTTACACTCACACACATGTACACTCTCACTCATGCACATGTACACTCACTCCCACACATACGTATACTGGGGGTGGTCGAATCATCTGGAATTCTATCTTAAATACCAGCTTCGTGAAGCTCACATGAAGCTCACAATTGACTGTTTCTGTTGAGCCTGGTCCGGATATGGATTGATTCAATTCTGCGGTGATTTTTAGAGCTCTTGTTCTGTGGTTATTAGCAGCCATCTCACCAAGTGCCCATCTGTCCCTGTCGAAAAGCTTTGACTTGCGATCGCTTTTATGTTTTGTTGTTGCTGTTTTTGATGTTCGGCATATGCTGTCATAATTCTTGACTCAGTTGCCCTTCCCACCTACAACAATTTTGCTGTTTTTGTTACCGACTCGTCTGCAATTCGGGTACCAATAATTTGACCTCTTGGAAACTCAGTTAATATTTTCATCTTGATTTGAAGACTACCTAGCAAAGTTTAAATGGTGGTTAGGCCTCTCTTAAGGAGATACTTACCCTTAACCAGAATTCAAATGAATGGGATGCTTCTGTAATTATGGTTTGGAGACTTCCCGTTCGAAGCCATTTTTCAGGGATGATTCCAATATTTTGCATACACATACATGTAGCCATGTACAAAAACACTTAAAAACATATGCTTGCACATCCATATGCAAACACACCCTAACCCACTCACTGTAAATTCAAACACGCTTGTGCGCACCATAAAAAAACCGTGCAATACAAAGACATAATCCTGTCAAAGTATACCACAACTCAGAGAATGGAGGCATTAGGTCAGAGGTCTCTTCCATGCAGTCCTGTGAATGGACCAGACCAGAGCAGGTTACCCTGTTGTGTTCATTGTGGTGTGGTTCGGGAGTTCTCTCCGCATGCTGAAGAGACGGTTAGGGACGTGCTGCTCGGTACGTGTTTCTGAGAACTACCTTCTCGACAGGATTACGACCTGAGTCAGCTGCAGCAGCCCGAGTCTCTGGACCACATCATCAGTAAGGCTCCTGGAGTGCGTCGTGTGGACGAGAGACCCATGGTCGCCGAGTCACAGTACCCTGTCCGACCAACGCTGCCCCACCCCGGTGACATCGGAGACTTCATCCACGAGGTAGGTGACCTCTCACACACTACCATACACACCCCGTTTAGGGTTCTCAAATCAATGAGGGAATGAATGAACATTGCTTTTATATAGCGCCTTCTCATAGACACTTAAAGCGCTTTGGGTAATGTCATTGCACCACAACCAATATGAAGCACCCACCTGGGTGATGCGATGGCAACCATTTTGCTCCAGAACACTCATCAGACATCAGCTTGAGGTGCAGAGGGAGAGGAAAATTGCATAGCCAATTAAATCAGGGTATGATTAGATGGCAGGTTGAATGAGCAAGGTTACAAATTTATTCCAGAAACTGGGGAACCCCCTACTTTTAAGAGTGTCATGAGTCAGGACTTCAATTTAACATCTCATCCAAAAGACGACAGTTGTCATAAGTCCAATTTTTAAGGTTGGCGGACAAGAGGATTATAAAAGAAAGCTGAACCAAGGACGAGGGCAGCAAATTAGCTATAGGGAGAGTCCTAATGTACTCTACATCCGTTGAATTCTTTGTTACAATGCTTATTTGTATGGTCCCCATCAAATAAACAAATAATGATTAAATAAACTGGCCATGAGACTCCAGCTATTGACTGACGTATTCCAGAACTTAATGAATTCAAAAGGGGATACTTTTGCAGGAATTAAAATGTAGATGTTGTGATATAATACGGCTGTGGTTGGCAGACCTGTTCCTCAATGCATGACGGCTTGAGTTTTTTGGATGACAATAATGAAGTAAAACCAAGAAGTTACTTTGACATTAGTACATGTTCCAGACTTCAGAGGAGTGGGGTGGGGGTGGGTTTGCTCTATGTTGTCATCCAGTTAACTCAAGTTATCCTTCTCTTTATGTATGTCTTATGAATCTTACGAATGATATATGAGCCATTAGAGTGCAGAGCTTTAGCAAACAGGAAATCTGTTGCTCGTGTTTCTTGATCATAACTACAATAAATCTGTATTATAAATGTGGTTGTTTGTGCTATTGGCTTTCTGCCCATTTTATAGATGGTGATTCAGTAAGCTTTTACAGTTAGCAGTGCTTGTGGCAGGGCAGTGTCGGCTGAATGACATATCATTGCTCCCTTGTGTTACGGGCTGTGCTTGTGATTCTTTGCATTCTGCATCGTAGGGCAGTATCACAGGACAAGCATATTGGTCTCCCTAAATATCTTCCAGATTCAGTTTAATTTAGAAATCCCAGCTTGGTGCATCACACTAACACTTGCGCAAGCTTCTCAAATACCTAGTATAGCTTTGTTTCTCTGAAGATATTTCTTCCCAACTGGGAGTTTTTTCTCACCTGTTTTTGAGATTTTTCTTTTCTCGACTAGAAGTTTATGTTACTTCATTAGCTATTTTGGGGACTTACCTTGAATTCACACCATGAGCGATTTTTGTGGATTTGGCACCAAAATTTACTCAGCTGAGGGAGGGGAAAGAGCTTCCTGTTTCATTTCGACAGTAGTATCATGCAGCCGTTTGAAAAAAGATGTGTGTGCATCATAAATTATTTGTGTTTCTACTGTAATGTATTGACACTTGGAATTGTTTGTTCTCGCTCGCTGTAGTAGCTATCTTTTTTGCTATTGACCAGTGTTTCCCTCTAAAAGTGGATAATTAGACACTTGTTATGTTAATTAGCTTGCTACTCAATAGCAAGCTGGCTAAAATTACAAACAAGCACCGTATAAAACTTGCTTCCAGTTTATTAGTCTGGGCTAGATTGCAGTCATTGAGCAGAAACTACCCACTAAGTACCATTTCAGGCGCTTGTTCCTGAAAGTGTTTATAACCTTGATTAATAACAGACTCAATCGAAATTATGGTCTATTCCTCAATCTTGTGCACAGAAAGAAGAAGGAACATTTATTTGCAAATGGTTGAAATCAAAAGGAAAATTTGGAAGCTCAAAAGTCGATTGGCTGTTGACAGGTGCCCAGGAAAAGTTGAGCTGTGGGTGCTTTTACCAGTCCGTTTTCTCTGCTCAGTAGTCCGGTCTCTGAATCACTGACCATAATTAAGAATGAATGGACTTCTGGCAACTGGGTGACCAAATCGCTTATTGTGTTAAGCCCTGGTCACATCTGCATGCGCCTTGCAAAGAGTTTCGTGCTTCACAGCGAAACAGGATATGCAATCGATAATAATGTGGTCTCTGTGCTGACAGCTATTATATGCACATTTTTTTTTATCTTTGGTTTGATAATTAGTCAGTGCTACACTGAGCAAAATTTCATAATATTAGGCCAACAGTATGATGCTGTCCTCCGTTGCGATATGCCAGCTAGAGGAGTCAAAATTTCGATCGGCAGATATCAGGGTGACACCATGAATTTGCGATCAAAGTTCAACTTGTTCCTGTCTCTACAATGCAAAATATGCAAAATCACTTTGCAACCGGAAATGGCGAGTATTTTCACCTTTCGCACAAAGTTGCAAGGGAGTCAATGACAGGCAAAGCTAAATAATGCAGCTTTAAATGCTAGTGTGACCAGGATTGGCATGTACCCTACTGCTACTCTGTAAAGCATCTTTGTGCCAGTAAAAAGTGCCATACAAATAACAATGGACTGAATGTAACGTACGCATACACAGGGCCTGAGAGCGGCAGACAACGACCCTACTGCTCCGCCCT
Organism: Gymnothorax javanicus; assembly: GCA_029692085.1. NCBI lineage: Eukaryota > Metazoa > Chordata > Actinopteri > Anguilliformes > Muraenidae > Gymnothorax > Gymnothorax javanicus. The sequence continues at coordinate 36,002,211 of CM056202.1, forward strand.
ACGACTCGCTCCTAGTGTTCGACTACGAGGGCAGCGGCTCCACCGTCGGATCCGTCAGCTCCCTCAACTCCTCCAGCAGCGGCGAGCAGGACTACGACTATCTCAACGACTGGGGCCCGCGCTTCAAGAAGCTGGCCGACATGTACGGAGGCGGAGATGACGACTAGGCCCGGACGCCGGCCAAGGCCAAAACCGCACCGCCCACAACCCCTGTCCAACGAGACGGGACTGAAACGGTGGGTCGTCCCAGCCCACCCCCTCACCACCACCTCCTGCTGACTGGGTTCCAAACTCTCGGCTTTTTAAATGGTACTTATTCCCGTGGCGAGTATTTTTTATTTTATTTTTTTTTTTTTTTTGTCGTCTGATTTATTTTCGTCGTTACTTCTGTTCCTGTGGAAAGAGCCTCTTGTGAGAGCTCGGGCATTCTCACGCACACGGCAAGAACAGGAGCGCCTGCACACTGGAAAAAGAAGAAGAAGATGATGAAGGGAGATGGAAAAACATTGGTTGCTTTTTTCTGTTTATCACTACAGTGAGTGTGAGATGCTATTCTGTCCTAACTTGAATTCCTAAGAACAGGAGCACTGCTGTTTTAAAGTGCCTTTTGTGGTGTGCTTTATTGGATTCCCGCTATCTCAGGATTGGTTGCCATTTTGAATGCTTTTTCGCTCTTTCTGACTCTGTCTCAATGATGTGAAAATGTTCCCATCAGTAACTCGGGGTGCAGGTACATTAAAAAAAAAAAAAAAAATTGGCACGGTTTGTTCTTTTGCCTTTTGAGAAAGTAAAATTGGTTTGGAATTGAATGGAGGAAAGTGCTTTGTGCAGGTAGCACACTGCTATTGGTGGGATTAAATTGCTGTTTTAATAGCTGGGCGGATTCATGCTCACATGCTAAATCCTGTATATATGAAGCCCCTTTGTCTTTCTGAAGGGTATTTAAAAAGCCCAAATTATTCAGCATTTCTCTCAAAAGTCATTTGAGGACATTTCTTTTTTAATGTAGAGCTTTATACACGAGTAGAATACAGTTTGCCCTGTGATATAGTGAATGGATTTTGAATGCTAGACTGTTTAATACAGTCAATTGCAGTATTGCTTTTGCACTTTCTAGAGTTTATGTAGGCATGACATGAAGTTACAAGATAGTAATTTTTGTAACATTCTGTGAATCTTACACACAGAAAGACACTTCGGAGAGTATGCCTGTGTCGGTGTATATACGTATGTGCGTGGGTCTGTGTATGTGTGTGTGTGTGTGTGTGTGTGTGTCAGTCATTAATTAATGTATTACTCCAGAACACTGATTAAGTCCAGAACTGCATGACCAACTGTCCACTGGAAGGATTTGGCATGGCACTTACCCTGTGGCTAGATTTTGGGAAAGTCGTTAGCGTAAAATATATAAGCCAATAAAAATATTTCAGTGTTTTAATGTTTATTTTTTGGATTTCCTCACACCATCGGTGGTCTATCTCGTGTCATCATTGGTCAGAATAGCAGACCTCCTCTGCTGGGAGAACATAGGATTGGAGGACTCTATCACTCCACTGCCTATTACTGCTTTGTGCTTTTTTATTTCCTCTCTTTCGTTGTCTGCCCTTTTGTTTAAATACTAACTTTTCGATGAAACAAATATAAATGGCCTCATGCAACCTATTTCTCTCTCTACCTCTCTCCTTTCTCTCTCTCTCTCTCTCTCCATCTGTCTTTCTCTATCAGTTATGTTATGTGGCCTGTTAATCCACTGGTAGACCCAGGTGAAGCACGAGTAAAGACTAGACCCATAAATGTGTGTTCATTTTGCACACAGGGGAGGCTATAAATGAAAATGTGGGGTCCTCAACTTTGCTGGTTTGCAATTCTCAAAGCCTTATGGAACTGGCTCTATCAATTAACCAGGTGATTTTTGCAGCTTTATGTCCTTAAATTCTCTCAGAAAAGCTTATCTTTGAAGGGAGAGCGGAAACATGAAGAGACCAGAACGAGGAGAGGGAGTGAGAGATTGAAGCAAAGATTGGTGCAGCCAGTGACCTCCATGACTTTTCATTGTTGGGCTGATTGGATGACAGATCTTTTAATAGTCCTGCACCATTGGTAGTACTGTCTTTATGAGGGGAAAAACATGAAATAAAATAAAGTGGTGTTATTTGTGCAGCATTTGAGCGCAAAACAGACGATACTCAGAACAAAGGGATTAGACACGGAGAGCAAAAATTATCATGCAATGAAGCTACTGCGGGAACCAGCTTTGATCTCGGAGCAAGTGCCTCTGTGCCTGTTTTAGGACCGCTAATGAAGAGGTACTGAGTTTACCCATATTGCTCTGTGAGGACCGTGTCTTACGGGGATGCATCGCGCACCACAGAGTTTAGCCGCTGCGCTAATGTGAACGGGGTCAAACTGAGGTGAGTCGGGTTCAAGCTCCAATCGGGAGAGCCTCAGACCACCTTTTCATTCCACTCAGACAAAACAACTTGTATTCATATATTTATTCCTGTATTTATTTGCTTTACTTTTTGTCACATTGTCATTGCGTAATTCTGTCCAATATTCTATTCATTCTTCTTTACAAATCATGTAAGAATTTCAGAATCTTTTTTTTCTCTGACAGATTGCCCATATCATTGATGGGCATTATGTTAACTTCAATGTTTTAATGTTCTGAGATATTTTAAGGGATTTTGGTATCTTCCTGGCAGCCTTTATGAAAGGAACTGTTACACAACTTTTCCCCTTCTTACAGGATCAGTGGCTTTCTCTGCCGATATGTCCACTGGGGGTGGCAGAGTCCTTCATTTTGATTTAATAAATCCTACTCTGACATACGTTTTGGGCGATTTGACGTTCTAAAAAAAAATGCAACCTGCTTGCTCATGATTTGTGCACTCCTACACCCTGAGCCCATACTTTATTACTGATGCAAGAGAGTATAAGCCATACTGACCTGGAGAGATGGCTGATCGTGATACATATCAATATTGGTGTTAATATTGACGACAGTAATGGGAAAAGATGGTGTTGACAAAGCTGCTAATATTCCAGTTGGTGTTCTGCACTTGCTCGATTGCACCAGTCACGGAAAAAACAGGAGTTGCTTCAGCAGTTCAAACTGCTCGTCTGTTAAGAACCTCTTGCTGTGTGCGCCTTACTCAAGAGGGAGAAAATGCTAAGTAGGCAACAAGCATTTGACCCCTCTGTATTTGTGCCAGACTTGCATTTTCTAGAAAGAGCTTTAGTAGTGAGCATCAGACACTGCTCTGCCCTAGATGAAAAGATAAGCTAACTGGCTGTTGGCATGTGGACAGGGCCTGACCTTCAAAACCATGAGAACCTGCAAATTCTCTTGCTGTCATTACCCAGGTTTTTGTTAGCAGTATAATGCGCGTGCATTTCTTGTGTGAATTCCTTCGCATGGACCAGACATGGGTATGAAAGTAATGTGTGTGCGTACAGCTTGCACAATATCCTATTCCCATCCAGGCTTAATGGAAGATGTCATATGTTCCAATATGAAATCAAAAATTCATTCTAGATATAATTATGCCAAAATAAATGTGTAATGAATGCAACTAGTAATTATGCTTGACTGTAGTGCAATGTGTAGTTTGCATACATTTCTGTTTATTAATACAACAGTTTATACCATTAATTTCCAGTCCATTTCTGGCCATAAGCACTCACATATGCATGCAATTTCATGTGCACAGGGACATGCAACACATGCATGGGTGTAGACACACACGCTGGACCCACAATAGAGATTCTGGGCTATGAGACCATGGTGAATGGATGCAATTTAAAAAATGTTAAAGCCTGAGAATTTTGATGGCAGGCTTACTTTTTTAAAAAGGCTAGTATTCAATTATTTTTTTTTAACCCTGTGAATCACGTGTGACCTTTCTTCTTTGTGAATTATGCTACATGGTGAAAAATACGTGGACCCCAGCTCATGCAACATTTTCATCCCTGAACTATAGGTTTTAACATGGAGCTGTTCCCCCCTTTGTTACTTTAACAGTCTGCACCTTATTGTGGAGGCTTTCCATGAGATCTTGGAACACTTGTTTCTTGTCCAGCCAGAACATAATCAGTGATGTTGAGTAGTGATGTTTGGCGATTAGGCCTGGCCTGAAGTCTGCTTTCCAGGAAATCACGGTGGTCTTGGATGTGTTTTGAGGTCAAGAATGACAATGGGGGCATTGCCACTCATAAACCGGAAAAGTTCCTGCTCCTACGAAAACTGTTGGAGGCCTAGAATAATCTGGAATGATATTTAGCGGTAGAGCATCGTGGATTCCTTCACTGGAACTAAAAGACCAAGCTCAGAAGATAAAAAAGCTGGCCCAGACCAAAGAGTGTCCACATATGTTTGATCATGTAGTGTACAGTGTAATTTAATTTCACCCCACCATCTGCAAGTATCAAACATTATAGAGTTGATAGTGGTTCAGCGGCTAATAGTAAGTCATCAATATGGTCTCATACCTTTCTCTTGGGGTTCTATCATGTTTGCACTGTATGTATATACACAAATGACAAAATGTAAAGTTATGGTACTGCATACTCTCTATTAAGTCAATCAATTAAGTCTTATTTCAATATCAGTGAATGAGTGTGGACAAACAAGTGTTCATCAGGACAAACTGAATTTTGTATGAAGCTCATCCTTAGCTTGGCCAGGTGTTATCTCTAAAGCTCCATACTTGACAGTTTGGAAGATTTTGGTGGTCAAGTGCATTCATTGCAAGCTGTTATTATGGCAGCAACCTGGAACAGGAAGCTGTTCTTCATTCTGCACTCGTAGTTCACACCTGAAATAGTGCTTCATAGCCTTCTTTTGCGCTATGCCTGGGTATGTGTGTTCCTTTTTATGTGTTTGTGCACACCAGTGCCTGAGCTGGTGTCTAGACCTGTGTATTTGTATTTGGAAAGGATTGACTGTGTTCCAAATTGTGGGTGCGTGTATTGTGAGTGTACATGTACATTCATATCTTTGACAAAGGAACAGAGCATGAAATCTCTCCACAGCGCCCCTTGTGGCTATTCTGGGACCTACACACTAAGCTGTGACATTCCGGTTATAGAAGACTGATCTGTCACAAAAGATTATGTTGGGCGTCTGGCAGGAAAAAAGACTGATAAGTTTGCTAGAGACTGAAGCCCCAAACCTCACGCAAGCCCTTGAATAGAGCAGAATCTGAAAGTGGATAGTGGAACAGGCATAACATTAAGGTAAATTCCACTTAAAGTATAAGGAACTTAATGTTACTCACATCCTGTGTGTACATAATGTAGAAATTGCTTGAAACTAAAAGAAAGTTAGAAAATGTACATGTACAATTGGAGATTTTTTGCATGTCTTTTTATAACTGAAAAAGTAATCATATAGCAATGATTATTATCTTGAAATTTAAGGTATTGCAGCTCGCATGGCAGTGGTTGTTTTCTGAATGGAATTCTGATATGTTCCACGCTTACACTGGTTAAGAGGAAAAAAAAAAAACAATCATTACAAAGTTAACAAGTAACAGACATTTTTGTACACTGTCTACAGCACAAATATTTTGTAATGTTGTTTGTACCATTTTGTACCAAAAAATGTATAGAAAAAAAACACTCAAAGGTTTAAAAAAGGGACAAGAGCTTCTTGGTTTTGAGTATGTGTTTCTTGTGCCAGCGCAGTCATTTGGTTTCAAAAACATAAGCAGCCTTGTTGATTCCTTGTGTACAATAAAAATGGAGCTGGCTATCTGATGTCAGTATCCCTGTGTTATAAATAAAGTACCTTTCTTTTGAATCTCCTTTTGTCATGTGTCTTTTGTCATAACTTTCAATACTGGAAATTACCCTCTAAGTCATTATTATTATTACAACGTTGTATTATTAATAATAATAATAAACTGTATTGAATATGTCAGTTGCAGTCATGTACATACATACTTGGATTATGACACAATTTTCATCATCTTGGCTGTTTATGCCAATGCAATGGATTTGAAAGAAACAATACGTGCTTGAAGTTTAGATGTTCAGCTATAATATGTGGGTCTTGTCAAACACATTTTATGAACCAGGTAGGAATTACAAACATTTTTATATGTATCTGCCAAATTTTTCAGTTTCATGTTGGTTGCAGTAGATTTTACCACTAGTAGCATGGAATCCGATTATGTCCCTGAACTTCTCACGCTTTTCTTTTCTCAGGGGTTGGAAGCTATGAAATTGCATGAAGACGTTTCAAATTGCCTTTTATTTAATTTTAACAATTGAAACGATCATGACGCACAGGTTAGATCGCCTGATGTGGCGTAAAGGTAGTGCGGAAGTTCCGGAGCAGTTTATCTTTCGTAAAGCATTGATCTATTTATAAGTAAATTATTTTTCTGTTTTGAATTTAGCCCATTAGTTCATCGCTGTTAGGTTGCATAGGGGAGATAAGCCATGTCTTCAATTGCCAATTGATTATTACTATAATTGGAAAACATGTTAAAAAAGGAAAATGTTTGAGAACTAGCTAGGACTAATTGTTGTTATAAAGAGATGTATCTGTGCCCCCCAATTTCCAGTTTGGCATCAGCCCTGCGGCTCATCATTGGTTCATTGGTTATATTTTCTGATAAACCCTCTGTATTAATTTTGATGAAATCTTCTTTACTAAATAGTTAACTTCCCTGCACCAGTTTAGATTTTTCATCTTAAAGATGACTTGCTTTACTAGCAGTGACAGCTCTTTGGAGGCCATTCTGAGGGTCAACCGCAACACATACCAAATACAAATACCATGACTGAAATTATCTCCAGACCTTTTATCTGGTTTCCTGTGGATGAAATAAAGTGTAAATAACATACACCTGGGCATTAAATGACTGAATGGCCAATTGTGCAATAATTTTTGAGCCCTTAAAAACTAGGGGACCACATATACCAAGAGCTGTAGTTCCAATATTGTTCACCTACTTGCTCACCTTGTTCACCTAGTAGATGCAAATATCCTCTAAGTCCAAAAGTTTTTTCTGTTTGTTTTTTGTTTTTTTTCCCCTCAGTCAATATGCTGAGGTAGACAGCTAAGATAAACTTTTTCAATGTCCAAATATGTATGGACCTAGCAATATGTTATTTGTTTAAGCTGGCCACTGCTCTATATTTTTTGGGTTTTCATTATGGATAAAATCAACTCAACTCACTGCAGATCACATTCCTGGTGATATCTGAGAGTGCATCAGAATAATTTAAAGGTCAGTTCAGTTCAGTTCAGTGGAATTTTGTCTCACAAAAATTCCATCTTTGCTTTTGGATTAACATGGAACGCGTGCAAATGATCTTTCAGAATTACTGAGGGATCAAACAGCCTCTGATTTCAGCCTTCAAAACACCAGAACACCAAAATTTCCTTCAAGCTCTTCGGTCCTGAAAGTGCAAGCATGCACACAGACTTCCATATTCACACAATTAAGAAGTTTATAATCCAGCATCAATGCTGAAAAATAATGTGTTTCTCCAAATCAACTAATTCCTAAACCCATCATTTCCCACACTGTTTTTTTTTTTTTTTTTACCTTCAATTTGCTTCAAGCCTGATGCGTGCTGTTTTTTAAACCCTAACCCTACTTCCCCATAGTTTTGGCTCTGCCTTATTGTAAAAATTATATCACTAAAGAGATTAAGATAATGCAGACGTTTATAATATGGTGATAAGTATGAGGTCATCCAAATGAAGGAATAATTCACTAAACCTTTTGTAGCTCCTGAACATACGGCCTTCACTTTAAGTTCCAAAATACTTGACTACATAAAGACAAGGATGACAGGGAATAAAATACTGTGTTCATGTTGAACATTTTTGAAGTGGTAGGAGAAACTCAGATATGGGTAATAATGGCAAAATCCACATGCTAGCTATAGCTATAGAACCAACATACTACAAACCCTGATTCCAATGAAGTTGGGATCACGTTGTGTAAAACGTGAATGAAAACAGAATACAATGATTTGCAAATCCTTCTCAACCTATATTCAATTGAGTACACTACAAAGACGAGATATTTTATGTTCAAACTGATAAACTTTATTGTTTTTTTTTTTTGAAATATTAACTCATTTTGAATTTGATGCCTGCAACACACTCTAAAAAAGCTGGGACAGGGGCATGTTTACCACTGTATTACATCACCTTTCCTTTTAAGAACACTCAGTAAGCGTTTGGGAACTGAGGACACTAATTGAAAAAGCATTGTAGGTCGAATTCTTTCCCATTCTTGCTTGATGTCGTATTTTGCACTTCATAATGCGCCACACATTTTCAATGGGAGACAGGTCTGGACTGCAGGCAGGCCAATCTATTACCTGCACTCTTTTACCACGAAGCCACGCTGTTGTAACACGTGCAGAATGTGGCTTGGTATTGTCTTGCTGAAATAAGCAGGGAGGTCCCTGAAAAAGATGTCACTTGGATGGCAGCATTTGTTGCTCCAAAACCTGTATGTACCTTTCAGCATTAATGGTGCCTTCACAGATGTGCGAGTTACCCATGCCAAGGGCACTAACACGTCCCCATCCCATCACAGATGCTGGCTTTTGAACTTTGCACTCATAACAATCTGGATGGTCCTTTTCCTCTTTAGCCTGGAGGACACGGCATCCATGATTTCCAAAAACAATTTGAAATGTGGACTCGTCAAACCACAGCACACTTTTCCACTTTGCGTCAGACCATCTCAGATGAGCTCGGGTCCAGAGAAGCCGGCAGCGTTTCTGGGTGTTGTTGATATATGGCTTTAGCTTTGCATGGTAGAGTTTTAACTTGCACTTGTAGATGTAGCAACAAACTGTGTTAAAGTGCCCCTATTATGTGACTTTTCACTGATCAGTCTTGTATTCTTGAACTCTGCGAGAAAAGGTTTAAATGGGTCATTGTTAAAAAAAAAACATTTGAGTTTTCTCATGCTTGCCAATTCTGCAGTACCTGACGGTGAAATGCTCCATTTAAAGTCCTGCCCCCGCCCTCCCAAAAACCCCAGTGCACTGTGATTGGTCGACTTGATCACTTACTTGTGATTGGTCCACCGTTTGCGCCCCTTGTCACGCCCCTTACCATAAATGGATTTCGGCTTTAGAAACAAATACTGATTAAGGCTTGTGGGCGAAACCCACTTGATTCAAGGCGTGCCAAACTATCTGCTTGACGCGAAAATTCAAATGGTGACATCACCAATTGATGAAAAAAATGGCCCAAAGCGATTGGGGTGTTTCAGTCAGCTCTGGAGCAGTGACTTTTTCAGCAGAGAGCACTTCTTCTGGAGGTGACTTCGAGTTGTTTTCCGCCAAAGACCTTTTAAATGCGCATAAAAACGATATGATTCACACTACGACATTTAAATAATGAAAAACCATAATAGGTGCACTTTCACTGACAATGGTTTTCCGAAGTGTTCCTGAGCCCACATGGTAATATCCTTTACAGAATGATGTCGGTTTGTAATGCAGTGCCGTTTGAGGGACCAACAGTCACGGGTATTCAATGTTGGTTTTCGGCCTTGCCGCTTACGTGTAGAGATTTCTCCAGATTCTCGGAATCTTTTGATGATATTATGGAGAGTAGATGATGAAATCCTGAAATTCCTTGTAATTGCACATTGAGAAACGTTCTTAAACTGTTGGACTATTTGTCCACGCTGTTGTTCACAATGTGGTGAACCTCGTCCCATCTTTGCTTGTGAACGACTGAGCCTTTCAGGGATGTTCCTTTTATACCTAATCATGACACTCACCTGTTTCCAATTAACCTGCTCACCTGTGGAATGTTCCAAACAGGTGTTTTTTTGAGCATTCCTCAACTTTCTCAGCCTTTTGTTGTCCCTGTCTTAGCTTTTTTGGAATGTGTTGCAGGCATTAAATTCAAAATGAGTGAATACTTCCAAAAAACAATAAACTTTATCAGTTTGTCTTGTTTTTGTCGTTTACTCATTTGAATATAGGTCGAAAAGGATTTGCAAATCATTGCATTCTGTTTTTATTCACGTTTTACATGTCCCGACTTCATTGGAATTGTATATCTTCAGCACAACTAACAAAGGTTAATTCGTAAAGGATACAGGTTCCATGTTGAAGCGCTGTATCTTGCTCGCTAAGTTCTTTTCTCCTGACGACGTTGAAAATTCAATGTCATTCTCATTTGGTAGGAGACAATGCACGTAATGGATAACAATAGCATGGAGCAGCAAGATGGGAGGAGGTTAAGCATTAGAGGTGAGAGGAAAATTTAAATGGAGGCAGCAAAGTGGCCAATTTCCTTCTGAAGGACCAATTATTACATCACTCATATAAGACGGAGAAGTTTTCAGGCGAGGTGATCCAACAGTCGTAAAGTGTTCTATCAAGAAAGGCCTCGTATGAACTACTTACACTTCAAGAGTATGTACTGTATCAAATTGGACATTGAGAACCACTTCAAGGTTGCTTGCCAACAGGGATTACAGAGACAGCGATGAAAAGATTGCATTTATGTTTATTATGTTTCTCTTACAAGATGACAGAGGAGTTTAACATAATTATTTAAAAATGTATGCATAACTAAATTCAACCAATCTTAGATCTCTTTTTTAAGTTGATGGCTATGTGACAATTGCATGCCCTGTTTTTTCCTTGGAAATTTGATTAAATGTATAGTTCTTTGACAGTGTAAAATCTAACATTAAGAAAGATTATTTTTATTTTTAAGTTGTTCACAATGGCCCGTATGCATGAACGAGGTCTGACTTGTGCCGGGTGTAAGCTTATACCGAGAATAGTTATTACAGCCCCTGTGGTATAAGAAAATTGGCATGCACGAAATGTAGTTTGACTATTCACGGAATAACTATTGGGCGGATAAGGTATTCCGTAGTTGTAGGGTTATTCAATGATTTACCCCAAATCTATTAATACGCCTGCCCTCATGCTTCATTACTCAGAATAGGGAGTTTTCGCGAGCTAGTATGCGAACGCCAATCTATTGGCCGACCGCTGTTTTTGTGGTCAACGCACAAAAGATGGACGTTCGCGTACACGTTTCCGGGGAGTTGTTCCCTAATTACAATAGTTAAAGTTTGTTCCCTAATTACAATAGGGTGACGCTGACACTGAGGACGATGAGGTGGAGCCAAATGAACATGTTGAGGACAATATGCCAGGAGTTCTAGTCAGGGCCAGGCTGAGTACCGATCATTTCACCGGTTAAATGAATATGCACTGCAACCCTGAATGTTTGTTCAGGCATTCAGTTATACTTTTTTTTTTTTTTTTTTTTTTTTTTGGTAAAGACAAGTATAAAATGAGTTGAAAATTTACATCTCCAAATGCGGGTCAACCTATACAGGGTAATTTGAACATCACTTCACACCAGTATCCTGAAAACAGAAGGCACAGTTTTGAGACATCCACTGAAAGCGGACTGCAAATTGTCTTATTCCACTCCTTAAACCTACCCCTTGGTTGGTATAAGTTACACCAGGAAATCTGCAGTATTTACACCACAGATTAAGCTATTCCATATTTGTGCATACAGCTCCCTATTCGAGGTTTAAAGTTACACCGCAGTTTAACTTATACCATGTTAATGCATAGCAACAGTGGTAAAACCATTGATTTATACCTGGTATAGGCTATTCTGTCCCTATTCCGCTTTCATGCATACGGGCCTAAAAGTTTAATACCATAAAATCTGCAAAATGTACTTGAAATATGTTAAGTATAAAAAAAAAGACATGGAAACTATTTTTTTTTTGTTTAAGAATACTGGAGGTAATTAGCTGCCACAAAGATGCAAAGCTGAAAACCTAGAGAAGTCAAAACAAATGAAGATCTAAAAACGGAGATGAATTTTGTGTGTGGACTTTGGACTGAACCCAGTGAAGTGATGTACCCATTCTCTCTCATAAAATCAAAACATTTTGCTCAGACAGACGCAGGCCAGAACTCTGTTTTTGTTTCAGCATTCAACACATTTCGGTTCACATGCAAAATAAAAGATTTTAGCAACAAAGATGATACCTTGCAGGATAAATGGGGTTATCATCGACCTGGGCACCGTCGAAGTGTACCCAGGGTACAATTCAACACATTGAAATGTAACTCGCTTTCTGGAATGTTTGTCTAAATGTACCTGGGTTCAGTTGAAAGGTTATAGAACTGGGGTACTCTTCGCTTGACATGCCAAGAACCAAGGTACATTTTGGTATATCAAAGTGTACCCTGGGTATAGATTGATGGTTCCCATTTGAGCCATAGTGGGGTAGTGTTAAGAGTGATATATGGCCAAGTGTCTGTGAGAAAATGACAGCTGGAAGTAATTTCTTTGTACACGTCTTGCATCAATATTGATTGTTTTAAATCTTACGATTACCAAGTTTAACAGAACATGTATGCCTTTTTACCCCATCTGTACCTGATAAACCAGAGATTATGAATTAAGATGAATTAACAGTGCCACATGGTGGGGATTGCTTAGGTTACACGTTCAGTGAAGCTATGCGATTCCACCAGCCAGAAATGTAATCTAGAGTTTAGTTGATTAAAAAATAAAAATATAATAAATCAATGGAAACCATCAGTTCAAAACTAATATACATTTGGTATGTAAATGTGAACCTGCTGAATATTGGCCTTTGAAATCGCACACCAGGGTTGTGTTCCATTAAGTAGAAAAACTCGCTCATTTACTTCAGTCCATGTTTCAGATTTAAAATGGTTCCAAATTTTAATCAATGCAGTTATCCTGCAACCTCAGTGATTCTACATTTTGGAACAAGCCCCAGTAGCTTCCCATTGTCCAATGTAAACACCAGCCCATAAGAAATAAATTCACATTTACTGTAAATAATTACATTTAATACCAGCAGGCGCAGCAACACAACTCTGTTTTTAGTTTGCCTTGTAACTACTGCATAACCCTGGTTGAGTACAAATATAGACCCCGAGCATCACGTCTGGACCTTAGACAGCTGACAGCATTATTACAGTAGAGGTTTTCAGTTGAAGGGCTAGTTCAAATGTATGCACTTCTGTGCAAAGGCAATTTATTCTGTTTGGTCAGGCCCCAGCAGTCTGTCTGCACCAGTTGCACAGTGAGTTGTCTTTCTACACAGAGACTGTGGAGCTCGGCTTGTTTGCAAAGCTCCAAATTGATGACAAGGGTTGTAGCGACCAGACAGGCCCAATTCGAGGGTTGCAAACTAAGACAGGACAAAAATCTGGTTAAGAAAGAAAACAAGTGCATTCCAAAAAAAAAAAGTAGCACATGATCTGGACCTGAATCCCCCTCTTCTCGAATGCGAGTCTATTTACCAACCCTAGTGAAAATATCCTATAGTTATTTCTTAGTAATAGGGGAGAACGGGGTTGGTTGTCGCAAGTGTTGGTTGTCACATTCATTATAACTCGCCCACCAGAGGGCGCTGTCACACAATATTGGTAGTGAAATGATCAGAATTGGGAACAGAATAAGTCTATATAGTCCTTGCTGGAGCGTGATGCTTGACCTTGAGGTGAGAGGATATGACTTTTTTTCATGTCAATTTGTAAATATTAAGCTCTTCACTGTTTTTCTTCTGGGTTTTTACACAATGGGTTTCAAACAAAGAAATTGTTACCATTAAAAGTATGAAGGGAAAGCTATAGTCTTGGTTGTCATTTGCCAGCCAGCTAGTTGCTGGATGGTTGCTAGCCAAAAATTCCAGTTGGGGTTGGTTGTCACATTTTGAGGGGGGTTGGTTGTCACTTTCGGCCCCCACCGGAAGTGCAGGACTGGCAAATCCAAGTGGTTAGATGAAAGAGGAGCATTTTGCAGAATATCTGCAGCATTTTGTGGCGCATACAAGATGCAGCAGGGAGAAGCCATGCCTCCTGCTCCTTGACAATCATAGCTCCCACCTGTCTGTGGAGGGGCTGGAGTATGCCAAGAAAAATAGAGTTGTGATGTTGTCCCTCCCCCCAACATTGCTCCCATCGCCTGCAGCCCCTGTATGTGTCTGTCTACGGCCCATTGAAGAGGCAAATCAACTCCGCCTCCTCTGCCTGGATGCAGAACAACTCTGGGAAAACCATGACGATCTACGAGATCCCCAAAGTTGTAGCTACAGCCTTCCCTCTTGCATTTCCCCCGAGCAACATCCAGGCAGGATTCCAGGCAAAAGGGATATATCCATTTAACAGAGAGGTTTTCCCGGAGACAGAATTTGCACCAGCTACCACAACAGACTGTCCCACCCCAGCAGCCGAGCCCAGTGCACCCCGGCCCACCCCAGCTCACCCCACTACTCCTCCAGAACCATCCACTCGCTCTGGACAGAGAGAAGTGACTCCAGAAGAGCTAAGGCCTTATCCAAAGGCTCCAGCCAGGAAAAGAGCCCAGAAGAGGAAAACTCTGTCAAGCTCCATCCTCACTGACACCCCAGTGAAGCAACAAATAGAACAGGAAAAAGCAGAGAGAGCACAAAAGAAGAAGAAATGTCTATACCCAAAGGCAACAACATCAAGAAAGCAACAGAACACAAAGAAGAAATGTGAAAAGGAGTCTTCATCAGATGAAGAGGAATCCTTCTGTGTTGTTTGTGTGGAACCATTCTCCAACAGCCGTTCTAAGGAGGTCTGGGAGCAGTGTGCGATGTGCAAGCAGTGGGCACACGAGCTCTGCATATTTGGAGAGCTCATACCCTTCGTCTGTCATCACTGTGTTTCAGACAGTGAATAGTTGACTTGTTCAGCCTATTTGAATTATTTTATGTTCTATGATTTCTCAAGTGTTTTGATGTTGAGTTCAACAAAAACCCCAAGGATATGATGTTTCATGTGACCTGTTATGTTCCTTCCTGTTTATAATGTTTGAATAAAAATTAACTTCTGAAAGTTGCCATCATTTTTTAATTTTTCCCATTGAAAAAATATGGGACAACTAACTCCATAGTGGGTGACAGCCAACCCCGCGATGGGGTTGGTTGTCACAATGTGTCAGAGCGTATTTGATGATTAATAAATCACTAATAAAATAAATTAAAAGAATGAAAGGGATACCCATTGCAACCCAAGACTTTAAGCTTTCCTGCAATGTAGGAATGACTATTCTAAGATGTGTTGATGAGGAGATATTCGCACAAGAGTAAAAATTGTGACATCTAACCCCGTTCTCCCCTACTATAGTTTTTTTTTTTTTTTGCATAACTATAGTATTACTATAGCGTGCATAGTATAACTAGAGTAGTCTATTGCCATCACATTATAACTGTAGTATTACCACAGTCAACAATAGGATGATATTACTATAGTCCACACAACTGAATTGCTGTACTTCGAATAACTATAGTATCACTATAGTAATACTACACTATGGTGGCAAAAAAAACCATACATTTACTATAGGATAAATATAGCATGGAACTGAAGTAATTTTTCTCAAGGGAATCCACCCAAATATTGGACGTTTCAGCAGATTCTGGGGGCTGGAACATGGAGGTAATCTGGCCATACGGACAGCACCTGAACTGCAGAAATGAAGGGCGCAAATGAAGATTGGGTCAAAGCAGATGGACTCCTCTGGCGTGCCGAGGATGTAGCACGTGATTTGCAGAATCTATAAAAAGCAGTGTCAGGGTAATGGCTTTTAGCGTGATGCACTGAAGTCAGGGATCGCCAGCTAATAAGAAGGCCGGCCAGCTGCATCTTGCAGATGTTATCAGTCTCATTTGTCCAGGCCTGCAAAACGGAAGCGGGTCATTTTCTAAGCAGGTAACAGCTGTTTCAGGCTAATTGTTCAATTAAAGAGAAGACTGGAGGCGCTGCATGTTCTCATGGCCATTTGGAGGTTATTCTGCCAAGAACTGAAAACTCCTGCCTCTTCTCCTCTCCAAAGTCAGCTTCATCTGCAGATCATCCAGAATTAGTCCACGCTCCCAAGTTTCTCATAATTGTAGTTTTGCAGAGGCAATAAGAAAAAAAACTAGTTTTGTTAAAAGTCAACATTCATGCTCTCTCAACAGTCTACTCTCTCAACTTGAGCAATAAAATATGCTTCATAGGCTGTTATTGCTCGCCAAATGACCCAAAATGTTATTAATTTTGTGCAGTAATTA
Organism: Gymnothorax javanicus; assembly: GCA_029692085.1. Lineage (NCBI taxonomy): Eukaryota > Metazoa > Chordata > Actinopteri > Anguilliformes > Muraenidae > Gymnothorax > Gymnothorax javanicus. Next base: position 36,018,317 of record CM056202.1, read on the forward strand.
TTATTCTCTTTTGAGGCAGGGATTTTGAAATGGCAATATAAAATTAATCATTACCTCCGACAGCCATGTGGGTGAGAGATTCACAAGAAGTGCACACCTGAACCTTTCAAACTTCAGCAAACATGAAACACAATTAATCTTTTGTGTCAAGGCTCTCCTAAACAATGGACACAAACCAGCAAGATGTGCATCCGACATTTAAGTAAACAGCCAAGGATGCCAAGCCAAACATCCAGGCGGCCATATACTGCTAAGTGCAAACACAAAACTAAACTGGCACAGCATACACTTGGAGGAAGGGATGAGGAATCGGCAACTATTGTTCCATCTCTGCTGATAGATGAATTTGTTAGAAGCCTGGGCCCACGCAGCTGAGCGGTACTGCATCGCCCTCTAGTGGGCACTCACCAGACAATAAACATTCAAAATCAAACAATACAGTAGCGGAGATCATTTGAAGTAAATTTCAGAGTGAAAGCTTGAGTCTATTTAAAACTGAATCAAAGCTGTCAAATTAACTTTTTTGGGTGCTTGGACGTATATCCAAACTGATTTTATACACAGTAATCTGGGAGAAACAGGTAAAAGAAACAATTCATGCACCAAGTCAAAACCAATCCCACCGCAGAGTGATGACCAATAGGGTGATCCCAACCAGGAGCCAAAAAAAGAGACGATTTTAAATGCTATCTACTTTAAATATCCTGTTCATTCGAGGCTATGTCACCATAGTCTAAACCATGCATCATTATTGCTTCTCAACACTATTTTTCCAAAAAATAAAATAAAAACAGGACACAGACACAAAAGAAAGCTACAAATAGATTTTTCATTTTAATGAAGGAGTTAATTCTCATTTAAATCCTATAAAACAATAGCAATTAATTTTTTAGGTAAAATATTTACATATAAACAATTGACTGTGCAAAATGTACAAGAGAGGGATACAGTTTACGCGCAGGGATTTAGATTCATCTTTCATCTCAGTGAAAAGGAGAGGACAGTGACGCCGAGTGACAGGAGTTAACAAAATATACATTTACAGGAATAACGAGTGGGTCTTTACGCTACATCTTCCAAAATGACTTTTCAATGAAGACCTAGCATAGCTTTACACACAAAATATGAAAGACTAACTAATTATATACAGTAATAAAATTCATTTTGCAGACAATTTCAATGCAGTGCTTGCAAAAAAAAAAAAAAAAAAAAAAAAAAACAAAACAAAAAAAAAAAAGAACTGCTGATAATAGTCATTAACAAAAACGGGTGAAGAAATAAAAAGTTGGGGTGACCCTCTGCATGACTGTGAAATTGTTAGCAGGTCGGGAACCAGATGCAGTTCTTTCTCAGGTTTGCGAATCCCCCTTTTCTTCACCTACACATGCCAATATAATACCCAGCTATTGGCATCTTCTGCCCAGAAACATTCAGGCCTCTCTAGTCGAGAATTATTAAATCTTCTGGGAAACTAGAAAGCTTTCATTCAATCTGGAGTCAAAATAGTAGCTTTTTTTTCTTAGAAAAAAACAATCAAAGTACAGGTATGTACACACAGGGAAAATCAGAGCAATGATGGAAAGTCCTTTTCATCGTCAGAAACATGAATCTAAGGCTCTCGTCTAAAGTAGTTATTCCCCAATAAAAGGTTGCTTTTAGCTCTGTGGACAAATTGCCCAGTGCAGGGATGTGATGAATTAAGTGACCTGGAAGACCAGGTCAAATTCAGAAAGGACACAGGCATATAAATTAATAATAAAAAAAAACAAAATGATTAAAACTATCACAGACACAGCAGACAGGTGCTTTAAAAGAAACCGAGCCAAAATCCGACAATGAAAAAAAAAAAAAAAAAAAAAACTGCAAGAACGGGTAGGACGAGAAAGCCATGTCAGAAAGAGTAACAGCCCGATCAAAGTAATTATTCCGCCTGTAGAGATCATACAGAGATATGGCTTTATCTGGCAGGAAGGCAACTCAGTAATGAGAAGCAAACGTCTTCAATCAAATCAATCCGCAGGCCACAGGAGTAATAAAATGATAATATAATTGTCTTATAGAAACATTTTTGTTCATTTTTATTTATTTAAACTCAGTCTTTCATATAAACAGAAATATAAAATGGTTGGAAGGTATTACTATATTTTTGTACATTTGTTCATTATCATGTTACAAAAAGGCGCTCCGTAAAAATTATAATTATATATATATATATATATATGTGTATTTATAATATTTATATGTTCATTAAAAGAGTAAATTAAAAAGGTGAAAACTATATTAAAATTGAATGTCCGGGTGAATGCTTAAAGTCCTCTGGTCGCGCAGGGCGACCTCACGGCCACCAGGGGCCGCTATTTGAGAAAAGCGCGGTACAGCAGGTGCGAGCGGCTGGTCTCGCGCTCGTTCTCCATGCAGAAGAGCAGGTCCCTGAGGTTGACGCGAGTGATGCGCTGGCGGGCGAACTGCCGGGACCCTCCAGCGCTGGGGCCGCCAGCCGCCGACAGACTGGAGCCCGACACCTGGGGGAGTCAGGGAGAAATGGGGCGGGAATTACGCGGCGTCGCCACATCACAAGCTTAGCACTGGGACTGCTCAACAGGACTGGAAAGTTCCCAGGGGGGAATATGGGAATAATAGTTCAGCCAATCATCTGCCACTCACAGTCAGGTGAGGGAGGATGACTTCCTAAAAAGATCTGCTGAAAGGAGGTGCCTCAGGGACTGAAGAATTTACTAAAAGCAATTATGCTGTTTGTAGTGCTACATAATTTAATTACACAAAGGCTAGATTAGGCCATATTTAAAAAAAAAAAAAAAAAAAAAAAGTCTGTTAGTGTCCATAAAATTTCAAATTCCAGGGGCGGCCGGGGAGATTTTTTTATTTTTTATATTATAATAATGAGAATTAAAGATCCAAACAGAGCAAAAAAACCAAATCACAAGTACATGTATCAACATAAAGAATCAAATCTGCCAAACTCATAAGTTGTGCAGTGATTGAAAGCTGTACAGATCATCTGCGGCATTTCCACACTTTCTGGTGTGATTTTAAGTTTTTTTTTTTTCGTAATAAAAAAATTAAGAATTGGTGGGAGGGTTTTTCTGCGGTGGGCGGGGATGCTAACCAACTAATTTTTCTGAAATGGCCTCATTTTGTGTGTGCACAATATTTCTCATTGATTACGGAAAACTTACCGGAATGGATTCTAGGAAGACAATACCCCACTAAAGGTACTTATGTTGGGGTTTGAGTGAGGCGTGCATGTGTTCTGCATGTGTTCAGGTTCTCTCTCCTTGATTAGGACGTCAGTACCTCGGCTCCTGCTCCACTCCCCGGCGAATCCACTTTCCGCTTCTTCCGAGGTCCGATAGCTGCCAGCGCAGTCAGGTTAGCGTCGCGCTGCCTCATCTGAGCCAGCTCCTGCTGCTGCATCTGAAACACAAACACCTCCGAGTTACAGACACACGCACACACAGACACACACACACACACACACACACACACACACATACACACAACACACACATATGCACACGCACACACACAAACGCATGCACGTATGCACACCACACACACTCACAACACATGCACATATACACACACGCACACACACACACACATACACACACATTTACACACGCACACACACAAATGCATGCACGTATGCACACCACACACACTCACAACACACGCACATATATACACGAAGCACATGCAACACACCAGACATAAACACAGGTGCAAGCAGACGGACATGCACACACACTTGTACACGCACACACACACCCAAACCAACCAGCACAGACAAATACTAATAACCACAAATATACCAAACGCACATTTTGATTTAATGAAAGCCCGCATTTATAAGACACAATAGAAGGGTCCAAATAAGGTTCAGTGGCTGTTTATAGCTCTTCATTTGAGTTAATACTTGTGGAGTAGAGTTATAAATTTAAAACATGCCAGCAGAGATAAAGCAGTTCAGCAGTGAAGAGTCATCATTTATACCAGAACACACTATGGATCCAAAAAGCAACATTATCTCAATATACAGCAATGGCCTACAACAGAGGAAAGATAACAATATTAAGCAATGTGCTGTGCTTTCTATTTAGCCAACCCAATTATCCTTGAACTTCTGATTATTAGCTCATGAACATGGCCAAAACTTCCAAATATGAAGGATTGTTCATATAGACCACCTCTTAAGTGCATTTCCCTGCATTCCAAATAAAACCCTGTGATATCAGGCTTATTTGCAGTTAAATTTGAAAATAAACAGCAGTCAATACTGCAATTGAACATTTGTAGTTTCTTGATAGAATTCCAAACCAATGTAACAGATGGACGACATACATGACACATCTTTAGCTACTACACTAATGACACAGTCATGTCTGGCAATTAACAGTCACATATAGAAATAGCAACCATTTTATAAGCGAGACATTGACGCGACAACCTGCTGGTGTCTGTCGTAAACAGTGAGAGTCATGCCCATTTGGATGCCAAATGGACAGATTGAGTTTAGTCAGCGACACATTAAGGCAAAGAGGGGGATTTGATCACCAATTGCTGCATTTATAGGAACTGTGCAGGAACACAGAAAGATACGATGAAGGGAGGCAAGTTGGCTTCCCTTGCAGCCCTAGTCCCATCCAAGCACAGCTGCTACGGTAACTGTATAAACCCCAAGGGGTGAGCAAAACGTTTTCACAGTCTTGCGCTCACCAAGATTGTTTGGGTCTGATATCACAGTCCTAAACGCACTGACAGCCTCCAGGGTTCTGCCCAGGACGCTCGAAGTGCTGGTCAGAGAATTGTTTGTATGCGAGCGTGCGCAGCGCGCGAACTGGAAAATTTTTGCGTCAATTCAAAAGCAGATAATGCCTCTGAGTCACCAGATTACTGTGTTTCTTTGATGTGCTCCTCGCAGTGGCGGAGCTAGAACTGGGAACTCGGGGGGCACAGACGCGTCCCTTTATGACAACAATTAGTCCTGGCTAGTTCTCATTCATTTCCCTTTATTGACGCGTTTTCCAATTATCGTAATTGGCACCTGAAGACACGGTTTCTCTCCATATGCGATCTAACAGCGATGAAATCATGGGCTAAATTCAGTACAGTGGCGGAGCCAGAACTGAGAATTGGGGCGCACAAAACATCCGTTTAAAACAATCATTAGTTTCTGACCTGTTCTCAGCCATTTTCATGATTAACAAAAGGTTCACTCCGAGAGCACTCTACATTTAACAGGTGCTGCTTGTTCTGCCCAATTAGGTAAGACAACAATCATTCATCTGGACGCGTATTTGCTGTAATTAAATCAACGTTATTCAAAATTGCATACCTATCGACTCTCACGCAAATAGCTTGAGCCGCACGCTTTTTATAGCCTATGTAACTGCAGAGTGCCACTTTTTCTTTCTTTTTTTTTTTTTTTTTTTTTAAATCAACCCACGCCAGAGGTGGACATTCCAGGGGTCAGAAAGTAAAAGTCCGGCCATGTTTTACCTCCAGCCATGAGCTCAGGCAGCTGATTTTCCTAATAATTCAACCTCTGGGCTGAAGAGTTGCTGCAATTCTTAGATCCAGGCAGTTGCAGCAAAATACTGGGACGGACTTTTACTTTCTGGGGCTGGATTGTCCACCAGTGACCCACGCAATACTGAGGGTGAAAGGCGATATTTCATTGGAATGCGGACCATTTCAATCAACGCGAAGCATTGGCCGATTAATAAGTAAATTATTTTTCTGTACTGAATTTAGCCCTGTTAGATTTCATATGGAGAGAAACCGTAGTTCTAATTACGATAATCCTTCACTGATTGCTCCAGGACTAACTGTTGTCATAAAAGGGCGTGTCTGTGCCCCCCCAATTCCTAGTTCTAGCTCCGATGCCTCTAATTTTCAATTTTCATAGATAGATGTCATATTCATAAATTTGTTCTTCTATTTTGTATCCAAATACTTTTGATAAAATTTCTGAATATGACTTAACAACTGTCATTTATGTTTCAAACATTTCTTCAGTGGAGCCCGCTGGACAGAGAACAAGGAGGACGATAAGAGTCTAACTCATTCCCTACGGAATACTTTTATATAAAATTGTCGCATTTGTACGCAATACTTTTCCCTAAAATTACACAATATAAAGTATTGAAGTACAGGTGGCCCATGACCGCGACTGTCAACTGATTTCGTGTTTTCATCGGACTGCGAATGGTCATCCACGCCGCTGGCACCGGCTTACCGTAGGGAATGGTAGAATTCGCCGTGCCGTTGGCAGCTGCTTGCCGTAGGGAATGAGTTAAACTGCTTATTAGTCTTGATCTGTTTCAGTCATTTTTCTTGATAAAAGATACTTTAACTCTCCCTTCTCAGGTGTAGCTAATTGTCTTCATTAAGACGAGAGATAAAACGTGTCAACTGAAGGCAAAAAAGTGCGCATTTCTTGCTTTGTAAGATGTGGCAAAGGTTAACGCGGAAAATCCACAGTAGGTTTTTTTTTCTGAAGGGTTACCTATTAAGGCATGTGAATTAAACATTTTTATTAAATTTATTATTCACTCGCCTTGCCATTTCATTGAAAGGGAAACTGTGTACTTAACTGCAAATGGATTTTTCATATTGTTGGAAAACGTGATAACCAAGAACAATGATTAAAATCGGGTCAATAATCTCATCCGATTCAAGGTATGTTTTCCACCCCCTCGGTTTTCCGTCCACCGACCGCCGCTGTTATTAAACACTGATAGATTAACATGTAAAGAATGTTACTGTCCTCGACAGAGATTAATTTAGTTTTGCTGTCGTTTATATAACAAGAAAACTTTTCTCTCGACATGCTAAGTACAGCGCAACAGAAATCAATCATCCGGCCCGATTATAATTGCCTGTCTTTCATTAGATTGAGACAACCGCACAGATCATTTCCCCACAGCCTCAGATTCAATTCGCCATGAATACCCAGCACACGCGGGCTCGGATGGCACTCGGTGTTTCCATCACTGTTAGGCAGGTTTTTCAATATCAATGAAGACCAGCACAGACGAGGCGTGGGTCGAAAACAAAAGTTCACTATTCTGACAATAACAAGAAGGGGGACAGCATATTTAGGGTCATTTATGTTTTGTTTCTAGCAATTTTATTGGACACTGGATGTACTCATTTTAACTGATCTTTGAAAAAATTGTGCCGGTCGGGAAAAGCACTAGCTATCTGAGTGGTGGTCGGTGCATTTCGAGTGCTGGTCGGCGCCGACCACTGCCGACCAGCATCGGCAGAACCCTGAGCCTCATAGTCTGCGCTCAGTCACTTAACTCCAAAATCAGCCAAGATACAGAGGTTGCTAGGTCTATAGAGTCGAAACTGGCTGTGTTGGCATCCCCTTCACTACTAGATTTTTTTTTTTTTTTTTAAACCAGAACCACTGGAGCACAGCCCCTTCGCTATGGGGCTTCGTGCTGTTCTAGGTCGAGAAGGAAAAAATCCTCTGGTGAGCTCCAATTCCATCATCAATTCGGAGGAGATCTGAGTAAATGAGCTTGTAGTTATTCATGTCCATTCAGGATCTGGTACCCCTAATCCTCTCTCCTGTTGACTGCAAAATATGAGGTCACAGGTTGTCTGAGAGCTCAAATCAAACCGCTCTTACGTACTGTTGTTCAGGAGTACAGGACTTTCTTCAAAACACAAACGATGGTTTACTTACAACACCGCCACATGCTAAACAGCTTACAACTTTATGACCAGTGGCAGGGTAGAGGAGTAGATTTGATGAAGTGTTATGACAGCTGCAGATGTCCTGCACATAAACTCTAGTGAGTTTGTTTTTTCATTGTTAAAACAGGACCTTGATCTGATGGCACATTTGGATTGTTTAACCACCAATCCAGATCATTCCAGGAAGTAGTCAGTTCTGGAGAGCACATTCTTAATTTCTGCCTGTTAGTGAGAAGATAGCAGTGAATGGTTCGCATTACGCTGCACAGGACTCTGAGGATAAACATTGACTCATCCACCATAATCACCAGGTAACTGCCAACACAAAGTTCACTGCGTCACAGCCAGTTTACATGTTCCTTTGAAGAGGAACTGAACCTGGGAGCTGTTTGCCACAGATCGCCTGGATGAAAGAGCCTTCATGTCCTGAGCAGGTAAACACATATCTAAGCTGAACTGAACTTCAAGTGACTGCAACAAGATTTTAAGAACCAAGGTTCAGAATGCGTCACGGAAGTCCAGAAAGACAGCATTAAAGGGATAGTTCACTTTTTTTGAAGTGGGGTTGTATGAGCTACAAATTGCCACTACTTACATTAGATGCAGTAGAAAGCTCTCTGATCTCCTCCAGGTAGCCGCACCAGGGCCTAGTGCTGGGAGGAAATTTAGGCGATACACTGTTGCGAACGGAAACACAGAAACAGCGTATTTTTGCGGCTTGAAAGAGGTCCTACCTGAAAACAATACACCATTTCAATTGTACGCTATATTTAAAAAAATTACAGCACTTTAGCTGCTCGGAAAAAAAACACAGTTGCTCTTGAACTAACCAACTGACGTATTCCTCCGCGAGGCGCATCGTAGTTCACTGCGCGCAGTAGCGATCAGCTGTTTGGGTCAGACTCTGAGCGGTTTGCGGCAGAGCCGGATTTTCAATGGCATAGAATCACATCTCAAATTAAAAAAAAAAAAAAAAAAAAATCCATACAATAACCAGCACAGCAGATACACAGTATATGGCTGCGTAGACCCTATGCGATATCAATTTGTGCTGCAATGTTAGACTTTTTCACAGGTGTTTCACTCTTTTACCTGATGTTTGGGGACAGCAGTGCTCTTCAGCGTGCACCGTTGAGATTTCCCTGAATGTAGCCTAACGAAATCCTCTTTGGAAAAATGAATACTGCAAACACGGAGTTCTTTTTGGGATATGGGTGGCGTATCAATATCCGTGTTGAGGCAACTAGCCACAGCTACAAGCCCAATATTCCGCAGAGGAATGCGGTGGAAGCTATAAGTGCACCAGGATACAGCTTTGCTTTCACATCCAAGAAAGCGACACACACGGACCATTTTCGAAATATTTGCACAAGTTAAACGTACATACACGCGTTTGTGCAAGCAGCGTTACTGTGACCCAAACAGCTGATCGCTACAGCGTGCAGTGAACTACGATGCGCCTCGCGCAGGAATACGTCAGTTGGTTAGTTCAAGAGCAACTGTATTTTTTTCCGAGCAGCTAAAGTGCTGTAATTTTTTTAAATATAGCGTACAATTGAAATGGTGTATAATTTTCAGGTAGGAACTCTTTTAGGCCTCGAAAATACGCCGTTTCTGCATTTCCGTTCACAACGGTGTATCGCCTAAATTTCCTCCCAGCACTAGGCCCTGGTGCGGCTACCTGGAGGAGATCAGAGAGCTTTCTACTGCATCTAATGTAAGTAGTGGCAATTTGTAGCTCATACAACCCCACTTCAAAAAAAGTGAACTATCCCTTTAAATCCAGAAGACTTGTGTGTAAAGTCATGAACACCGGTCTTAAAAACCGAAAACGTGCTCCTACATACCTGGCTTCTCGATACAGACTTCGTGATTTGTGGGCTGAAAGTTACGGCAGAATAGGAGAGAGGAGGTATTTCATAAACACTTTATTCAGGTTACAAGGAAAGGTCTCTCCATGCTGATGGATCTTCAGGGATATTTGTCCTTCTTTGAGAGTGTAAGCAGGAGACCCCCTCTCCTGCTCTCCAAACACACGTCAAAGATCGTTGTGAAAGTCCGACACAAGTTCATTCCCTTATGAGTTTCATACACATCTCCCTTATTACCATAACCTCAGCTATTGGGAATAAAGCAGAGTCCTAAAAGGAACTACTTCAGGAGAAGCTCTGGCTGTTAGAAATGACAATCCACATGGTCTCCTACTGTGGCTCTCAAATGTCAATATTCAGTTATTTTGAGAAATACTCCATTGAGAAGGGACAGGAGACTCATCCACTGTCCTGAGTCCCAGATGAGACCCCAACACAGTATCCTTGTCAACTCAGGAGAGCAGTGAACACAGCGAGGTCCTTGCAGGCTGTCTCCTCACCCATCAGATGTTCCAAAGTGCAGGCTGGCCTCAACTGCAGATGGACTCAACCAATGATCAATGCTTGTTTGAACGCAGAGTTGATCGCCAACACCGCACGCATGATTAAAAAAGTTTAACAACTACATAAACGACAGTTACAGCGTGGTCCGATTATATTTGTTTAGCGTAAACGCTCTCATACTTGCACAGCACACACACACACACACACACACACACACTTACCTCTTTGGCCTTCTGTTTAAGCCGTAGCTGCTCTGGGTCTTCTTGCCGAGATCGAGACTGAAAGCAGAACAGAGCGCAGACAGCTGCATAACAAAGAAGCATCGCAGACCCCAGATAACTGTTTGCATTACGAGAACTATACACTCAGGATAGTCACAGAACAAAACAGACTCTAAACAGATGACAAACAGAAACCACTGTACTGAGTACCATAAAAAAAATAAAACAAAAGAGAGCAAACAGGAATATTACTGCACACAATCATCACAGTGTAGAAAATGTACTAAATGAAAACATTCTCATGATTGTGGTGCTCTGACAAAAACCGCAACCAGGTGAAATGAGTAATGCATTTGTATCACTAAGCCTAAGAGCTTGTTTACGGCCGGACAATTAGTGCACATAAAAACATTTCTGCCAAATTAGACACAGTCAGAGCAGCAAGATCAAACTACAGCAAGACCTTTCATCGCAAAATCCAACAGTATTAAGCCGCTTTCACACTGGACGCGAAACAAATTTTTCGCACGACAGATTACATTCAAAGTCAATGCAAAGATGCGAATACACGCGAAACACGTGTATTCACGTCTTTGCATTGACTTTGAATGTAATCTGTCGTGCGAAAAATTTGTTTCGCGTCTGGTGCGAAAGCAGCTTCACAGCAAAAATGTTTATTACTATTCGCACGACCACAGTTGCTCTCTCAAAAATATTATAATGCCAAATTTGCCCTTCATAAACACTTGTGACGAGAGACAGCAACAGCTCCATGGAGTTGCGAGGACTGGCTCGCAGGAGTTAAACGTTGACTTGTGTGGTATTTGAGATTATAACCGTGGGCAAGATGGCGTCGTCGTACCTTGGCGGCCTTCATGAGAATCTCTCTCTCCTGCTCCTCTTTCCGCTGCTTCTCTACCTGGTCCAGCTGCTCGAAGAACTTCAGCTGAGCGCGCACGTCGCTAACCTGATCATACCGACTGTCCTCCTGCACAGAGACAGAACGCACCATCTTCAGGCCACAGAGAGTACTGCACATTCCCAACACAAAGAACTCACCACCATACAGAGTGTATCAAAAAAAAAAAATGTCCCACTTTGAAAAATTTCCCTAAAATTAATATTCGATAATTTTTTGGAAAATCCTTTAACATAGGTTGATAGACAACGGTTCAGTGCTTTTTTTGTGCAATTGCACATACTCAACATGTCTAGCTTGAGTGAGCACAGGCTAATTACGCAAATTGGATTACATCTGTTTTGCGTGAAAAAGTGCTGGGATGAAAACAGGATCTGAGACCATAGGAAGCAACGTTAGGTGTGCCCTTAAGTGTCCTAAAAATTTTCAGGAAATTGTTTTTTCAAAGTGGGGCATTTTTTTTGATACACCCTGTAGAGTACACGACAAACTGTATTAAAAAATTTGGGCCTGTACACTGTGACTTTCCCCAGGCTAAAAGACAAGTATATCTGAAGACCAAATTTCGGTTCTCAGGCGCTGCCTAGCTGTATCATTAGGAGGCTGAGTCTGTGCAGCCAGAGTCAAAGCTGTTCACTCAGTTAATAAGCAGCAGCAGCAGAAGCTGAACCCAATTAGTCCAGAAAACATTTCTCTATTTTGCAAATAACACAGTAAATGTTCGAATCAGCGCATGATAAAACAATTAGACAAAGAAAAAAAATTATAGACTGAGAGCACAATTAGCAATAGGAAAAAACTTAATAGGCTTTGTACTTTTTTACATTACAGTTACCATTGACATGAATGGAGAGTGAGGTATTTCTGAGCTGTAAGGGAACCGGTCTCAAGGAGAACCAGATAGTCATTCAAAAAACAAGCCACATTGTGGCTGTATGGTGTACACAGTGTAGAGCAATCAGTCACTCACACTCAGACACACACACACACACGACATACAAACAAACACACACACAAACTAACAAACACACACCACACACACACACACACACACACTCTCCTCTTCCACTCTGACCTTGAAGGAGACGTTCTTCTGCTGGGCAACCTGGGACACTTTCTCCAGCAGGGTCTGCAGTCTCTGCTGCGCGGCGTGAGACACCAGATTCACCACCTCCGGGCCCAGCTCCATGACGCCGTACTTCTTACCTGCGGGAGGAGGGGCGAGGGAGGGGTTACGCTCAGGCCTGCAGGAGGAGGGGTGAGGGAGGGGTTACGCTCAGGCCTGCAGGAGGAGGGGTGAGGGAGGGGTTACGCTCAGGCCTGCAGGAGGAGGGGTGAGGGAGGGGTTACGCTCAGGCCTGCAGGAGGAGGGGTGAGGGAGGGGTTACGCTCAGGCCTGCAGGAGGAGGGGCGAGGGAGGGGTTACGCTCAGGCCTGCAGGAGGAGGGGGGTGAGGGAGGGGTTACGCTCAGGCCTGCAGGAGGAGGGGTGAGGGAGGGGTTACGCTCAGGCCTGCAGGAGGAGGGGTGAGGGAGGGGTTACGCTCAGGCCTGCAGGAGGAGGGGTGAGGGAGGGGTTACGGACAGGCCTGCAGGAGGAGGGGTGAGGTAGGGGTTACGGACAGGCCTGCAGGAGGAGGGGTGAGGTAGGGGTTACGGACAGGCCTGCAAGAGGAGGGGTGCTGGAGGGGTTAGGCTCAGGCCTGTGGGAGGAGGGTGGGGTAGGGGTGTAAGGGGTTGTGACCAGGGTGCGGCTCTCACCAATCTCCAGAATCCTCCTGTGCAGCGTAGAGGTGTGGAGGAAAGCCTCGTCCTTGCAGGAGCGCGTTACTGTGCCAACCAGCTCCGAGTTGGTGGCGAGGATGCGAGCGCTCTCTTCGGATAGGTTGACGCCAGCCATGGAGGCCACGTCGTTGATGTCATCGTCGTCCCTGAGCAGAGACAGAGTAAGCGGTCCTGAACAAGTCTCACTGACTCGTCACCACCCCAAACTCACGTTTAATTACCATTTAAGTGCGCAAGGCCACCCCGTAATAAACCAAATAAAATCTTATTAAATCAATCATTTCATTTTGTTTCAAATTTTGAAATTAATTCCTACTTTGAGGGTAGACATCCATGTCACGAACACAGTTTAAGATAAAAGCCCAGAGCAGATCCAGTTGGTTGTGTACAAGAACACTAACAGTTACAAATGCACCTCTAGGTGACGTAAAGCCGAACTGCACAAGCAAATGGAGGAGCGCTTTTGATTGGCTCTCATCCGCACATACTTGAAAGACCCGCCTCCGGCTTCCTTCAGCTTGTTCTTCTGTGCGGCTGTGATCAGAGATGCGCCGACGGGTGACATTCTGGCCCCAGGCAACAACCCCTGCTTCACCAGAGCCACTGCGAGAGGGAGAGAGGGAGAGAAGAAGAGAGAGATTTTCAGATGCATGATGGGATTAAAATGGACAGGGTGTGCACTCACTCCCCCGTGACCACTGAGGGAGGCCAGGGGACTTCACCAGCACTACATTAGATAAAGAGCATACTTTCACACTTATCACAAGTACACATGGGGCCTTACTGATGGCAATTAGCTGGCTTCCAGCTCATTAAGCACTTTTGACTGACAGCCAATAGGAGAGGGACACAGCTGACTTCCTCTCGCTGTGGTCACGGCTCTGCAGGTCACAGGTGCAGAGGTTCATCCTGAGGTCACGCAAGGTGCCCCAGGGGGTTCCCGTCCTCTTCAGAGAGTCTTACAGCTGCAAACTGCACTGGCTCTCTCGTGCAAACCGGTTAATTAAAATCTGTGAACTACGGAAGTGCACGTGTTTACCGGTACTGTGCAACTGGGTGTAAAAATTTAACACTCCATAAAAAAGTTTTTTTGTTTTTTTTTTTAAATTATGAATGAACAAAAAAGCTGTCCTTATAAGAACAAATACACTACAAGCCAAATGTTTGGGGCCACCCTCAGATTTAAAAAAAAAAAAAAAATCACACATTAACTGTTCTTTCCTTATTTTTTGCGCATGAGATGACTTCAGAGCATAACTTATAGGAAGCCAATAGGTTTTGGGTGAATTCCAGACCTCAGACCACATTTTAAAGCAGTCTTGACTGATTGATCACTGACCACAATGTTTTATAATTGAGTTTCAATGCCTTTGTGTTACATGATTTTATGTCACTACGCCATGAACAATGTTATGTAACAAGAGGGCATGCTGAATAAATGCCTTCCCCAAAACCAAGGGGTCACATTGCACTTGGTGCACCGTTAAAAAATTGAGGGTGGCCCCAAACTTTTGGCCCGTAGTGTATGGAATGGCATCTTTAAAAGAGCAGCAAGATCTTGATGATGAGGACACATGAATGGCACTGATCTCCACCTGACAAAGGTGAAGAACCACTGAACTGCATGAGGAGAGAACAGCACAGCAACAGTGACATAAGACAGAAAATGTAAATACTTCTATCTATAATACAACTCCAATTCCAAATAGTTGGGACAAAGTGTAAATTGTGAATAAAATCAAAACGCAATGACTTTCAAATCACACCAGCCAGTATTCACGACAGAACAGAGATAATATAGCAAATGTTGAAACTGAGAAATTTTACAATTTTATCCACACAATGAGCTCATTTCAAATTTGATGGCTGCTACAGGTCTCAAAAAAGTTGGGACAGGGGCCTGTTTACCATGGTGTAGCATCCCCTCTTCTTTTTAACACAGAGTGGAGGCGTCTGGGCATTGAGGAGACAAGTTTCTTGAGTTTAGCCATTGGAATTTGATCCCACTCTTGTTTAATACAGGCTTCCAGCTGCTGGAGAGTTTTGGGTCTACTTTGAAGGACTTTTCGTTTAATTATGTGCCAAATGTTCTCAATCGGTGAAAGAACAGGACTGCAGGCAGGCCAGTTCAGCACATGGACTCTTCTACTACGAAGCCATGCTGTTGTAATAGCTGAAGTATGTGGTTTTGCATTGTCCTGCTGAAATACACAAGGCCTTCCCTGGAATAGATGTCGTCTGGAGGGGAGCATATGTTGCTCTAAAACCTTTATACCTTTCAGCATTCGTGGTGCTTTTTAAAACAAACAAGTGTCCCACACCATATGCACTAATGCATTCCCATACCATTAGAGATGCTGGCTTTTGAACTGAATGCTGATAACAGGAGGGGTGGTCTTTCTCCTCTTTAGCCCGGAGGACACGACGCCCATGATTTCCAACAAGAATGTCAAATTTTGACTCGTCTGACCACAGGACACTCATTTTGCTACAGTCCATTTTAAATGAGCCTTGGCCCACAGAACATGGCGGCGCTTCTGGATCATGCTCAACAATGGCTTCCTTTTTGCATGAATAGAGATTTAGGTAGCATCTGTGGATGGCACGGCAGACTGTGTTTACAGACAGTGGTTTCTTGAAGTATTCCTGGGCCCATTTAGTAATGTCAACGACACAATCATGCCGGTGAGTGATGCAGTGGCGTCTGAGGGCCCGAAGATCACAGGCATCCAGTAAAGGTCTTCGGCCTTGTCCCTTACGCACAGAGATTTTTCCAGTTTCTCTGAATCTTTTGATGATATTATGTACTGTCGATGATGAGACCTTCAAAGCCTTTGCAATTTGACGTTGAGGAACATTATTTTTAAAGTATTCCAATTTTTTTTTTACGCAAGCCTTCACAGGTTGGAGAGCCTCTGGCCATCTTTACTTCGGAGAGACTCAACCTCTCTAAGACATCCCTTTCATAGCCAATCATGTTACACACCTGATGCCAGTTAACTTAATTACTTGCTAAATGTTCTTTCAGCAGATTCTCTTATATATTAATTGCTTTTTCAGCCCTTTTTAGCCTGTGTTCCAACTTTTTGAGACGTGTTGCAGCCAGAAAATTTAAAATAAGCTCATTTTGTGGATAAAAATGTAAAATGTCTCAGTTTCAACACTTGAAATGTTATCTATGTTCTATTGTAAATAACATGTTGGCTCATGTGACCTGAAAGTCATTGCATTTTGATTTTATTCACAATTTACACTTCATCCCAACTATTTCGGAATTGAGGTTGTAGATTGATGACCCAGCAGGCGGGTCTGGCACAGCCAGTCTCCTCTCATCATTTGCAACATCCTGCCACAAGGTGGCAGCACTCTCCGGATGTCAGGAGCAGACAGAGGACACATTGCGGATAGCGGCCCAGGTCCAGGCAGCTCTGAAGCAAAAGCAGAGTAATGAGGGGTCCGAGGCCAAGACCCTGTCTGTACCCCGTCTGCTCGGCTGTCCCTCTCAAAAACTGGGCAACTGATCCAACCATGTGGGCTCGTCCCCCACCAAACAAATCGCTGGAAGGAGTACTGCATCAGGGCAGCTAGTGAGTTTACTTGAAGAAATATAAAGAGGATAAAAAAGATAGGTCTGACAAGTTCCATTATTACACAATTTATGACTACTCCCTAGTGCCTGTAAAAGAAAAAAGAAAAAAAAAAAAAAAAACACTGTTGGTGTTTGTAGCCAGTCCTGAGTCCCTCAGTCTCTTGTTCTCTGTGGTCATTAAGCATGCGCTGCCCAGTGGCTTGATGAAAATGAGGATCAGCTCCAATTGGCTGCCTCTTCTTAGCTCAATGCGAACAATGGCGGCCAAAACTGAAGCCTGTTCGTACTGAGCAGTACTACGCAAATTACCCCTCTGTGACACTGAGAGAGGTGAGAAAAAAAAAAAAAATCGAAAGAATGGGGCTGCTGGGTTGACTCACATGGCAATCACAATGCAGAAATGACCACCATGGCATCAGATCGAATCCAGCTGTGCCAGTGCCGACTGTGGCGGGAGCCTTTTTCACAGCAGCCCACACTTCACTTTGTGCTGCTCAGGGATATGGGAGGGATGTGGTCGGTAGGGGTTAGCGCAGTTTGTTACTCAGGCGCGTGCTGTTGGCCGTCTCAGCACTCGTCAGTAACATCCGACGCAAGCACGTGCGCTAGTTTCTTCTACTCTCGTATAGAGTTTGATGGTTTGAAACAGCTAGAGTGGTTGACAGGCGTGTTTTTCGGAGAAGAACCGCAAACTGTCAGCGCCAAGATGGCCGCATGAGTCGCCTATGAGCACGCTGGTATGCAGTCTGGTGATTGAACATTCCAGATTCCGGTGGGATACGAGATGCTAAATTGTTTTATGACATTAAAAAATAAATGGTCTTTCAAGTGCATGATTACTTAAGAAGCCACTTCTGCAACAAAGCGGAGACAAAGCTTGCCTTCTTCCCGCATGGTATCCTGTGACATCTCCTCCCCAGGTAAACGGTGCACATGTACCGTCTAAATATTGTAAAAGAAAACTGGACTCCTCAAATGAGACAACCTTCTTCAACTGCTCCGAGGTCCTATTCCGATGCAAATGTGCCCATTGTCGGTGCTGTCGATGGTGTGCAAAGTTAACCACAGGCACCCTGACCAGTCTGCGGGATCGCAGGTCCATTCGCAGCAGGGTGCGATGCACTGTGTGTTGTGACGCATTCCTCCCATTATCATCAGTAAAATTATCTGCGACTAACGCCTCAGTAGCCCCTCTGTCAGTTCAGATCAGATGAGATGGCCTGAATTGCATCAATGAGCTTAACAACCCGTCACCAGCTCATGTTTTTTCTCACCCCAGGCCACAGTGGTTAAGTACTCACCACTACGGGCTGGGGGCGCCCTATTAGCATTACTGTTTCAGAGATGCTGTGACCAGGCTGTCTGCAAAGATAAGGCCCCTATGAAAGTCACTCAGGTCCCATTTCTCCCGCATCTAACATTCTGACTATGAGAAACAACCTTAAAGCAAAAGTCGGGAAGATTTTTTTTGGTCGTATTTACTAAAACTGTCACTATGCTCAGACATGCGAATATGAATCAGGTGATTTTAGAAAAAAATCCACTACTTTATCTCCACCCACAGCCTGTAATGCGATCTGCGAAATTCTACGGCTCCCGGCTCAATTAACCAATCAGATCATTGGCACGCGCCTTCAGATGTGCACGAAAAATCGAGGGAGGGACTGGTTTGGATCTCAGCGCAAATAGGGGAGGGGCTTGAAAGTTGTACTCGTTCAAAAATCTGACCAAGTCCTCTCGGTCGAGCAATCTTCCTGACTTCAGCTTTAAGCTTACTGCCGAATATTTCCCAGAACTTAACAGAACTTACAAGATAATCAATGTTATTCTTTTCATCTCTGACTCAGTATGTTTTAGCACTCCAATACGCATGTAACGGCATGGAAGAACAAGTTCTTCATAATACAGGACCTTTAACTCCTAAAGTGTTTAAATAAAAGTGCTGCTGAGGTAGGTGAGCCTTTGCATATTAAATTAGATTAACTCGCCTAAAATCACACTAACACACACACACACACACACACACACACACACACAGCAGCCTGGCGCTCCCGGCGCCTCACCTGTCTGATGCGCTTTCACCTGCATCTGCGCCTGTCCCAGCATGATGCGGCTCTGCGGCGGCCGGAGGGTCACCATGGGCGTCTGGGCCAGGCTGGCCCCCGGGGGGCGCACCATCGTGCCAGGCTGCTGGGACTGGTGCAGCACCTAACGCAACATAACAAGAGCAGCGAGAACAGGCCGTTCAGCCTAACTGGGCTCACGATTCTCCTATCACTACAGTAAACCTACATTTCACATACTCAAGGACTAGATGGTATCCAGCACTGTATCCAGCCTGGACATAAAAACTCCCAAATTTTCTGCCTCCACGATATTGTCAGACAAGCTATTCCACACTGTGATCACTCTCGGCGAGAAAAAAAAAAAAAGACCCCAAGTTCTGCAAACAAAACTTGGTCTATGTGATCCTGCATAGCTACACACACATGCCTGGGACAGAAACTCGCGCTACATCCCGTCACTGTCAGCACCACGTCGGGCGATGAAAGACAATCGCAGGACACTTAGGGCCATTTATGACCTCAAAATGAAACTTCAAAAGCAGTTAATGACCTATGTGGATGCAAGGGGGCACTCAGTATAATTACACATGCAGGTGTCCATGAAGCAGGTGAAGGAAAATATAGCACAATGACTTATGACTGCCACAGTCCAGCAATGCTTCACTGTTGAAAAAGTAAAGGAATTACCCTCTAAGCCCTTCTATAATTTCAGAGGCATGCTGGGACACCAGATATACAGGTTTTGTTATTGTGAAGAATACCGCTGAAAATACGAAGGGCTGGTGTTCACCCCTCTCTACCTCTGGGCTCTTCTATCCCAGAAAAGACAGGAACATATTCAGCAGAGCGCGTGCATGCTAATGAATGCTTGTCATTAGCTGCGCGTGCAGCTCGAGGAAACTCAGTAAGTCTGGAAAAACAGGATACTGGAGAGGAACGGAGGTGCGTGGATCACTAGAATTAGCTATTCTGAAAACGTTCAGCAAACCTTATCTGGAGGAGGTCAATGCAATGGTGAACCACACGGTATCAGACTTAAACCAGGTGAATGCACTGCCCTGCCTAACGCAGCACAACGGCAAGTGATTGTGCTGGCGTGATTTTCTTTTATCTTGTTATTCAGTTTAATATATGTAAACCATAAAAATACATTAAACTAGAAGACCTAATTCAATTCACCTCCATTTGTGTTAAAGCCTTAAATTCAGAAGTTCAAGTCTTGCAGACATGACGACACCTGAATTACAGAGTAAGCAGTTAACAGCTAGGGGGTGTAATTACACATCAAGCTCATTGTTTGGATATGAAAAAAACTAGAAATTTTCCACCCTAAAAACCTGATATTGTCAGAGTCAAGTCTTAATATGACATGAGGGAGAAAAGAGAGCTTTGTTTAATTTTGAGAGTGCAATTTGACCATTTGCCATTTGCAACAATGTGGACTAGCAAACAGGACACATCCCAAAAAAGCCAGCACAAAGACAAAGGACAGAAGACAATGTTCTGTTGACACCCTGATTGTCACTGGTTTGTTTACCAACCTAAACTGAACAATTACAGAAATTCTTAAAGCAACTTCTAGTTATAATTCCAAAGGATAAATCGTTCATAAACTGAAAATCAGTCACTTTCAAATCAAATCAAAACAATGCCGGGTAATATCTGCTAATATTTCACAGAAATGACTGTCACGAGGAAGAAAGAGCTGTAATTGGCAGCAGGCCGACTCAGGCAGTCATTTTGGTCACAGAGGGCTTTGATTGGCTGTGAGTCAGCAACCAACGTGAGGGCAGCAAATAGCTAAGAGATGGTAATAGTGGGGAGGGCTGCGATAGGCTGTGAGATGGTAACGAGTGAAAAGGGCTATAATAGACTGTGAGACGGTTACCAGTGGAGAGAGCTATGATAGGCCACAAGACAGTTACCAGTGGCGAGGGCTATAGCAGACTGAAACAGTTACCAGTGGAGAGGGCTGTCCGCTCTTGGCCTGGCCGGGCTGCGCCAGGCTGATGACGGGCTGGTGCAGGGTGCTGGCAGCCGTGGCGGAGGCGGAGACTGGGGCCTTGCCGGCGAGGCGCTGGGCGGGGCTGCTGAGGACCACAGTGGTGAGAGTGCTGGTGGAGGGCTGAGAGCTCGGCTGCTGCTGCTGCAGCTGACTCTGCTGAATGAAGGCGTTCGAGTCTGGGGTCAGCTGTCGGAGCGCAGGGAGACTCCTCTGAAAACAAGAGAGCAAGAGTGAGAGAGGCAGCAGGGTGTAGCACAGGACAGTCCTCTGTAATGAAACCTGACAAGAGGATGCAGGTCAATTTATTCTTCATTTCCCCAGCAGTTTGCTTAAGCTAGCTTGCAAATAACTGTCAACTTCTCCCGTTTTTGTTCAGCCATATCATTCACTTGACTGAATTTGTTCTTTAGTCCTCATCATAGATTTCTTCACTTGGGCTAACAAGTCTAGGTGAGCAATGTCAATGACAGGTCAGAACTATGGTTTGCAACATGAGGTTTACATTATTTTATGCATATACATAAATATATACATATATTTACATTCGCAATCAATAACAGTTAAAAAAAAAAAAAATTAAGCCTTAGTGTGCTGAATAAAGTTTCAAGGAATTAAAAATGTCAATATACTGGGCTGTTGAAAATCTATTACGTGGCAAGTAGTTTAATTAAACAAGCTGCCACATGACAGGTTTTCAACAGCATCTGATTTTGACATCTTGCATCATTGGGCAACTATGGTTGCCAATAGCTCTCTAAGGGTTAATGACTGCAATTTAAAATGAAGTCTCACATACTAAGTATAAAAGCAAACTTTGTTCGCAAAGGCAGTTCCAGTTCGCTGCGGGTAAAAAGTTATCCTTCGCCAAAGCATAAATCGTGCTCAAGACTACTCCCGAACCAGCACTCAGAAGATCATTTCGGCTGTATTTAAACCCACATCCTGGGCATTTACTGGCTCTGAAAAGGCGAAGAGCCCCAGGTGATATTAGGCATTTCCATGCACTTTACTACACCTAATTGCATGCCATTGATTTAAGCAGGGTTTTATTGGCTGCAAAAGTCTAGCCATTACCTTGAGGAAAGGCACTAAGTAGGGCTGTGGGGAGGAGTTCAGCTCCCTGTACAGCCTACTGGTGAAGTCCTCTGCCTCCATCTTCCCTTCCTGTAAGAAATACAGTCGTCAAGAGAGCCACCTGAATCATGAGAGAACGGGACCAAACGCACACCTGCAAACACACGTCCACACAATCAACAAGGAAAACAAACACACATACACACCACACGTTGAAATATCAGTAACCTAGCCTTTCTTTTTTTCCATCCACCCTTCCATCCATTTTCTGCCACTTATCCGGGGCCGGGTTGTGGGGGTAACAGACTAAGCAGAGATGCCCAGGCGCCCCCCTCCCCAGCCGCTTCCTCCAACTCTACCTGGGGGACCCCAAGCCGTTCCCAGGCCAGCTGGGAAATGTAGTCCCTCCAGTGTGTCCTGGGCCTGCCTCGGGGCCCTCTCCCAGTTGGACATGCCTGGAAAACCTTTAAAGGGAGCCGTCCAGGAGGCACCCGGACTAGATGCCCGAACCAACTCAACTGACTCCTCTTGACGCGGTGGAGCAGTGGTTCTATTCTGAGCCGCTCCGGGATGCATGTCTTTTTCTTTTTTTTTTATATCCCGATTAGCATTCGGCTAGTGCAACAGCTACAGGCAAATGATAGGAATTAATGTCCAAAAAGCAACAATCTTTCCTGCAAAATTAACCATTAACTATGATTCCATGGGCCCTGTAGCTAATCTGGACAATTTATCTCCAGTGACCACATCTATGCCAAGTTTCAGCTTCATTGGCCCGACGGTTTTGGAGAAGATGATGTTTACAGACGATCGACGTACTTAACAGCATAGCATACTGACACACGTGAAATCAACATCAAAATGCGCTGCATGACAAAACCCGACTTATGTGTTACAAGTCTTGTTACTAAAGTACCGAATTTCAGCCTGATCGGTGCACATAATGCCCTAGAGATAGCAGAAATAGGCAATGTAACGACAGATGCATGGTGGCCATATCTGAAATGGGTTTGGAATGCCTCAAAAAAACTTTGTGGTGTACTCATGGGTAGGAACATGCATCTAAAGTTTCAAACTGATCTGCCGGACAGTTTTGGAGAAGATGATGTTTATGGACGAAAGATGAACGATGATGGATGACCAATGAACAACGTTGTTGGACTCACCAGGAGGCTCTTGACCAGCTCTTTGACGTTGGCCGCGGTCTCGGACGACTGCTTCCCGCTGGACGCCAGCTTGATCAGCGTGGACAGGAAGTTCTTGCATTTCTTCACATTCTCCAAGGTTTCCTGCTCAAGAAAAATGAGACAGAGACCACTTGTGAAATCCACTTCTAACCATTTTTCACTTCTAAATGATTTTTATACTATGTGCAAAGTGACAGCGTCCACCAAATCCTGGGTTGACACCAAGGAGGAGGCAATTCAACTTCAACTAGAGGTGCGAAAATTACACCAAGTTTCAAAAAACTTTGAAAGAAACTGCAGGGGAAGTTGATTTCTGAAGACATGCACCATCTCAGGATGAAAGCTTACTCAAGCATCAGAAATCAGGGGCTGTAACTCTTGATCATATCACAAACAAATTATTACACATTAACTCACAACGTATAGTAAACAATCACACAAAGTTTCAAAATATTCTGACAAAAACTGTAAGAGGAGTCGATTTCAGAATGAAGCTACCCTCTTCTGAACGGGAGGATGGACAGACATTCCAATACCTTAATGCCCCTTCGGTCTTCGAGCAAACTGAGATTTTTTTATCCTCGTGATCTTTCATTCAAAATATTCACAGAACTTAAGCCTTTAATATAAATAACAAAATTAAAAACAAAACCATTAAATTCTTAACATAAAACAAATAGTTTTCCCAAAAATATACATGCCACAATTATTAGCACCTCTTCATTTCATATTTTGTGCAACTTCTCTTTGCCAAAATGACAGGTCACGGTCCTTTCGCAATGATGCATGATGAGGTTGGTGAGCTCATAGCATGGGATTTGAGACCAATTCCTTCATGCAGAATCTCTCCAGATCTTTCAGATTCCGACTTTGACAATTGCGGACTCTCCTCTTCAGCTCAGCCCACAAACTTTTTTTCAGGTAAGGGGACTGTGATAGCCATGTCGAAGCCTTTATTCTGTAGTTAGTGAACCATTTTATATTAGACTCTGAGGTGTGCTTCGGGTCATTGTCCAACTGGAAGGTCTACCCACAACCCATTTTAAGCTTCCTGGTAGAGGCTGTAAGGTTTTCATTTAATATCCGCTAGTATTTGATAGAGGTCCAAAACATGTATCCTAACAAGATGTCCAAGACCTCTGGAGGAGAAAACAGCCCCACAACATCAAAGGTTCACCACTATACTTCACAGTGGGTATGAGGTGCTTTTGTATGGCTATCTTTCTGTCAACACCAAACCCAACTTTGATGTTCATTGTCAAAAAGCTCCATTTTGGTCCCATCTGACCATACAAGAATTCGGTCCCACTGTTGTTGAATGACAGCAGAAGCTTTTTTCCAGGATTCCTCCTAAACAACTTGTGATGATGTAGATGGTATCTGATAGTAGTTTTGGAAACTTTCCAAACCCAAGACTCAGTTAAGCACTGCAGTTCTCTAGCTGTAATGTTTTTGGCCAGTCGAACCATCCTCCTCACAGTGTGTGGGGTCAATGTGCATGCACATATCCTCTTCCAGGCTGATTCTTAAGATCTCCTGTCGCTTTGAAATTCTTACAGAAATTATTCATTTATTCATATTGTCGATAATGGATATGGGCATTTTTAACTGTGAAGAGATTTTCTTTTGTCCATTTATAAATTTGCACAGCTTTTCATCATTGACAATTCTTTCCCGCAGTGACAAACGCCTATGAAAATTTGGCCTTTCAGCTCTCATTTATTCCCCAATGAAACAAGTCAAGGTGAACATCTAAAGAGTTTACACTTAAACAGGTGAACTTATAAATGCAAAATATAACTTCACTTAGATTTTAAATCATAGATTTTCTAGGGATGCCAATAATTGGGGAATACATTTTAGAAAAAAACACTTAAAGTCAACATTTCTTTTTCTTGCAGTGATTTAGTTCAATGAAAATATAAGATTATATTAAAGTGCTTGCTCATCCAAAAATATGATTTGGACCACAGAATTGTTAATATAAATACATCCTTTGTGCACTGGTCATTTCGAATTGTCATCAGCCGTTACAAATTTATTTGCATTTTGATCATTGCAAATCACGATCATCTCTGAAAGAATTTATCTTCAGCGATGACGTTAGGGGAGGAACCTAGCCAGCGGCGGAGAATACATTGTCAATGCCACTGCAAAAAGGTCATTTTGACTAGCTTGCCAATGGGGTAAGTAAATTTTCACTTGTCAAACAAATAGTGACTTAAAACAAGTTACTATTTGCTTGACAAGTGAAAATGCACTTATCCCATTGGCAAGATAGTCAAAATAACCTCAAATCAAGGACAAATTTGTTGGCTTACTAAGAAAAATGGTAATAGAAATAAGTGTTTTAAGTCTTAAAATAAGTAAATTCATCTTACCTAGTATTTTTTTCCTTTCATTTTTTGCAGTGTGGACTCAGGGATTCGTAATTGTGGATTATTCCCTTGGGAAAATGCCAAATATCTGCCTTGTACGGCTGCAACAACATGGCCGATGCAAGTAGAGGAATCATGGTCCATAAACTTCAAGAAACCCCTCAATTCAAAAGGAATGGGTGAATTTTGTGAAGAGGAGATGAGCGAATTTCACGGAGCCTGGATGAGGATCAGTGATCTGCTCAAAACACGTCACTGATGACATCCTCTATCAGCCACATCCCGAGTCACAGGAAAAGTCTGGATATCGCTGCGGGTTAGCAATTACTGATATTGCCACTTAATAAGCCATCCAATAATAAGCTGAGCCTGAATGGCTCTGGTCTCTAATTTTCCCATCTATTCTGTACTCAGAAGCTATAATAAGCCCAGGGCGCCGCTTAACAAGCCCATCCTAAAATGAGCCTGGAAACTATTTTATGCAAAATATGACTCAAAACAAAACTAAATCCAACTTCCACCACGAGACCTTGAGTAAAATCTAAACTTCAGCCATAATAGCAAAGCCAGAACGAGACCAGTAGCTGCAAATGGAGAATGAAAAAAGCGTAAGCTTCGTCTCTTCAAGTAAATGGAATGAATGATTCGCTAGCTAATGCTTTTCGCCTTTAGATTTATAAATTCAAGTTTCTACTACAACTGTTACACGTGTAACTTAATTCTTTAATAGCGAAAAGCTTAAGTATGCTGGCTAGCCAGGAATGTACTTCCCAAAAGCACAGTTTCTAATTGAGCAACTGACATAGTTGGCCCATTCACAGTCCAAGATTCCAACTATGTAAGTCAGCATCTGTGACTTCGGGAAACGCACCCCAGCAGTGCAATCAGGGCCTCGTTTGACCTGGATGGACTGTGTTGTTTGTCGAGTGTGCACTATGGAATCAGAGTTAATGGTCACTGAAGGTCTTGTGTTGTCATCATGTACGTAGGCTACCTATTTTCGGATACCTTTCCTCGTCATGGCCTCATAAAACTCTCAGTAAGTAGTTTGGGGGCACCATGCCTACAGGCTGATCGTCACATTGTTTCTTTTCCCCCTCAGATGTGAAAAATATTTGTTTTCATCAATTTATGGAAATCATATTCTTTGACAACATCTTGTTTTCCCACTGATTTCAGCTTGACTTCCATGTCTGGAACGCCTCCCATTACCTCACATCTGCCAATTGCAAATTTGGGTCAATCTTCATTTTGTTTTCAGAAATCTCCACTCAGACCTTAACAGAAAGCTCATTTTCAAGAAAAAGCAGCAACGTTAGGGCATTTAATCAGCAGGGTACTGTTCATGAACGGTTTGGTTAAACACATACCAGATAAGATTTTATTTGAGAAAATTTGATGAATTTGCAGCTTAAATCTGAGTGAAAGACCAAGAGGATAAACAGCAAAGGCATTTTTTTTCCCCTACCACAGCCTGTTTTGCTCATACTTGGTCAGGGTGCCAATAATTCTTGAGACTGCTGATCAGTCAGTAGGAAAAGTGATATGAATAAAATTAAACAAGTTATACAACTCAGAAATGCCTGCATAAATATGCATTAAGAAGCACTGTGTATGATGAAAATTTCATACTAAATATGTAACGTTTCTTGTCAAGATTTGAATATTTGCATTTTAATGCTTTTTTTTGACAATCTTGATATCACCTAAAATGTACCTTTAAAGTAAGCAAAATAGGCCAATTTCCGATGATTCTTAATAGAAACATTACCCTGCTTTGTCTGAGAAAGGAAATCCAATGAGTTGTCTCTCCTGTAACACCTCTGCCCCACACAGGAAATTCAATAGCGGGTCTCCAAATTGGCAGCACTTACTTCATCCATGAATACAATTGAAAAACCTACTATCAAATACTGTAGCCACGATGGAGAGCATGGTCTATGTTACAGTGCCCACTGAGGCGTCTAAACAAAGTGGTCCTGTGAGAATGCTTGGGACCCACTATGTCTCAACCCTCGCAATGGGGTAGGCAGGGTAACGACCACTCGCACACACACCGTTGTCGTGGGCGTTGCCGTCCCAGTGCTCCCAGGCACTGCCCTCTGGGTTGCGCCCGGCTGTACCGGCATCGGCGTTCCGATGGAGGCTGGCGTGGCTGCCCCTCCGAGCATGATGGGATTCTACAAAACATGACAGCGCACCATCAGCCAATCTCCCAACAAAGCAACTGTTCCTCAGTTCAAACCACACACGGAGTTCACTGCAAAGCTCTGCTGTAACAAAACCATGACCTGAGCTCCCCTGCACATTTCTACTTGAGTGACATGTTAATGTTACACCAGGCATTCAGCAGCTTTTCATGAGAACACAGCCCTACAATCTGCATTTCTCTTAAGGTGACTGAACTACTTTGTGTGCCGCACTGATGAATATGTAGGACTTGGGCCTTAACCCCTTATTCAACCTCTAGGTCACTTAGGTTGGCTAACTTGGGGCTACTGGTTGTCCCACGATCTAAACTCAAGCCCCGGGGTGACTGCGCCTTTGCGGTCACAGCCCCCAGATTGTGGAATACCATTCCCCTCCATATAAGATCTTCCCCTTCCATAGACACATTTAAATCCAGGCTCAAAACATACTTGTTTTCTCAAGCATTTGAATCCTCTGGTTGTGGCGAATTATTATTATTATTTTTTTTTTTTTTTGTGTTTATGTGCCGTGTTACCTGTTGTCTATGTTGGTGTTTTCTCAATTGTACTACTGATTCTAGCCATTTGCTTTGCTCTGAACAGCACTTTGGTCAACGCGAGTAGTTTTAAATGCGCTTTAGAAATAAATTTGATTTGATTTAAGCCATTATATAGGCATGGGCAATACAAATGAATAAAATGACAACATTTCTTGAGTTGCTGAGAACAAAGTGTTTATTATTTTCTAATGTTTTTTTGCAGGTAAGTACAGAAGACACAGACGAAGAGTTTGCCACAAGTCCAATGCCTTTACAGGAAAGGGTCTCAGAGCCACAGGGTCCCAAAAATGGCTGATTTCGGCATTTTTCAACAAAACCCATTGTAAAATTGGGGGGTGAAGCCTGAGGGCATTTTCGAAAATACAGTCTATTCGGAAATAAACCAGGCCAAATTATCCATTAGGGTACCCTAACAGAAATAATTGATGCTAAAGTCAACTACCCTTTTCTGAAGTACAGCAGCGCCCTAGGCCCTTTTTTAATGGAAAATGCATTGAATTTCACCCAATTATGTTCAACATTAGGTTTTACATTGATATTAAAAAAAAATGGTATGAATGGGTTTCCTGTGAAGTTTTTTTTGGATCAATGGCCTGCAAAAATGTCAAAATTATCGGCGGGAGGGCAAACATTAACGCTACTCGCCCATTACTATATAAAATGCAGTGAAGTCGCTGATGCCAGCAGTTAATTGCCTTCCCACTGCTACTGAAACGTTCCCCTTCAATAACCCGTGGTGATTTAAAAAAAAAAAAAAAAAACTTGCACTGTTTTTACTATGTCCATATACCCTCCTCCCATGATAGTTTCAATGAGCTACTGTGAATAATTCATAGTAAAACACAGTGACGTGCAGTCGGAGGTTAGTTTGGTGAGGCAGAAACCTCCCCTTTGCTTGATTAGCAATCAGGCGATTAACCAGTTTAGTAAGACTATTCGGCAGAATGACGGGCCAGTTTAAGTTTCATGGGCATTATTACTCAGTACATCGAACTTGAAATGCTCACTAGACAGCAGATTTGCGCGTACTTGCTTCCAGGAAGCCGAAGCAATGTCATCAACAAATATTAAAACAGTTTGACTTATGCAGAGTTAAATGCTTAATCAATATACAATGTATTCTCCTTTAAATACGCGCTTTTACATCCAAACAAAAAGCGGGCACTTATTTTCAGTCTTCTTTCATAATCCGATTAACAAAATGTTTAAATGATATACAGAATTACCGAGAGCCGAGAATTTTTCCTGATTGATTATTCAGATTTCCATCCTTGCAGTCTCGAATTGAAGCGCATACATGAATTAATCTTGTGACCGGTGGGCTTCAAACGCCTGGCGCAGGTTTATTCCTTGGTATATTTTACTGAAACTTCACAAATAGGGTCACAGGATATTCTGTCAACAAACTATGTAGGGTAAAGTAAAAAATACACTCACCTTTCTTGCTATTATTGAGAAGAAATCACGGCGAACTTCGTGATTTAACTTCACCAACTTCTGTCGAACTTATTTCACATCCCCTGGAGGTCTAGCCTGGACGAACAGACTCGTAATTTCTCAAATTAGATGGCTGTAAGCCTATCAGGGCCGTAGCTGGGATAAGACGTCGACGCGGACTGTTTGAAATCTAACTCCTAAATGGTCATTTTTGCCACGCCGTGCCCTTGAAAATTTGTAAACACAGCGCAAATTGAGGTCACGCATTCATCCTACGAGCGAACAATAGCTCTGTTCAAATCGCGTTTTTGGCCGTATCGCAGAGTTCATGTATGAAATCTTGGGTATCCTATTGAAAAGGTTGCTTTTAATCAAACCATGGTGTTCTTTTTGTATGAAAATGGTATTTACGTCATTTTTTATAAGTTTTCTGATGCTTGTTTACCGCCCCAGTTCAGCTGTTACGCATTCCATTAGAGTTTGTGCAGAGCGTTGCCCATGCCTACATTGTAAGCAAAAATTTTCACCATGCTGAAAAACACTTTGATCATTTACTACACCCGATTTGGAAATGGATTAGTATGTTAGTAAACAAACTGCTCAGTAAACTGTTTAAAAACCTCCTTATAGTTTACTATACATAGCTATAGCTGTATACACCAATCAGCCAAAAAAATTAAAGCCACCTGCCTAAAACTGGGTAGGCCTCCCTTGTACTGCAGAAGCAGCTCACTCAAAAGAGGTGTCCACTAGAATTCCTGGATCCAGGGTTTTCCCAAAGAAAAATTTCCCAGAGGGTCACACACCATCCACCAGCTTGTCTACTTTCCATTGTGCATCCTGCTGTCATCTCTGCAATCGGCTGCCCTTCTGTCAATTTGTACCGCAGAGTAGGCTTTCTTGCCCTTCTGCATCGATGAGCCTTGGGCACCTCAAACCCTTTCGCTGGATCATGGTTTGACCCTCTTTAGACCATAGTCGGTAGGTACTCACATCTGCTGATTACTGTGGAAGTGCTCTGACCCCCTCATTTGGTCATAAGGATTTGGCCTTGTCAAAGTCGCTCAGATCGCATTTCTCCCACATGCAACGCATCAACTACAATAACCGACTGTCTGCTTACCATCTAGGGTCTGTTGGCAGACCTCGACATGTGCCACTGTCACGAGATAATCAACATCATTTCCTTCATCTGTGAGTGGCTTTAATGTTTTGGTTCACTGGTGTATAAGCTACATAAACTTGGCTGGTAGACTTCAGTCTGCAGTTTAGAAAATTCACCTTCCACACATTTGGCTGTGTTTGCAACTTTCAAAATAAATACATGGTGGAATAGAAAAAAAACAGAAAGTGAGAAGAACTTGACAAAGCCCAGTTAAAATGACTGGAGGCGCTGGTCCTGTCTGGCCCAATAACAGCCGCAGGAAAGAGAAGGCTAAGGGATGCCTCTGCAGGAGAAAACAAAGTCAGACAGTAATGCGATCCACACCCACCAGCCCAACAATAATAAACAAGCCACACTATCCATTTTGCCCATATTCCCTCGCATACAATACCTGCAGCGAGGCTGAATAACCGGCTTAGTCCTTCGCTAACCGAGATAAAGGCTTTGAGTGAACTCACTGGCCATGATAAAGTGTGTACAAGAGCACTCTGGCACAGGCTGGGGGGTGAATTAGAAAGAATGTGGACAAAGTCAGAGGTGAAATGAAACAGGAAGCCGGGGGCAGAGTTGTGGACGAGAGGGCGTGGCCTCATACCTGCAGGACAGGGGGCCTCTGGAGCGTGGTGGTGGCCTGCACTGAGTTTTGCGTGGGCGTGGCCTGCTTGATGATGGTGGTGGGGGTTACCTGCCTGGCCATGATGGGCGTCCCGGGGCCCTAAAGGGATTTCAGAGGATGTGGAGTCAACAGCGAATGCACTGTTCAATGTTACCGGCAAATTCCCAATCACTACAGTCATAAAACAGTTCGCCAACAATCTTGAAATTATGAAGGAATCAGAGCAAGTTACTCAGTTTAAGATAAGTGCTGCAATCACAATCAGCCACAAATAGTTTCATAGAAACAAAACAAATTTGCATTTCATCATTCGAAAATTCCCCAAAATGAAGCACTTCAACGGAGTCTGATACAGATGGAATCGATAACAGCAGGGCAATTCCCAGTCCAGTTCCCAAAACCAAACATCTTGCCCCACCAGGTCCATCTTTCCATTTCTCAATATATTGATATGTTTTTTCCACTCCTGCCACCTTTTTTTTTCTTTTTTTTTTGGTGATGATTCATCACAATTTAAAAGACAGAGACAGAAGGACGAGGCAAAGTCATAAAAATGTAGAGATGCTGTTAGAAGTGTAAACCTCAGGCATTAACAGAATAACTTGGGGTTTTCATTTTTAAACCAGTGCCTGAATGTTTGTCAAAGTCACAAATCTTGTCACAATAGAATCACACATAAACCAAAATAGTGAGGATTCCATCGACAGCCATATGATCCAATGTACACATACAACCAAAATGTGGTAGAGCAGACGAAAACCAATTCACAGAATGGACACAACTGAAGATTCAGAAGAAACAGAAAAAATGCAAACAATGCTTTGAGCAACATTACTTGAGGGCAAACTTGTAAGACCAACAGATAAATATTTATCCAATTCATGGATTGACTTTGTATAGGCTACTGTTTTGAATGGACTGCATTAGAGCCCCTAGGACCAAACAGCAACTGGTGAAGACCAGCAGTCTCCAACCCTGTTGCTGAAGAAATACTGTCCTGTAAGTTTTGCACCAGTCTCTACAAAGCAGCCAATCAGCAAGACCTTTGGATGATGAAAGAGGAAAGCTTAGTTCAAATTGGAGTGATGGCTTCAGGGAAGGGAGACCTTCAGGAACAGGGCTGGATATCGCTGGTGCTGACACTACACCCAAGAGGTCTCAGGACGGAGGACGGTTTCAGCCCTGCTTACCTGGACAGAGGTGATCTGGACAGGGGGAGTGCTGGTGGGCGTGGCCGGGCGTGGCGCCATGGCGCTCTGGGACTGGGACTGGGCCTGCATTTGGGCCAGAGTCTGCTGGTGGATCATCAGCAGCTGTCCGCTGTCGCTGCGCACCAGAACCATCCCTGCACACACACGCACACACACACACACACACACACACACACGACAGAGCAGGGTCACTCAGGGGGCACAGACGGAACACTCAGACACAATACACCCTCCAACCTCATCCAGCCAGGGTCGCTGACACCAAGCCAGTTCCCCTGTCTCCAGTTAAGATGGAGCTCATGTTTGTCCTCAGAAAGAGCTTCAAGGATACAAGTTGCATGAATTTCAATCGAGGCTACGTTTTAGCCCCCGTTTGTTCAGCCATCTGTCCAACTGTATTTTGATGAAACTTTGTGGAGAGGTTAAACAGTATATGACAACAGCAAGAGGTCATTAGACTTTCACAAGTCACGGTCAAAGGTCATGATAAACTTGTAGAAAAGGTCAGAAACAACAGTGCAAGAGGAGACTTGTATTCTACCAAGTGCCCCGCTATTTACTTTTGTTTTCTTTTTGGGACACTTATTCAGGGTAGTTTGCAATGTAGAAAAAAGTACAGAACTGAGAAGGATGCTCATTCAAGTTGAGGACCCTTGCCTAAGGGTTTGCTCTCCACAACACCACCCAGGGTCTAAAATCCACAACCATCCGCACTAGTGTTAAGTACCCCAAAGTTCTAGATTCTGCATGAAGGGTAATTAATTAAAAAAAGAAAGTGACAAGGCTATCACGCAAAATGCAAAAACATTCATGAGTCAACTTTTATTATAACCAACATAAAACTTGTGTAATAAAAAAAATTGAATTCTATATGAACTGTTTGCATAGAATTCAAATCTGCACTCAGCTAAAACAGCCGTGTAAGGGTTTGGTCTCCATAAAACTCTGGGGGGGGGTCACTTCCCCCGTTATAGCACTTTGCAAGCATTACTTTTTCAGATATTGATTGTCTTAATAGGTCAAATTTTCAAACTGAGTGACGGTTGCAACCATGACTCCTTTGCAACCAGTTCATTTAGAATGTCATTTTTGAAGGGTGTAGCTCAGTTTGTAACATAAAACACCAGGCAAAGTAATTCAGCAAAGTCACAGATTTTTTGAAGACCGCCACAATGTCAAATGGGCTAGAAAATGTAGCATATTTTTTTGCCATTTTTGTCAAGAGAGCAATTTGGAGGTGCAATTACTATTAAATGCCTTCAGTAAATACACAGCTTACCTATCTTACGATCAATATTGCTTTAAATTTCATAATAAGTCATATATCAATTATTAAGCTGCCATGGTATTAATTCTGGAAGCTGCATAATTCCTTAACAAAATACTTGACCATATTCTGCACCAGTGCTTGGCCATGGCTGGACAGCAAACCCCATGGCCTACATTAGTTCTGAGCTCCAATTCTAGGTAAATTAGTATGCAAGACAGCCATTTCACAGCTGTCTAATTGTATTCTCTGTGATTTTTCAGAGTACCTGAAAATGAAAGACTATTAAGGGGACTAGAGACGCCAAAGAGGCTACATCTCAGCCAGTTTTAAAGATGGATGCCAACAATTTTTGAAACCCCTTTCTTTCTTCATATACTACATCATATAGTGCTTGTTTGCAATTACAAACCTAAGTGTGAGCTTTAAATCCACAATTACAAACAGAAATATGAGCTTTCATTCTGTGTTGGTACATCTTTGTCTCCCAGACCACAAGCTGCATGACACTTCACTCCCATGGATTTGTGTAGTAATGCTGATAATGGAAGCTGCAGTGGGCTAATCCGTGTAAAACGGAGGGGGGTACCACAGCAACTTCTCAATTTACTTATAAACTCATTTTATAATTTCCATTTTATTTATTCATGTATTTATTTATTTCGTTTTTGCAGTTGGTAGGCAGATAATCATAAGGTGTAAAATTTTTAAAAAAAAAAAAAAGTATCGTACAGCCGCTCATACAGTTAAACTCAAAATTCAAGAAAGTGAGAAATGCTGTACTTCCTTCATATCTCAATAAAACCACACAAAATTATTTAATCAATGAGAATTTTCTTCCAAATCAAAGTTCCACAATTAAAGGCAACCCTAAATGTTATTGTAAATTAAATTTATCTGATTAAAAAAGGAATGAAATCCAACTTCAGTTAGTCTCACTTTGAAGTTTTTTTTATTAGAATATTTCTTTCATTTGTCCATGATCTTGCCCTTGCATACAACTGCAGTGACATGCACTTCATGTATGCCCCAAAATCAGAATCTAAGCTAGTCTGAAGCTGCAAACTGGACCATCATTAGGCCCAATAGTAGCTTTTGTATGGTTGGATTCATAGAAAAAAAAAATTCTTCAGTTCAATTATGTCTGTTTGAGCAATCCAGCAAATACATAAATACTGCTAGAATGCAATAATACATAACTATAAATAGTTTTGCATAACTACCGAGAAAGCAAAAATTATTTTTAGTGCTGTCCATTGTAAGCACTCATATATATATATACACATATGTCTACCTATACACACACACACAAACATGCAAAATGCAAAATGCACACATTAAAACCTTAATGGGAATGAAGGAAAATAAACAGTTTCATAAACACAACCACTTAAAAAGATTCATCAATGCATATCAAAGTTAAAACTCAGACAGGCGCGCGCCAACTATGAATGATCAGATAGTTTAAGTGCGAGGGTCCCGGGAGGGTAAAGGGTTAAAGATAATCATGGTCATCGTTTGAATCTGCACGTGCCATCAGGTGATGCATTTACCATTGCAATGTACTCTGACCTGCGGATACCACAAACGGGACAGCCAGAGCGACAAATGTGGATACCGAATATAACGTAGACGGCTGTCAAATTTACAACACAAACAGAAGGAAAGCACCAAATGTAGTCATTCAATTCAGTATACACAAGCCTCAGTGTAACGCTGCTTTCACACCGGACGCGAAACGAATTTTTCGCACTATAGATTACATTCAAAGTCAAACGCGTGTATTCGCGTCTTTGCATTGACTTTGAATGTGTCGTGCGAAAAATAACTGGACCCACACCGGCAATAAGTTTTCATACTTTGCCCAACTTCATGTTCCGTTTCCAACGACCATAATCTAAAATCGACAGCATACAGCCTCAATACCAAATAATATGGATCAGCACCTATTTTTGCCATAAACATGAAGAAAATGTCCGTACCTGGAGGAAGTTGAATGTTTTGGATGTTTGGTTGATTCTGGGGCGTCTGAGGGAGCCGAGGAGCCAACACCTGTGGCGCAATGGCACGAATCCCGCCAGGACCGGCTGCAACTGTAGCTGGAGTGGGAGTCCTCGTAACGCTTTGCAAAACTGGACTCTTGCCGATCGCCCCGGAGCTGGCAGCCACAGGTTGCACGCTACTTCCTACGGGCTGGGAGAGTGCCAAATTGCCCGCACTTGGAACGACACCAGATGCGACAGGTTGAGGTGTAGTTTGTATAATTGTTTTAGGCGACTCTGCCTTGTTTGTCACATTAGCAGACACGGACACTGCCGTCTGATTACTAGTCAAAACGGTTGCTGGTAAAGGCATAGCCGATGCGCCAGGGGCAGGCAGGTTCGTTACACTGACAGAGGAGGTCAAAACGGTATTATTCCCATTTTGCGCAGCACTCGATCCAGCGGTTTGCATAGGCGGCCTCACAAGTGTGACGGTAGGTCCACTGCCCAGACTAGACGCCTGAGAAGAGATCACTGTTGAGGTCACAACGCTCTGTGCGTTGACGAAAGATGTGTGGATGACAGTGCTGGAAGTCGAAGGCAACGCATTCACATTCCCTTTGACAACCGAACCAGGTCCGTTGTTGACAACCGTGAGAGCAGGAGCAGTACTGTTTCCCCATCACTGCTGCTGCCGCTACAACTGCTTGGTACTTGGGTTACGGTGAAAGCTGGAGCACTTCCTGAAGTGTGAGAGTTCATTACACTGCTTCCATTCAAAGTTTGCACAGTAGAAGTCCCTATTTTTCCTTTGCTCACTGTGTGGTTGGACACTGCGGTTACCATGGCATTGACAGTCGCCGATTTGCCCTGGCTGAGCCCAGCGTTTGCTTCCAGCCCCGCCGCTGGTGCGATAACTGTTGTGGTCGCATCCATAACTGAACTCTGGGACCTCGTATTATTAATAACACCCCCTTGCACTCCAGCTCCTGTAAGAGGGCAAAAAGAAACCAGAGTGAGTACGAAAAATACCAACAGAACGATCAGACTGTGCAACGATGCATTCATTTCCAACAGCATTTTCAAAAACACATATGAGGCAAAAATATTTTTATCAACACTAGCCATGTTAGCAAGCTAGCTAGCTAGCTACCTGCTTTTGCCACCTC
This sequence comes from Gymnothorax javanicus, assembly GCA_029692085.1. Lineage (NCBI taxonomy): Eukaryota > Metazoa > Chordata > Actinopteri > Anguilliformes > Muraenidae > Gymnothorax > Gymnothorax javanicus. The sequence continues at coordinate 36,055,242 of CM056202.1, forward strand.
TTGTGCAAGTCCCATTTTGCTCTGGACATTTGTATTACCTCCTATTACAGGGTTGGCAACGTGGTTTCCCGCGGCCTGGACCCGTGCCTCGGGGTTCCCGTGACCTGAGCCCGCAAGCTCAGATTCCAGGGACCCCACAATATCGCTAACTACTCTCTCGTCCACCTCTGTGTTGAAGAAAACCTCGTCCAGCAGATCGGAGCCCGCCGCCATCATTACTCTGATGAGAAACGGGTGGGGGGGTTGTTAGGCGGTACCACGCACGCGCAGAGTGCATGTAACGTCATCATAGTGGGATTCCGGAGTGTTCTGATTGGTCAGTTCCATATTTAAAGGGAGGGAGAAATGGCTGAAAGCGTCATTGCCGAGAAAGTAAGGGATGATACAGCACCAGTGAAGAAAGAGCCAGTGGGTGATGATTAAAATCCAATTTAGTCGGCGTGTGAGTTCAGTTTCTTAATTTTGGATCAAACTCTAGATTGTAAATTGCTGGATATGAAATATTTTGGTATTGAATGTTGGTTTTACGCGAGAGTAGGCACGCAAAATCGATTTTATGTCTCGGTGCTTTTGGTGAGTTTTTTCGCTCCAAGATGGCTGCGTTGTTTTTGTTCAACCGGACTGCGCTTCTATCGAAAAGCTTATGAGGGCGCTACAACTGCACCTCATTTCCGAGTGGTAACGTTAGATGGTTCAATTTCAAGCTGTGATGCGCAACCGTGTTTTAAGTCCTGATTGATTTCAAATATCCCGTGATCAGAACATTGGAAAATGGGAATCCTCTCCTGATACCAAGCCTTTTTCACAGGGTGTCCTAATAATTGACGTTTCTAATTTATTGTAGATGTGGACATTTAGCGTTAATATTGATTGCCGACTTTAAGTGTTTAAAAACTATTATCTGCAAGATGGTTATGGCAATTTAATTCGCTCCGTTCTCCTGCGCATTTGATTCGAGGTAAGAAAAATGACGCGTCTGCAGTGCAGTGGCAGCATGTGTGAGAATGCTTCAATTATTATCAGCACGGGAAAATATGCTGGTAATCAAAATGAATAGAAATTGATGTTTTTATGTCATTCTTAGCACTAGAGGGACTTACGTTTCACGTGGCCTTAAGTATAACAATGGTCTTAGGCACTTGGTTTCATATCCTTCAAATTTGATCGCCGTGCGGAGTTTTTGTTTTGGGAATTTTTCGTTAATGTTGGAAAAGCATTATACTCATGGGACCTGAGACTCCTTCCATACTGCATTCTGAGTTACATGGGAAAGCTCTGCCCAGAGTTTCGTGTCATTTGGTAGGATCTGAACAGGCAGATATTTCTGTGCTCTCAATTCATCCTGATGCTGCAATTTGTAATGACACCATTGGGGAAGAAAAGATAAGCGAGTCAGTCCCAGCAGCGGCCAGGTGTGCCAAAGTCCAACGCCTACCTCTGCTGTGTGTTTCAAAGTTAAGTAGGGGTCCATTGGATTGAGTTCCTACACACCCCCCAGCACTTTGGTCATACTAAATAGTCAATATCCATTTGTACCAGAACTCCTCCATTTTTAATTTTCTATTTGTTATCAAACTGAGTTGGCTATTTTGCTCTCTGAGCTAAATAGTGTACAGATGACTGTCCTATAGTTATAACTTAAAAGCATATATTTAAATGGATTGATAAGCGGTGGTCGTCATTAAGGAGCTGAATACAGAAGAATGCAAATGAAGAATAATGACAAAAATGTACACCCAAGACTGCAACAGCAAGATATACTTGGAAACAAATCATTTATTGTTCATTAGTGGTGCATGAATTTGAAAAATAAATCTGGTTTTAGCAGCAAAAAGGAACATTCTATGTTGTTTTCTTCTTCTTCTTCTCCGCTTCTTCCTTTTCTCTCTCAATGTCCGAGACATACTTTTCAATTTCTTCTTGATCCAAAATCTGAGTAGGAAGCACAGGAGGATTGGGGTTATTTGTGTGGGAAATGGCAACATCGTCAGAGAACCAGTACCCCTTCAAATCAACCAGGTTTTCAGTTTGGATTTGACTTTATTCAGATGAGTGGTAGATGTGGCACACATTGAAGTGTACAATGACTCTTCCAATCTGAGCAGGATTTAACAATACTTGTGTACATGTATACTGTGGATAATTTATGGATTAAAATTATTTCAAGCCTATGGACTATTTAACCCCATAAAAACAACGGACCCTCGTATGTGTTCGTCAAAAGCAGCTGCTTCATTCAAAATTCAAACCTGTGGAACTTGAGGCCTATTTTACATTCTTGTCAAGATCCCAAGGTTTCCAAAGATCAAAAATATGTCCGACAGGGAGATGTTTATAAAACTATGTACGGGATCTACATATTTTCTAAATGATGGAATGCAGCCACCATAAAACCTGAGGTCTTTGGTTTGAATATTTCACTAAATATAAGTGCGATATAGCTTCAGTGAAGTGTTGAAACCAATAGATACAGTATACGAATGTGACATTGTCCATCAATAAGGGAAATACTATTTTTTTTTTTTTTTTTTTTTTTTTGGACCTACTTAAGGGGAAATTCAAGCAAACTGAGTTTTAGGGGTTAACACTTAGAAACCTGAAATAAGGAACAGCTTTCATGCTTAAATAGCCACTCCACAATACATTTTCGCATCACTTAACTCAGCTGTATGACCCAGTTTAGCCTAAAACTCGACATGAACAGCGAGGGGGCATGCATGTTTAGAGTAATGTGGTAATTAATATTTTCATAATGCCCATTGATTCATACATACCTTCAAAGGCTCGTTGCGTTTCATGATGGCCAGCTCAATGTTCTTGCTTCCTGACTGGACCACCTACAAATTAATTATAAACACTGAGGCTCCATATACTAACACTCGATGCGCAGGGCGATAGGCTTATCTCAGCTGATGCACTCAATTAGGGGAGGCAATCTATGACGTTGATACATTTACAGGAGTAAAACTGAAAACATCACTGAATTTAACCAGTGTTAATTTCATGTAACCTTTATGCTGTCACCCACATGGAGTTCTTTTAGGTAAGGAATACAAAGGCAAATTTTTGTTGCATCACTGTAAAACCTTACAAGTGGGGTGAACTCAAATGTTTTGTGGAAACCAATTACCTTAAAAAATTAAGTTTGCCAACTTAATGATGTTGTGTTCACAGCACTTAAAAACATGTAAAAAAAAAACTTTACCTTATTTTCTTTAAGTTCCTTCCACACAATGCAATGAAGTTTTCCTACTCTATTTTTTTTTGAGGTAATAAGTTTCCACAAAACATTTGAGTTCATCACACCATCAGTGTTTACAGTGTGGAGTTAGCAAATACAAAAATTGCATTCCCTTCATGCTCTAAGAGGTCATTTATCAAAACAATAAAACATGTGCCAAGTGCCAACTATACTTTACAGCACAATCATTTTAATTACCTCAAGCAGAGCTCTGATGGCCAGCTTTATGGTCTCTGTGTCTGACTCCGTGTCCTCTTCTTTGTACTTCTTCTCCAGAAACTCTCTGACAGTCTTTGCAGATCTCCCAATAGCATTTGCCTAGCAAAGAGAAACACACCGTCGCTACCGGGTTTAATGTGCCTTTTTAAGAACTCCCTAAACTGGTTTGAGTTAAGTTGTCAAATCAATAGACTTCACTACAGTATTCAGTCCCATGGCAGGAAATAATTATTATTGGTTTAGATAATAATTTCAGATTGAGAGTACTTATTACTTTATTCATCCAACTTCACTGATATAGAGCCCCATTCGCACTATTAATTACGGCAGCTCAGATAAACCTGAAGCCTTCTTTCGCATGTGTGGTGGACAAACCAGAATTTTTTGTAGGTTTTTTTTTTTTTAAAGAAACATTTTTAGGCATACCTTCCAAGCATGGTATGTTCCTGAGGGGTCCGTCTGATAGAGCCTTGGGCTACCATCAAAGTCAAAGCCCACAATGAGAGATGATATCCCAAACGGTCTCCGACCATTGCTCTGAGTGTACCGCTTAATAGAGAAAAACATTACATTTAGAAAACACTCAAACGCAATGCGACTGAACATTTATTTTTTGCACTCTAAAATCAAAAGCAAAATTTTATCTTTGATCACAGTTGATCAAGCTAATCCCCAGTAAGATTACTGACCTGTTTCATGCTGGAAATGTAGCGGGTGATGTATTCAACAGTCACGGGATCCTCTACGGTCAATCTATGACTCTGACACTCCACTCTTGCTCTGTTAATAACTATTCGGGCATCCGCGGTCAGACCTGGAAAGATAGAAGGTTGGGACATGTCGCCTAGTACATAAACTGATTTCAGATGTACAAGTAAGATGTATCGATCCAGGGCACATTGCTCACCTGCAAAAGCCATGAACACATGATCATCCAAGGCGCAGATCTTACGAACGGTCCGGTCCTCCTGGAGTTTGGCCACAGATTTCTTCTCTACGCCCAGCACAACGATATTTTTGCCTCTTACCCCAACCTTTCAAAAATCAAACAACACGTTTAAAATATAAACTTAATCAACAAAGCAGTAACTGCATTTATCAGGTTGCAAGCTCTCCGCTGTGTAATACAAAGAATTTGCGAGCGATGCTTCGCAGTTGGCAACACTGTAGTTACGTTAATGATACGTTAATCGCGGTCAAGATATCACTGCCTCCGAATGTTACAGCACAGGTTGTGAAATCGAACTGACGCGTAAAGCTGCTTTCACATCGGACGCGAAACGAATTTTTCGCAAGACAGATTACATTCAAAGTCAATGCAAAGACGCGAATACACGCGTTTCGCGTGTATTCGCGTCTTTGCATTGACTTTGAATTTAAACTGTCGTGCGAAAAATTCGTCTCGCGTCCAGTGTGAAAGCAGCTTTAGGATGCTACGACCTGGACTGCTGCTAATTCTGTACTACCAAATTCGTAAGATTAAGCTGGTTAACGCCATACATACTGCCTTACATGAAGATGAATTCACGCTTTGGTTGTACTACAGCTATATTTAGGTAATTTATCTTAAATAGCTTGATAAATCAATTTGAATAAGCTACGTGACAACATGCGAACAGACAAACTGGACATAGCATGCCCTTCTAGACAGTCAGCAATTATAATCCAGGTCTAAATTAACGTTACTCACCGATGTGGAGCCCTTTTTGACAGCCTCCTGGGCATATTCCACTTGGAACAAGTGACCATCCGGGGAAAATACGGTGATAGCACGGTCGTAACTCATGGTCTTTTAAGAATGAACGAATGTGAAGTTTGTAAGGAAACGCGAATACCGAAATCGAAAGTAAAGTGCAAAAATGGCAAAATCATGCCATGGTCCTCCTTCCGGCGTAGTTACTGTATGCAGTTCCTTTGCGTGCGTGGAATAGTTTTGCCTCACGTAACGTATGATAATGGACGTAATACTTTAGTGAATTCACGGGCCTTTGGACGTATGAGTTCAATGAGATTGTACCATGGTTGTAGAAGTATGGGTAGAATTCTGGTGACGTCATGGGTTAAACCACAGAAAGTATTAAGCCATTTTTCTTCTCTAGCTTGTAGTTCTTTCATAGTGAAAATACACTGTATGGACACATTGGGACACATATCTTAATCATTGTTTTCACGTGTTTCATTTAGACCCATTGCCACCCCCTATGGAATCATATTGGCAATATTAAAATGAAAACATTTGTGAAAGAATGGGTTCTGAAGAGCTCAGTGAATTCAAATTTGATACTGTCATAGGATGTCACCTTTACAGTAAGTTAGTCCTTGAAATTTTTTCCCTGCTAGATATTCCATGGTCCACTGTGAGTGATACTTTTAGAAGGGGAAGCAAACACTCTGTTGACTCAATAACTGTAGTGTTCCAAACTTCCTTTGGCATTAACTTCAGCACTAAAACTGCGCAGGGAGCTTCATGGAATAGGTTACCATTGCCGAGCAGCTTCATCCAAGCCTTACATCACTGAGCGCGATGCCGAACGTCAGAGGGGGTGGCGTGAAGCACCCAGCTGTGGGACTTTGGAGCAGTGGAAACGTGTTTTCTAGAGTGGCGAATTATGTTTCTCTGTTTTGCAGTCTGATGGACAAGTTGAAGTTTGACAGACACCAGGAGAATGTTAACTGCCTGACTGCGTTGTGCCATCTGTAAAGTTTGGTGGAGTAGGAATAATGGTATGGGGTTGTTTTTCAGGGCTTGGGCAAAGCTCCTCAGTTCCAGTGAAGGGAAATCTTAGTGCTTTTGCATAGACTACCAGTCAAAAGTTTTTGCACACCCTAAGATCTTGTCAATTCTTTATCTTACATGTATGTTTACAACAAAGAAATCAGTGGAACCCAATACTTGTTTATTACAAATAATAAATTTACAAGAAAAATCCACATGGAGTCCAGCACAGGTGATTGAAATAATCAGCTTGCTATCAACCACCTGAAGCTCCTTGATAATTAGTAGATCATTTGAATCACCTGTGCTTGGAGCAGGGAGAGATCTAAAACATGCAGGACAGGTGGTGGTGGTCCAGGAGAGGTTTGAGAATCACTGGATTAGACCATCTTTACTGATCTGCTTAAATATTGACAAAATGATTGATCCTGGTTTTTCTTAATTTGTTTTGTTTTATATGTGGTAACGCGCACTGACCACATCGCCAAAGAGCCAGGCTCGGTGGCAAGGTAGCCCGGGCACATACTTATTAGGAGGCATTTCTAGTGACAGGACCCTTCAACTGTCACCTAAACATAGTTTAAACATTGGGCTTCAGTTTTCCTTCCTTTCTGTTATACAGACTAGTACACAAGAACAAAATATAAAAAATTGTAACAATTACAGAAAATATTGGGATGTGCAAAAACTTTTGACTGGTAGTGTACCTCGACATTTTGGACAATTCTATGCTTCAAACTTTGAGGAAACAGTTTGGGGAAGGCCCTTTTCTGTTCCAGCATGACTGTGCCCCAGTGCACAAAACAAGGCCCATAAAGCAGTGGTGGGCATTTCCAGTCCTGGAGGATTGGTGTGAACGCAGGTTTTTATTTCTACCAATTACCCTGAGTAATTGAGCTAATTGGTTGTATATAGAAGCATGGATTTGCTCATACATTAGATAAAATAATTTTTTCATATAGCAAAGTACTTGTAAGAGCAGTGGTGAGTTTGGTATGGCAGAAGTTCACTGGCCGGCGCAAACTGACCTCAATCCCATCAAACACCTTTGGGATGAACTGGAATGGAGATTGCAAGTTAGAACTTCCCAACCACTATCAGTGCCTGACCCCACAAATGCTATTCTAGATGAACGGGCAAAATTTTCTACAGGCACTCTCAAAAATCTGTGGAAAGCCTTCCCAGAGGAGTGGAAGCTGTTATAGCTGTAATGGGGGGGGACCAACTCCATATTAATGGCAATAGATTTAGAATGGGATGTCATAAAAATTCTAGTAGGTGTAATGCCCAGGTGTCTCAATAATTTTGTCCATGTAGCGTATATTGTTTTTTGCTGTACCAGGGGCCATAAAAAGACCCTCTTCATGATAAAACCTGGATTATTTCAAACCAGGGTGACAGAACTTATAAACAAAGCGGAAAAAAAAGGGGGGGGTTGTGGAAATGTGCTATAATAGAAGAAGTATAGTTTCTGAGGTGGAATCACACTTTTCTATAGTAGCCTGTTTCCTAATAGATAGGCTAGATCATCATATTGCCTTTCAGCACAAAACATTAGCTAGCAACACTGAGAGTTAGCAATGAGAACACTCATCTGTAACTTACTACAAACAGCCTAGCCTACCTTTTTCTGTTTGGAGTCAGACTTTGGTACCATAGAGAGATGAAGCCAGGTACCGGGTAAGTTGAGGCTAGTCCCCTGAAATGACTGGCTAGATCGATATCTGTTAAGTTAAGCCACATTCAAAACTGCACGATGCTCTTTCTCTGCTGAAAGTCGGGAATCCGGTCTCAGAGAGAGATGAAGCAAGACTTTGTTGCTACCCTGCTGGTGAGATGTAGCCAGCTATCTGTAGCATATTGTGGGACCATTTTCTTTCATGGTGTTCTGATAATTAAAGAAAGCTAGTCCTTATTGAAGTGCACAGTTCTCTTTCTCTCTGCTGACAGTCAGGATCTTGGTTCCAGGAAGGTGAAGCAAGAAACAGTGTGAGTTAGTAGGTAGCTTGCTACGTAGCCAGCTAGCCAGCTATCTGTTGCATACTGTGGTACAATTCATGGAGTCCCAAAAATCAAAGTAGGCTATAGTCACACTGCACTGTGATAAAATGAAGTCAGAAGCCAAAGGATAAACGCTATAGCAAATCTTTGCAGTGTAACGCAGTTACAGTACATTGTTTGGTATTGCAGCGAATCAGTGGCATTGAGTTGAAAAATGGTGGTGCGCTGTGCATTGTGGGAGAGTGCACATAAATCTATTATGTCCATGAATACAACCCATGAATACAATATTCTACTTTCACATTACAAAGTTAATTAACCATCTCTAAATATGTGGATAACGGGAGGCAATTTCTTTGATATTTCAAGCCATAAGTAGTTGTGCATGATTTTAGCTTGATCAGCTACTTGTTGGCATTCATTTTGTTTGAAGCTCTTTTGTTGGATTGGACCTATTTTCCCCCCAGCTTTCCAATTTCATAGAATACAGCATCTCTGGACAGTGTCTTTAATTGACCGAGAACAAATTACTTGAGTAAATAATATGAAAAAAATATCAGGACTAGATTGGGTAGCAAGTACATCATCTGTTCTGAATATATACAGGGCACTTTCTATTGTGGTTGTCTCACAAGTTGCCTGCAGCTGAAAACAACTAACCAAGATGCCGAGCAAGCTCTGGCACTCAGAATATGGCCAGCATAGGCCCCAACCCAGAAGATTCAAAAGAAAATTTGCAGCATAATTAGAGCAACTTTAGAGGTTTAAGAGCTTGGATGGATAAATTGTAAGGTAATTGATGGGGTGTCTGTGTGTGTGAGTGATGGAACATGATAGAACAAGCAGAAATATGGATAGGAATATAAAAAAATGAAGCATCATAACCCATTATTGAGTAAAACAAGTATACGGCTTCATCATACTCCTCATAAATTTGGAAAACACTTAATGCTATCACACATGCACTGCAGTAGCCTGGAGACAGAGGAACAAGTGGGTCTGTAGTGTGTTGCATATTACATACTGCCAAAAAAAAAAAAAAAAAAAGTGCAATGTGATTTGTTAGCCAAAGAGACTTTGGGGAACACAGTTAGGAACACTCCAGTCCACTTGGTGGCAGTAATAAGCGTATAATTCATTTGTTACAAGAAGAATCAGAACAATATGATGGAGGAGGAAGTAAAACTGGAGCAACATCTAAATTCACATAAATGCACAGCCTTTTTCCTTTCCTCTCCACTTTCCCTTGACCTTGCTAGAAAGCGTCACCTGGGTGAGTGGAAAGTCACAGGGAGATTTAAAGGGTACCTTGGGTAGCCTTTCGCAATTTATTGGAAAACTTAGAGACCGAATGGAATTTCCAATTGCAGGACAGCTGCAAAGGACAGTGCCCCATATTCAAGCTTTCCTTTCCTCCGAGGTTAGTCCGTGTTTCCTTGATGGAAAGAAGTAACTCGGGAACTAACTGCCTCCTCTCCGTCATGCAATGGACAATTCGGGTATTCCGTGTCATGGCTACCAGCCAAACTATTTCCAGTTTATGTCCATTTGCAAGGAAGGCTCCTTGTGCAGTACAGAATTTAGATGCAGCCTGGGAAAATAAACCTACTGAATTTATTTCATTCTGACCACACCTCAGTACTGAAGCAGAATGGTTAATTGAGATGAATAGAAACTGCAGATCATATAGTGAATGCCAGTCAGAATGAAGTAAGGTCAGATGGAACGTGTGGCAGATGGAGTGAGGTTGAGTCAAACTGAATTGGATGCCAGATAAGTAGGAATATGATAGACAAGACTAAGGGTGGGGGTGGATGTCTTTTCAGAGTCCTCAAAACAAAATGGAGTCCCCTGTGGTTCCTGTAAAGTAGAGATCCTCAAATCTGGACCTCGAATCCAAATCCAGCCCAGGTTTTCTGTTATCCTAGGCAAGTAGATGAACAGTTAGTGCCTCTGATTGGCCAGACTGTGTTAACACCGGACTCCCAGGTAAAGGAAGGGTGGAAAACCAGCAGTCCTCGGACCTCGTAGGGTGTGATTTGAGGACCAGGGTGAAAGGAAAGATGACAGAAAAAGAAAATGGGATCAATGGGGAGGTACTTAGGAGGAGACAGACTTGCAAAGTGGAATTGTGACGGTATATATAAACAGGAATGTTGGGTGATAGAAGGATAAATGAAGTGCAGCTTACGCGGGGTCGTGTTCTTTATCTTGCATTGAATTATCTCTAGAAAAAGGGTTGGTACAGTTATGATGTGATTGGTTATGCAATAAATACAATTTTGTAAGGCAGAAGGAACTTTTCAATAGACAATATTGTCTTTCATTCTCGCAAACTGATTCCTCAAATTCTATTGCTGTAATTACTCTGCCACAGTGAGCTGTTGGGGTAGCTGGTGACCCGACAATATTTATGTTAAGATGGTTGTGAAACTAATTCCACTGTTTACAGCAGCGCTCATTCCATTTCCTTGCCTCCCTTGCTGGGTAATTTAGTGTTGATAGGGGTGAGATAACCTCTTTCTCAGTCTCTCTAAACATCTGTCCTCCTGACCCCCCTTAACTGCCTTCTCTCGGTCACTATAAGGTTGCACATGGCATGGAATGCTTCATGACAATTCAAGTTCTGAGTATAGTCATGTTTGGTGTCGTTTTGATTGTCTCAGTGTGACTGGTGCAATGGTCTAATTTCCACAGCCTTTTTCCTCGGTCTCAATATATATCTGAGACCCTAGGATAAAACTGGACCAGTGTGGTGACCTGCCTCCATGAAAACCACGTGGCCTGAGTCTTAAATCAGCACCCTCCTCCTGTAGGCCTGGGGAACTGAGACTCGAAACTCTAAATTGCTAATTTATGGCTCTCTGGTTGGAGAATCTAGCGCCCAGTTTGTGTACTTAAAGCGGGGAAACAAAGCCTATGTCGAGTTCTGCAGCCAGACTCCCACATGATGCCCATCATGTGTATTTTTGCATGAAGTTCTACAGCCAGAATCCCTCATGATGCGTCGTGTAACTTTGTGTGGACATCTGTAGCCAGACTCCCATGTGACGCATCATGTGTAAATTTGTCCGAAGTTCTGTTGTCAGGCTCCCGCATGACTCCAGTCATGTGTAGCTTGTTGCCAGCTATAAATGTGTTCAGTATTGACTCGTAATTTGGCATGATATGTCTAAATTTTATAAACACATTCAAGTGTTTTTATGCATGTTTGATTTGGATTGTTATTGACTTTAAGTGACCAACCTGATAAATTGTTAAACTTGATCTTTGTGGTTTCTCTGAAAATTGTGCAATTCTTTTAGATTATATATGAGGGGGGAATTCCCCCTCAAGCTGGTCTAGGGAGGATGCATATTTATGCTTTTTGTATCACGGGGTATTGCTCTCATATACCTCTGTTGTTAAATCGATTGCCTCTACTTAGCAAGTTTCAATGTTGAGAACGGGGATAGCCAATGTTGGCCTTCTTGGGTCCCAGAGCCATCAATCGGACAAATCGCAAGAAGTGGCATCCAAGCAACCTCTGAGTTGCCGACTAGACATCTAGGCAGCTTGTGAGACATGCACATTTCGGCCGGTGTGACATGCGGTGGTAACCATTATAAATATTCTGAGAGTATTCTGCTTCTATTCAAATTTGATTTCTTAAATTAACAATTATTCTAAAATTGAGTCAGATAAATTATATCAGGTCATAAATGACATTTTCTGACTTTTATAAAAAGATCTTTCCCACAGTGCCAGGGGAGAACGCACGCAGATACCATCGCCCTGTCGGCTAATTTCCGTCATTGGGTTAGTGGAGGGCTTTCAATTTTTTTGCTCAGTTTGAGCAGGTTTGTTTAGGGACAAACAAATTTCACTTTGATTTCCAGTTATACTTATGAAATGACCTAATTTATATGGATCTGACCCTAAGTTTGGTATGTGTGCAGCCTTGTTCTCTTGTACCTCACAAACTTTGCACTTCTTATCTCCATTTTGCGTAGTTAAATACAGAAAGACAATGTCATCCTCCCCCATTAAACACACACAAAAACATTCAGCGAACTCTATAATCAGGCATTTGGGGCCAATTTAGAGGTCAGCTGATTTACCTATTTTGAAGTCACCTGTTTTTCAGGGTATGCAATGCAGTATGCATAAAGGATGTGCAGATATTAAGCTGTTTATACTGTCAAAAACATTGCTTAAAGGAGCTGTGTCACAATTACTGCGCATGCTCACAATTTTGAACGGAGCAAATCCGCTGGACTGCAAGTCAAAATCTAGAAGATATTTTTCTTCCTCTATGATTATCAACAATGGCAACCAGCTTACATTCTTTGTATCCCTTGGCTAAACCTTAAAATAGCATTTTGAATCCTTGAATTTCCATAGAAAGCTCCTTAATATAAAAGGAATAATGCTGGAGTAACTAAAATATATGAATACAATGCAAAACAAAGATCGATTGGCAAGGATGGAATCGGATTATGACTTGTAGTCAAGCAGATTCGCTTTCTTGGGATGTAAATTGTGAGCATAAGCAGGAATCGCAACATCGCTCCTTTAAGTTCCATTACACTTGATTATATTTGTTAACTATTGCCAAACAACCACAGTGATTTATTTATCAGGTACATGCATCAACAGTGATACACCACACGTAATACTTCAACAGAACAATATTTGACTGGTTATAGCACTACTATAGAGGTGATACAGACTGCCTCAAACAGTGTTGCAAACGCTCTACCTCTGCTCACCACAAGCATTTTTACTGGCATGTCCACGAGGGGGCGACATGGAGCAGTGATATCACATTCACAGTTGCTTTGTGGGTTCTGGGTAGGCTCGCAGTGATTAGGGATTAGAATCAGTTGCAGAGTTAGTTACGTCAAGAACAAAACACATGCGTCCATAGTACCACAGAATGTATTCATAGATGACATTGCTTGAAGCCATTTTTTTCCTGTGAAAGTGCATTACCTGGCTGAGATATCCTAATGTGAAGTTGTTTATACAGTATCTGGCATAATATCAGCACTATATTTTACATAAATTATACTACAATTGACTGTAACAATTAAATTTTTAATGGTGTTGTTCCCACGCTTGGAACTACACATCACCTTTTAACTCAAAACTGACATGTAACCAATTCTAATTTACTGTGTGACCCAGGGCAATGCCTTGCCACAATCTTAGAACAACTTGGCTACATTCCCAGAACAATTTCTCAAGTTTCTGTCATTGAAACTACAATACGAAAGAGGGATGTGCTAAAACGTGTTGAAGACTCTGTGTGAAACTGAAAAGGATCGGTCAATATCCTTTCATGTATTAATATTATACTAATAGTCACATGAACAAGTTAACCCTGGACTATCTGTTACCATAGGATAGTTTTTAGTACTGTCAGCACTGAAAGTATTTGACAAAGATGCCCTTGATGAATATATACAAGCAATACTGTGGAAAATAACATTTTTTCATGAATATAAAGTATTTTATTTGTTATTTAATGAAATTAAGGTAATTAACTATTTTTTTTCAGTTTTTGTGGAAACTTTGTGACTAGTCTTTGGTTCAGCTGACATGCCATGGAAGTGGGGAAAAGGATCTTCCAATAACGCTTGATATTGGATATAGATTTTCACTTGTTGACCGCATTCTTAATGACTAGATATACAATAGGCATGTGTTTTTTTTTTTTTTTTTCTAACGCACAGAGATCCTCTTTGCAAAGCCCAATTCTGTCATCACAACCAAGCCTTTGGGAGGAAGGCAGCCAGGGTTTTTTGTCAGTTACCTGTCAAGGGAATTAATTCTGGCTTTGATTTTGGCATGAACCAGTCTTGCATTAAGAGGCCTGAATGTGTCATAATCCTTTATATTCAATGGTTGGTAAAAGGTGCTCTCTTCCGTGTATGCCTCCCTCTTATGTGACCAAACTTACCGATGCTGTAGTTCGCTCAGTTTATAAATGGACCCCAATTCCACTCATAGCTCCAATAATATTTGGCAAAATTGAGGCACTTGTTTTCTTTGCCTCTTTCAGAATTCGTCTTTCTTTGTGCTACTCTTGCTATGAGGCAGTTAGTTTGCAATCACACCTTTAGCCACAGACTGGTCAGGGTGCCTATTCCAATCACTGTCCGGCATTAAAAGTGCCCACAAAGAGCGTGCAAGCATTGGAACAGGACCTTGGAGCAATGGAAGACGACTGGTTTGTCTGATGAGTCTCATTTTCTTTCATAATGTTTACTTTGGTTGAGTTTGTGACTGTCGTTCAGCTGGGAGAGAGATCACACCTGGATGTACTGTGGGAAAAGAACAAACTAGTGGAGGGAGTTTGATGCTCAGAGAAATGCTCCGCTGGCAAACCTGGGGTCCAAACATTCTTATGGACTTCATTTGGACAGAGTTGTTTTGGCAGCACGCAGAGGACCAACAGCGTATTTGGCTGGCAGGGTGGTCAAAATGTTTTGGCTTATCAGTCCACATGCACCAGCTCCTGCATCTCAACCTTATATACTGTAATATTGTTGTATAACCACATAATGATTACTTGAACAATAGTAGTATCAATTAATAGACATGTCTGGGAGAAGGCAGCTACAAATTTATTGAGTTTACTTGCAAATTCAAATGTTTTTTTTTTTTTCATAGATGAAAGTTTCACACAGCCCAATGCAGTGGTTGCACAAAACCCCCGATACAATAGCAGCATAAAAAGGCATTTGAGAAACATACTGTGGGTTGGATAATAAGATGAGAAAATATTTTTAAAGCTGCGGAACATAGACCATCTGTCGATAAAAATAATTTTTTAAAAACCACTGTTTCTGTTTTCTGTCTTTCCTGAGACTGTTGCAACAAAATAATGGGCGAGAGGGAAATAAAAACATTGTTTTTATATAATAGTGAGAGGTAAACTAGGGAGGAACCGAAACATAAAACTCAGCATTGTTTTGTATGCAATAATTTTCACAGAATTTCCCCAATAAAGAACATTGAAATGTTCAATGTTTTATCACGCTGACAACACTAACAAACATAAGGTCACCATTGGAATTATTGGACATTTTACCATATCTACCATATCGATGTTCCTTTAGTGGAAACTGCACTGTGTTGCACTTTATCTAAATATTTGTGCCCTGCTCACATTGCTCACTTGGTGCTCAATGAAAAACAGTGCAAAACTTCAACTGCTGAGTTGAAATATGGAGATTAGATCATTACTGTTAAAAGCATGCATCTCTGGCAAAAAAAAAAAAACAATCTAAAGGCTGCCAGTAACGACAGCACATAAACCAATCCTTTTTAGCTTTCCAGGTTGACATCAAAAATAATAAGCCGACATGTTTAAACCTGTCTGCTGAAGGAGTGAAAGTCATGCATTAAAGTGCACTGAACCCAGAGAACGCCCTCCTTTTTGGAAAATTTCCTGGAAAACTGCATCAGCTTCTAACAAGGCAAATGTCATAAACCAGGGGTTCCCAAACTCGGTCCTGGGGCCTCCCTGTGTATGCTCGTTGTCGTTCTAACCATAACTGCCTTCTCAGGATTTCAATAAGCTGCTAATTTGTTTTAATTTGGTGCATTTTGTGTTAAAAGAAGTTAATAGCTGTCTTGAGCCAAATTTTAATAGAAATATCCTAGTGTGCGCCCCGGTGGCTCATCGGTCTAAGCGTGCGCATCATAAAGGCTGTGTCCTTCCCGCAGCAACCTGGGTTTGATTCTGGTTCAGGTCATTTGTTGCATGTCTTCCCCCATTCTTCTCCCCAACTTTCCTGTCTCTCTACACTGTATAACTGTCAAATAAAGGAAAAATTCCCAAAAAATAATAATCTTAAAAAAAATAAAGAAATATCCTAGTGTGCCATGAAGAATCAAAGACCCTTGAACATACTGTTTTGTTTTTTTTTTTTCTTTTGTAGCAAGCAATTTCAGGAAACAACATTGTAAGACAGCAAATTAGACATTGAGAAAATCAAAAAGCTCCAAATCAGGTTGCTGAACACAGGTGTTCAGAGTTCTCTCTATAAATCGTTAGTTTTTGCAACCATGTGTCTGCAGTTTCACTAATTACAAACCTATTGATTGCTTACTTTGATTTGCTTTTTTTCCCCTCTTTGTATGCAGTTGTTGCTAATATTTCACAATGTGAATGTGCAATTTATTCTTTACTGCATGCATGCATATCTATCAAAAAATGTCTTGAGAGGATAAATTCCTGCTCTAAAAATGAATGCACCCAATTAAGACAAGTGAACTGCTTGTTAAAATCCTAAAATTGCAATTATGGGTGGAACAAAAACCAGCATACACAGGGAGGCCCCAGGACTGAGTTTGGGAACTACTGTCATAAACACAAGTATGAGTGTTGGTGGGCTAAAAATGGGTTTATCTTGCAACCAACTATTTTTATGCAAATGAGTTGAGTTGATAATATTTTTGGAAAAAGGATTTTCTTTATCACAGCTAAGTCCGCATTAATTAACACAGTCAGTGGGTAACCCTGGCGTAGGACGTAGTGCAAAAGCTGGACACAAAGCCATAATAAAAATTTTCTCATTGAAGAGATAATGATCTAATTGATACCATAAAAACCCCTGTGATAAACTTAAAGATGA
Source organism: Gymnothorax javanicus (assembly GCA_029692085.1). Taxonomy (NCBI): domain Eukaryota; kingdom Metazoa; phylum Chordata; class Actinopteri; order Anguilliformes; family Muraenidae; genus Gymnothorax; species Gymnothorax javanicus. The sequence continues at coordinate 36,072,046 of CM056202.1, forward strand.
ATGACTGAAATAAACATGAATAATCTTCATAAGCACTTAATTTTCTGTCATGAAATCTTTACAGAAACACATTTAAAGGTCCACCAAGTCAGTTTCAGACAAAAAAATTTGACAAAAAATAAAAATAAATAATTACCTCAACAAACTATGTGCACTCGCATGAGATGAGTCAAATTGCATTTTATGATGAAAAGTAGCTATTTTATTCTACAAGGCGCTGGTCACTCTACATGGAGACTGCTATGTTTAAAAAAATAACTAATTTTCACAGAAGAAAACTAAACGGTCCAGTCGGCCGCAACCGCATGGGTGTAGCCCCCTAAAGCCCGCTTCTCCATTTTGTAGCGCATTATTCGGCCAATACTGTCGCCATGGCAAGCCCAAATTGATAGGCGTCATAAGTGAAGTATAGCACGTGTCCTTACCAAATATGAAAGAAATTGGTCAAAAATTACGGCCTGCACAGCGTCCACAAGGACGTGTCTACGGAAGCAGCTGGGACCACAAGAATGAATCCATAGTAGCCACCAGACATCGTCCAGGGGCTACAACAATTGGCAAGATCAAGCAAGTTCTCCAAAACTAGCGCTATTGGCTGCGCATTCGTGATCATTGCCTTGTTCTGCAGCCGGGTATCCTGTCTGGATTTATGTGTCCAATTAGCCTTGTTTCCACACCAGGTGAGCCAAATTTTCATTTGAATCAGCAACATAAGTTTAAAAATTCATCAAAACATAGCAGGGTGATGTCTTCATGCCCAAAAAGTGCAAGAAGTCTTAAGCAATACAAACAGAAATTTCTATGATCTCTGGCTTATTCTGATTAGATTAGTTTTACTTTACTTAGTTTTAGATAACTTTTGCAGACTGCTGCACTCCCAGTAAAATGTCCAGTGTATTTTACCTGCAGTGAATCGTTCTGTAAAAATAACCCCATGTAAACCTGTGCAATTCAAATCCACAGAAAATATTGTGTCACTTTCACCTGCAAATGCAATACCAAGGTCCTGTGATAGTCCTGAAAATGTCATCCTGTCAGAATAGGGCTTTTGGCTCTTTGACTGTTTCTGTAAAACTATCTTGCAACATCTCCATCTGATGGCAAGCTAGTCTCAACTTTTGTGCTCATTTCTTAGCCATTTCTTATAAGTGTCAGAGAAATGGTGATTATAAACAGCAATGCCTTCAGGCAAAATACTGGACATGGGTTCAGTGTGAATAATAACTTTAGACAATATACTAGAAAGAATACTAGGGCTACAAAAACTTAAATCGGATTCAGTCATCACTTGCATGAGATAACGCCACAAAATGAGTGCAATGTGCCCTCCAGGGCTCAAGGGTGCGGCAGTGAGGCGCAATCGTGCCGTTTTTCCTTCTGTGTCAGTGGGTGTCGGTATAGAGATCAAGAGAGGGGTGATTCTGAAAGCTCAGAAGAGATTTGGGGGAAATTATATAGTGGACCTTTAAATAATAAAAGACGAAATACATAACTGCTCGATCTGTTTTGCATTTAGTAAACTGCCAAGAACATAAAAGTAGGAAATTACAAAAGTTATCAGAGGCCTGAAAACATCCCAAAAAAAGAAGAGCTGTACAGTTTTTTACAGTCATTTCCAGTAACGTTCGGGGCAGCATTGGCTATGGTTGCTGAGGTCCTGTATCTTGCGCTCAATTGAGATATACGCCCCAGTTGGACAGACCATTGATGTCATACCTGCTGGTTACTATCTAAGGCTTTGCTGTTTTGGGATCACATATTGCAGCCAGTTTTTGAAATCTTGGACCCAGGTTCAGGAGATCATCTGGTGCAAAATTGCTCTCCGCAATGGAGATGCGGTCCAAGTCTGGGTCGATTGCGGGATCTTCTTCACACGTGTACGCTTTGGGCTCATAATCACTCTGACACTCTTCTGCAGTTTGCATCGAAGTCAGTCTCTGAAAAGGGTCAAAACCATTCCATGACTCTAAAGGTCATCGGTGTTAACAAGACGACATAATGTAATTTTACTTGTGTTGAGGACATTGACATATGAGCAATTTGTTTCCAAAACGCAATATATCCATTTTACTCATTTTGAGTAAATCAGCTTTTTCTATGTTGGCGTCGATTGCATTTTATAGAAAAACACGAACTTTGATCATGAAAAAAATTAACCTTATAGTATGAATTTCTAAAAACGGATTTTTGCACCATGTGTAAGAAGCACAGGGCTATCGCTCTATGGTATTATCTCAGTTTTTGTAATTTTGGCACTTATTGCGTTTTGGAAACAAACTCTTCATATAATCTTTATAATATCTTGGTTAATGTAACTGGTGGTCTCTGTGTAAAGATGGACTGAAGTGTATTAATTTAATTTGTATTTGTTTGGTTTTCCCTTCACCATTGATTTAACCCATTTAAACCTGGACAGCATGTGCGCATTTCAAGAACGTGTCGTTGCCGACACAGACATGCGCGCAATTTTGAAAGTACCGTAATTACTGTAAGTTTTGCGCAATAGAAAAAAAAATTCCAACTGTTCCTGAAAGCTGAGAAGCTGTGCTTCAGCCCAAATACAGGTTACAATCTGCTGGGCTTTTTGCATTAGGCCTTAAAGGGTTAATTAACCCCACTTCTCTGCAGTTGGGTCCTCATCATTATTCCTTGCCCTGGCGCCCTATTCAACACCTTTGGGTGCCAGGGCCTGACAATTACACAACCCATGTCAAGCGGAAATTCTTTGTCAGCCACTCAGAAATTTGCTCACATTTTTGCTTTATGCAGCAGAGTGGAAGCAGAAATCTGCCCGTATTGACTGTCCGTGCATAAACTCAAAATAATTTATGACGCTAGTGTCCCGAAAACATGGTGGTGCAGTTTAAACAGTTACTGGATTGAGATGCAGAACAATTCATCAGTAAGTACCTGTGAGACCAAGCCAGACAGGAGTTCTTTGTTCAGGAAGGAAGCAGTATCTCTATAAGGTAGGGGATATTGCATGCTCCGCGTTGATGCCTGTTGAGGATTAAAAGGGAAAAAGGAAATCTATTTTGCGACATTAAATGCACTCTGATACTTCATCAGATTAATAAAAGGTCAATATCCACAAAAAAGTTGCCTCTTTGAACTATGTATACAGAATGAAATTATTCAAGCTGAAGCCACTACAGGGGACATTACGCATTGGCAGATTTATATGTTTCACAAAGGTTCCACTCACCCTTGCTTGGTCTTTTCTTCTGAATGATCTTTGCAAACTCATGGTCTGAAATTCAAAATTTAGAGCCACATCATTAACAACTGACAACAACTGTAAGATGTAAACTGTTCCTGTGAAAAATAGGCGAGGAGATAATTGAGCCCCTTAGACTGAGAGTGGTCCAACTCATTTTGCATTTTCGACCACTATTGCACTGAGCACTTCCTGCGTTAAGTGTGCAACTTATGCCTCACCTATTTTATAGCACTGAAACTACACTGAGTTAATCCATTATTGTACTGAACAGATTGACCACTCAGGAATGAATTTAAGATTAGAAATTATTCAAAGACAAATACAGAGTTAGACCACTTTTGTTCTCAGGGGCTCAATTGTGGCTGATAATTATACCTTGTATGTTGCATTACTGTAATGTTGTTGTGCTTGGTAGATTTGAGCCTCCCTGCTTTGAAACGATTCTCCATAATTTAACCCTCGACTTGCAACCTAAGAGAGGACTAGAACACTGTTACTTCAGGGTAAGATGCAGGTGGTGTAACTGTATTGAATTCACATATAATCATATGCTTTTAAGTGTAGTAACTGTTATGCTATTACACCGTAAATTGTGTTGGTGAGAATTAAATCTTGTTTTTAATTAAAGGAATTTTCACAGTTTTTTAAAATGTATTCATTCTCTTTTTTTTACCTGTTGATGGTTCACTGCTAGTATCTGATGGTTGGGTAGGGCAGATGATTGAATAAAGGTGCCATTTTGCCCAAATGCAATTTCAGCTCCGCTTTGTCCGAATGCAGTTTGAGTTCCATTTTGTCCAAATGCACTTTGGATGCCATTTTGGTTGAATGCACCCAGAGCAGCTGCTGTGTGATTTAGCTCCTGTTTGACAAGTCTCGGTGTCTCTGGCATCTATAACAGTAAAGGTGGACAATTCTTTGTAGATATTTGAATACTGAATCAAGACATTTTTAGCAGGAGCAATACCAGCAACCGGTTCCAAAAATGGTCAGTTCATTATTTGACTGATACAAGTCTAGCCTTTTTTGTGGGAAGTATCCAGTGTCAGGTACACTAACTCCCAAATAAAGTTCTATAAAGAGTTCATGCTTTCATATGGAGGACAAATGTTGATTGGAAAAACAAGCACGCTTTTTGGAGTCTGAGGAGGCCTCATACCTTGCAGTCAGTTCCAGGTTTTTCTATATTGGATGTGAGAAGGACATCTCCAGACTCATTGGTAAATGGAAACTCAATCTTCTTCCTCCCACAGGTGAGGAGTAAGGCCAGTAGCAGGAGCCCTAAATCACCAACAAGCAAGTTCATCATTCAGGAGAAAGGCTTTACTGCAGCCACAAGTGCCAGGGTGCTCAAGAATAACAAACAGTAAATGATGAAAAGATATCTGGGCATTAAGAGTAGCAATATATCAGATTAATGTCTTAGAAAGAATATTTCTGGAAGAGGGGAAAAAACACTGGAGCACACGGATACCAAAAGGCCTTTAATATTACGAATCGGGGAAAAAACTGATGCGTTTCGACGCGTCAGTTTTTTTTCCCCTGATTCGTACTATTAAAGGCCTTTTGGTATCTGTATACTCCAGTGTTTTTTGCCCTCTTCCATGAATTTATTGTCTGAGACTGAGAAGCACCGGATCTAAGCCTTCACCGGCAGATGCGCAGGGATTCTTCACTTAAAGAATATTTCTGCTTGGCTATTTGAGATTGATGTACACATACGCACACACAAACGCGCGCGTGCACACACACACACACACACACACACACACACACGTGATAAATTAATAAAAGGAATAGTTGAGTCTAGTTAGAGTTTCATATTATGAAGTAATTTCTAAATTACTATTCAATATGCAGTAGGCTCCAAAATTACTGGCACCCCTGACTGGCAATGCAGAAATAATACTTTAAAATTCTAAAAAATGCAGTATATTCATAGAGAAACTCTAAAGAACAATGTGAAAAGTATTGTTTGATATTAATGGTACAATGGAACCAACCAAAATTTTTTACTAATTTAATTAAAAATGAAGTTCCTTCAAATCATGGTTTCACAATTAATGACACCCTTAAAGATTATTGTAAATAAAATCTACCGAAATTAAACCAGGTATTAAATTCCACTTTTTCGGGTTTTATTGAAGCCTAAAGAAACTATATCGAGCCATTTCATCACTTCCTGTTTCACTAGGGTATAAAATGAGGCAACACATATGCTATATCCTTTTGTCATCCAACAACATGAAGAAAACAAAACAACTGTCAGTTCAAAAGAGGTAGATGGTCATTGACCTTCATAAATCTAGTAATGGCTATAAGAAGATTCACAAACAATTGAATATGGCTCTGAGCACTATCAGGGCAATTACTAAAAAATTCCAAAGATATGGAACTGTTGAAAACCTCAAGGGTAGAGGACACAACTGCAGTTGCTCCCCAGGATACTGAGAAGGATGGTGAGAGAAGCGACTAAATCCCCAAGAATCACTCTGAAGGAAATGCAGGAATTGGCGGCATCTTTAGATCACAAGGCTTCAAAAAGCACCATCAGGCGCCACCTCCACAAATACAGGCTCTTAGGAAGGATTGCCAGAAGAAAGCCTTATCTAACCAGAAGACACAGAAACAAGTGCTTAGAGTTTACCACACATAATTTAAATCAGGGGAGGGGAACCTTATCCAGAAAGGGTCAGTGTGGGTGCAGGCTTTCATTCCAACCAAGCAGCTACACACCTAATTCTACGAATCAACCTCTGGAATCTTTGCTAAGGACCTTGATTAGTAGAATCAGGTGTGTAGCTGGTTGGTTTGAATGAAAGCCTGCACCCTCACTGACCCCTTACGGATAAGGTTCCCCACCCCTGATTTAAACTATGACTGGAACGAGGTGCTTTGGTCAAATGAGGCCAAAATTGCACATTTCGGTCAGATACAGCATCAGTATGTTTGGCATCGAAACAGAATTGTGTACAAGGAGAAGCACCTCATGCCCATGATGAAATCAATCATGTTTTGGGGCTGTTTTAATTCAAGAGGTCCAGGGGCACTAGAGAAGATTAATGGCATAATGAATTCCACTAAGTATCTGGATATTTTGGCGGACAATCTGGTTGCCTTCGCTAGAAGGCTGGGACTTGGCCGTAGGTGGACCTTCGAACAAGACCATGATGCAAAGCATACCTCTAGATCCACACAGAAATGGTTCTGTGATAACAAAATCAGTATTCCACAATGGCCATCTCAGTCATCAGACCTCAATCAAATTGAAAACCTGTAGGCTGAGTAGAAAAGGGCAGTTGATAAACGCAAACCCAAGAATGTGAAGGATCTTGAAAGGATGTGCTTGGTGGAATGGTTCAAAATCCCCCCAAATGTGTGCCTTAACCTTGTGAAAAATTACAGGAGAAGACTCCATGCTGTTATCTTTGCCAGAAGTGGTTGATCAAAAGGGTGCCAATTATCATGAAACGTTCATTTTGTTGAAATGTTTTTGTATTAAATTATTGTTATGATTTTGGTTTTTTCCATCAAAACATTAATTAGGTATTTCACACATGTTGGTAAATTCCATTTCTCTATAATTATATTCATATACGTATATATTTTTTTGAATTGTTTGTGCATTGCCAGTCAGGTATGCCAGTAATTTTGGAGCCCATTGTGCATGATTAACTGGTAGAGCACTTAGTAGACTGGATACCTCTGCTTGTACCTTCATTTTTGGCATCTTTCATGATTTGACCACGACCATTTACTTTGACCAGTGATAATCTAACTACTTACTGTTTTCAAACACAACCTTCCCACAAAGTTCCATCAGAATTGGTTCAGACCTTTTACCATAATCCTGCTTACAAATAGAAAGACAGACAAACGAGGCCAAGAACTTAACCATGGTCCAACTCGTTGGGTGAGGTAATAACGAGTTCTTTCTTTTCACCTAATCTTCATTTCTGTCATGGTCAGCTATAAAATTTACAGCAACAACTTTATAGTCATTAATTTCTACCACAAGAACCTGTTCAGTTTTATGGAACTCCCACGAAGATTCTTTGGCAAATTGGGCAACGCTTCATGAAGACCTTGGCCACAGTTGACACTGCTATTTCACTTAGCAACCAGACCAAACCATGGGGCCCTGCTGATAATTCAGGAAGGTTTCATACCCACAAGAGCTAATATTCCAGCGAATATCATCCCAATGCCGGCGCTACCGATTGCAGTGCTAGTGGAGGCTTCTCGAGCCAAGCAGTCAACCCTGACAGAGCAGTCGCACACGGTGATGGAGATGTTCTGTATGGAGAATAGCTCCTGCTGGTCGAAGATCTTAAGCTGCAGCTCATGATGTCCAGCATAAACTGTGTTCTTCTTAATCAGATTCACCGTGGTCCCTTTGGAGACAAAGGTTACAAATTACTCTCTGACATTGTGCTTCGGAAGAAAACCTTAACAAAGTCTCAATTAGCTTATTGCGCTATAAAAAAATTAAAAAGTTCACTCGACTTAAAAAAGTTAGGCAACAAGTGGCATTTTTGAGTTAGTTTAACCTCAATTTCTTTCAAAAATGAGTTTGTGCAACCATTGGGACTTGAAGTTGAGCAACTTCAAAAATAATTAATGGATGTATACACCAGTGACCTGTGCGGAGTACAAGATGCACACCATGTCTGCACCGCAGCCGCAGGTTGCTTCTCCACATCTGCACCGCATCCGCAGGGTAGATCAAAATCCATACCATTGCGGGAGTTCGCGGCTCCACCGCATTATCAGCTCACGTGAGCAGATAATGCGGTGGAGCCGCGAACTCCGCGAGCGCACCGCAGAGCGGTGTGGATTTTGATATAATTCCTGCGGATGCGGCGCGGATGTGGAAAAGCAACCCGCGGCTGCGGTGCAGACATGGTGTGCATCTTGTACTCCGCACAGGTCACTGGTATACACCTTTGAGCATGTATTCCACACATATTTCACATTCAAAAGGCTTTGTCATGAATCGTGGATTCAGCGTCTAGTTTAACTCATGGATAGGCGCCTGGCAAACGTCATGTGAGACAAAGAAGCCTTCACCAGATATTGATTCTGTTTCTCCGTATTAAAATTCAGACTTCTGGGGACAGTTTTTTTTTTTTTTTTGACAAACACAAGCCTCTTTGCTGTCTTTAAAGGTCAGTAGGCCCATACTTTCCCTCATTAGATGTATTGAAAACATTGCCTTTCTTTAAAAGCTAATGAAGTGCAAAGTAAAAAATTTTTTTTTCAAACTGATTTTTCTTTTAATTCTATGAAAGGTATGTCCAAGCTATTATTCTGAGAAATGGGCAATGTTTGTTGATGCTATTTATTTAGTTCTTTGGTGAAGTGGTACTTGTTTTAATAATTGGGTGGTGCTTAACTTTTGCCCAGGTGTAAATTATTATTATTGATTTAACCCTTTAATGTGCAGTCCTTTTTTGAGCAAATTTCCTTCCAAATTAAAATGCGCACTATTCTTGAACCACTTTGACCACAGGCATGATCTTGGTCTCGTTTGAAAGGTAACGTTAAGTAGATCTCTTGTCGCCAGAATTGCCAAGAATATTACCAGAAATTGAGTAACAAGACTGGAAATATAAGTTTTTGTCAGTGAGATAAAGATTTTGTTTTCTTCTGCCCCAGTAGTGCTGTGACCAAGCCTCATCCGCCTAGAAAAATAATACAGCCAGAGCCTGACGCCTAAACAACTGCAGGTTCAAATATCATGATTCTGTGACCAAAAAATGAATATTCACAAATTATTTTCCTTGTCATGTTCCTGCATGTTTCAACAAACAATTTTGGAGAGTTCAAACTTCCCTGCATTCTAAGCCATGGTCACATTTGCTTTTAGAACAGTAATACAATTTCCTTCTTCCAAGTCTTGTTTCCCATATCTAGCTAAATTTTATCTCCAATATACCCATCCAATTCCCTGCACTGGTGTGCGATTGTATATGCATAATAAAGTTGCTTTCAAAAATACTTTGTTTCATTGACAAATACCCCCTAATCAGAAACCTCTGAAGCTATTCCTCCTCATAAAGATTAATCCCTTGGCTACCATATGCATCCGTCTTTTGGCAGTTTCACTGGATGTGTGTGTAAACTAAAATAATTTGATTTTCCTGCTATATTGGAGTAAGGGCTGATGGGCTAAAACACTCACTGTTCTGTTAAATCAGCACATAATAGCCAGTGGGTGCACTACTTTGCTCCTAAAGGGCTACTGTACAATCTAAAGCACTGGATCATTGAGTGAAAAAGCAAATTTTAGTGAAATTCACAAAACTGCGCAGCTTCCACCTCTATGTTAAAATTGCGTTAGAGATGTTTGTCCAAGCTTGCTTTTTAAAACCATAACAGGTTTTTTTCTTGTTTTATCTCTGCTCTGCTACCAAGGTAAGAAGACCAATTTCAACATATTTTGACAAATCTGAACAATTCTATACAATTGTACCTGTGGGACTGCATTGTCAGGCTGAGGGTCGTTATGATGCCATTTTAAAGCTGGTGCAAGTAATTTTTTTGTTTTTAAAAAAGTGTGAAATAGCTCCACATTCTGACAGAGATCATTTATTTAGAGTATCTGGTCAATAACATAGGTCTCTCAGTCTCTGTCTTCTGCAATAGTGCAGCATATAAAATTTTGGAATCACCGACTGCCTCTATCCAATCAGGTGCGAGAACGCCATAAAGACGCGTTTCTCTCTGCTTGTGAACGCTCAGAGCTGAATCTGCGTGTTAGTGCACCATCTGCCGGAAAAATCATTAGAAGAAGATAAAGCAAAATCTGTGTTGTTGGCAATAGCAGAACAGATGAAGCCTCCAATCCCAGCGCTATGGGAGACGGCGTACACAATTAAACAGCCAAAGTGCCAAAGAACGGTAGAGGAACAAATAGAATTAAGGAGGAGAAACGTGAGACGGCCAACAGCTGTATTTATGTTGGTGCTGCTATCAATGGGGAAAACTGAAGGAATCAAAGGGTTTAAAAAGCGATGCACAGCCCGCCTTGCTGCTACTGGACAGGTAAGCTATGTTTTACTCTGTTGTAGTTATGCAGTTTTATCAGTCTCGGATAGTCCTCTTGGTGGTTTTTAATCCTGCTAATGTCAGTTTATAAATGAACCGTCATCGTTTCTGGCCGACTACAGCTTGCTTAGCTGTGTAATCATAGCATGTGTGGCTATAGGTTTTAGCTAATACCTTCAAAAAGCCATTCATACTGAAGTTTCTGCATGGATGTAATGTGTCATTGGTCCATTTTTTTCAGAGAGGCTTTCACACGACAATCACTGAGAGTGTCTGTTCATATTGTACTTATATTTTAACTGAGTTGCTACTCTCCTCTGCCTCTGTTGGAAACTGATGCGCGTTCCTGTGCATGGCTTGGGGATGGCGGGCGGGGACTGCTTACATAAGCCTCGGACAAGAAGCTACGAAAATGACCAAATCAGTTACAGCAGCTTTAAATACTATTTTTGCTATTGTCTTTGCATCATAAAATGGTGCACGCAATTAGAATACTGAGTCCTCCAACTTATATATAGTTCTACGACGTAGCAAAATATTTGACGGTATAAAAATGCAATTGTGCCAAGCAGCACGTCTTTGGGCTGATGCTTACAAAACAGTTAATTACTGTAATAATGTCATGGTAATGGTATCATGGCCTAGTGGCGCAGTTGGTAGAACCTTTGCCTCACAGTGATAAGGTTGTCGGTCTGATTTGGCTTTGAGACTGTCTGTGTATAGTTTCCACGATTTCATCTGGTACTCTGGTGTCCAACCACTGTTCAAAGATATGCATGCCAGGCAAACCTGAGACTCTAAATTGCCGTGAGTGTGTGAGTGAATGGCGCTTAGTTCCTAGTAGGGATTGGTGGGCTGTCCAGGGGGTGTTCCCTCCTTTAACCTATTTTGCACGGGGATAGGCTCTAGCCACAATACCCCCCCCCCCCTTCCAATAGTCCCGCCCCAGAATTTGCCGGTTGAACAATGGATGATACCGTAGTTGGGGTCAATACTCCATTTCTTCTTATCTTCACCCAGTAGCTCAAACCGAAAGGGGCCACCATAAGGAGGGTCGTCCAGGTCATAAGCGCTGATGTTAGTCATGGTGTTATCGTCCGACAGACACATGGGAATTGTGTTTGAATAGATCTGGGGCGTGTTGTCGTTCTTGTCCGTAACATGGAGCGTAAGAGTTGCTGTGGCTGTCATTGGGGGTTCACCTGTTAGAAACAGAATGACTCGACAAAGCACCAAAGTAGAATTCTGGGATAATTCAGTCCCTTTTTAAAACGACATTCTCCGACCGCTATACTCTTATGTTTTCTGGAAGTTTGACAAAGGCTGATGTAACACAGACATTACACAGAAGCAATCTGTCAGTACTTCACACAAATTTAAGTGCCTCCCTCCATCCATTCTTTTCTTATAACTATGCTATCTTAGAAAGAGATAAAATCACATACACAGTAGATGAGATGTAATATTAACAGTCTAACCTTTATCAATTGCATATACGGTAATGAGGTAGGAGCCATTCACCACATGGGGGGATTCTCTATCCAGTGCATTAGCCGTTGTGATAGCACCAGTTTTGGGGTCCACACTGACCCAGCCACCAGGGTCATCACCTTTTACATACCTGTTATGGCGATGAGAGGAGACATCAAGAAATTCCATTAAAAAAACTATTTTTCAAAGCACCATCAATATTTTTCTTGCTATGAGAAAGATTAACAGAGTCTAAATTGGAATCCATAATCACACGATGTCATCAGGGGTTTTTCCGTCGGGGTCCACGGCTGTGAACGTCTCCAGGAGCTGTCCGATCGCTTCGTCTTCATCCACGATGGCCTCCTTCCCCCTGAACGGAAATTCTGGGGGGTCGTTGACGTCATCCACGTGGATGGTGAAATTTTGCGACACAAACACTTGCTTTCCCCCTCTTCCGGGATCGCCGTCGACATAATTCACCTTCCACAGGCTGCCTGGAGCCTTCCTCTTCAACTCACAGGAGAAGTACGGCTCCTCATTCTCTGCTGTGATGGACAGCCGTCGCAATGAGCCCTCCTCGTAGTCCAGAGGCTATGCAGTAAAATTGTCAGTTAGAGTCCAAGAACGATAAATTATACTCCACTTGAGTACAGCGTTCTTTAAGCAGAGCTGTTATAACACTAGAAAATTGGCAGTGGGGCACACTGAGAACAGGAGACACGCTGGTCACTGGTTTTCAATTTTCAGATGAATGTGATGCCTGCGTTTCAGAAGTGGCACTGAACCCGCAATAGGTCTTTACTATTTATTCACATTCAAGCCAATCAAATACAGTGGTTATCTTTTGTGCTGAGTCTGGCAAAAAGCTTTTGTGATCCAACTTTTTAAAAAAAGTACAATTTACACCAGGCCATTATAAAACTTTTAAAATGCAAATTTTTACATTTTAAAATGGCTTGGTTAACCAACAGTGTAATCAAACCACAAGAATTGAGAAGATGCCTCCGAATAAGTGTGACTGCAGCATTGCTTGGGTATGACATCCAGTTCTTTACTCATCCATTCACTCTGCAGCTGAATTTCAGAAATTGGCGATTAAAATTGCAAGTGACGAAAACATTATAGCCTGACGCTGGGAACAATATCTTACCTTTACGACTGTTAGGATCCCATCATTGGTCTCCGGATCGGTTTGGATCTCAAAGTTCCCTTCCCTGTCGCCGTGTATCGTGTATTTTACTTTCCAGGCTGCAGTGCCCTTTGTGTCCTCATCTGTGACCTGTATCCTGAGAGGAGACATACCTGACTCCCTCTCCATCACTCGACTGTCCCTCTGAAACAATTACAGTAAGATCATGACATATTCTTCAGTGCAAATATTACCCTTTAACACGTTGAACAATTACAGACTAAGATCATGACATCCCTCCTTTAGTGACAACAATTGGTCCTGGCTAATTCTAGATGGTTTTCCTTTATAAGCACGTTTTTCTAATTCAAGAATAATCAAGTGGCAATTGAAGACAGGCTTCTCTCCCCCATGCGATCTAACAGCAAATAATGGGCTACATTCAGTGCAGAAAAATAATTTAATTATAATTAGGTCTATGCACAGGCACTCAGCAACGTTAATTTTTTTTCCAGCAAGAGCGGCATTTCAGAACTCATTTGCGAATGAAGGTAATTACGGCAAGTACCTACACCTGTTTTTGCAGCACGGTCACGCAACTTGCTGTAAAAAATAGCCAGCTGTTAGACTGGAAAATGTAAACGGAGGAAACCACGATACTTGTCACCAGAATTACCTTCATTCGCGAAGAGTTCTGAAATTCGCTCTCGCTGGAAAAAAAATTACCATTGCTGAGCCCAGTGCATTGACCTAATTATAATTAAATTATTTTTCTGCGCTGAATGTAGCCCATTATTTGCTGTTAGATCGCATGGGGAGAGAAGCCGTGTCTTCAATTGCCACTTGATTATTCTTGAATTAGAAAACGTGCTTATAAAGGAAAACCATCTAGAATTAGCCAGGACCAATTGTTGTCAATAAAGGGATGGATAATTTCCCCCGAATTTTTCTGGCGCTGGCCCTGACCCGCCATTACGAGTTATCTCGTAGTTGGCAGTCAACGTGTTAAAGTAGTCTTCCATTTGTTCTACACCAATTATGAACTAATGCATCATTAACAACTTGTGAACTATACAATAAGTTCATGTTATTTTGGTTCAAGGAGATAAACTGACCCGTATTATAATGCACTTACTGCGTTTCCAATAAAGACAGGCATGTGATTGTTTTTGTCCTGAACATGAATGATGGTGGTGCACGTGCTTGACTGTTGAACCTGCTCCCCAAGGTCTTTTCCTTCAACCAAAATGGTGTATTTATTTGCTTTCTGATTAAAAAAAAAAAATAGATTCAATAGATTGTGAAGATTAACAATCAGAGGAGCTGTTTCAAAATGAAGTGAGGTAACTGAAAAGGTGAATCTTTAGTTTTAATGCCATGAGTACAGCATCTTCCATTTACGACAACAGGTAAGTAAAAAAAAAAAAAAAGAAGAATATTCACTTCTGAATTTGTCTGAATTGTTTTTGCCCGCTAGAGCCGCTGCAAATGATTAGTGAAGTCATACATCGTCAGCGTCGCCGTCAGTAAATCCCTAACCTAAACCTAATTCTAACCCTAATCCTAATACTAACACTAACCCTAACCCTAACCCCAACCCTAATCCTTACCCAAACAGTTATTTCAAGTGTAAATATGACTGAAACTGTATCTGGGACTGAAACTGTAACTGTAACAGTACCTTCCTGCTGCTAGTAGGGGTGTGATTTTAGGAAACGCTCCTATGGATCGTAAATGAGAGTAAATGACCTGTTTGAGCTTGCTATGCAACATTATCCCGAAAGGGCGAGAGTGGGTGCTGGCTTTCATTCCAACCAAGCAGTTACAGACCTGAGACACCTAACAACCCCAAGAGCCTTTGCTAAAGAGCTTGATTACTAGCACCCCGTGTATGGTTGGAATGATTCCCTGCATCCACCCCAGCCCTTTATGGATAATGTTGAATAGCCCCAACCTAAGTGATCACCCCACATTGCTTTATCAGATTTAAATATGTGAGTTCCAGATAGATTTTAAATGACATCATGCAGGAAAGCTAATTTTTTTCTACCCCCCCATTAGAATAAGAATGTAATGTGTAATAATGTAATAATAATTTTACTTTTAAAATAAGGAGGACAGGACATCATACATCATTATTTTTTTTAACATTTCATAAAAATATTCAGACACAAGAGCACAGAATGCCTCAAAAACACAGGATCAAGTATTTTTTCATGACAAATGCATATAAAGAGAATAGAATAATTCATTGGACAGGGACGCAGTTTTTATTTTTTTTCTGTACTCTTGCACTTTTAGTTGATAGGGTGCAATGACAATGAGGTCGAAATGCAGCCTGTCAGCTCTGATTAGAGTGTGTTTTCATCCATACCAGATAAACTGTTTGAGCCCTTTAGAACTGATTACACCTTTGGTGCATGATACTCCCCATTTTCGGGCATATCAATAAATACAGGGCACTTTTACACAAGTAATCATGTTAAATATAATATTTGGTTCCAAAGCCATTAGGCACAATGACTGCTTAAAGTCTGTGACGCAAAGACATCACCAAATGCTGAGTACAACGTATTTCCCTTGGTGATGCCACAGGCATCTTAAGTTCCTGCTCTTTTTGGGAACTTTTTGCCTTCAGCATGTAAAATACATGCTCAATTGGATTCATATCTCACGATCGATTCAGTCAACAGAACCAAAATAACAAAAATGCGTCTCAGTCCCATAAAGTATGGAGGTCGCAGTTTGCAACAGTGCAAAAATAAATTTGCGCAAGCAAAGAATAAATTTTCTCAGCATTTTATAAAAGTTCAAAAATATCAGAGAATGCCCCACTCATAAAATATATTCAACTGGTTCTGAAGAAAATACAGTACTGGTCTTTTCCTCACCTCATAGTTCAGACATCCTTTGAAAGATATTCTGCCATTCTGTTCGATAAAGAATTCAACATCGGATGTCTTTGGTGTCACAGATACAATATCGTATACAACCGTTGCATTTAGGCTACCACTTTTGTCATCATCTGTGGCGATCACTGTGAGTACGCTTGTCCCTGTATACAGGTTTGAGAAACACAAGTATTATGAAAACACAGATAGTATGATGTCATCCAACATTATTCAGAAAAAAAAAATCAGGTAAATTCTTAATGCTGGGATAATTTACAGATGGGGCTTCATATTTCATGCTACTCTAATATAAATAATACAAATCACTGACAGAAATCATAATATACTCAGCAACAAAAATTTAGCAACACCCAAATTGTAAGCATAGTTGAAAAAACAAAATATTATGAAATGGCAAACTATATAGTTTTCCTAAACAGAACCTATCACACAAATACACCAAGTTACACAAAATCCTGGTCGCATTTTCATTTATGCGTGCTTTGCACATGATTTTGTACGATTCCTGGCCCACGTGAATCCTGTCACTCAAATCCCTTTTAAACCTTTGTCGATCCAAGGGAACACCAGTGCCTGCACAGCTTGTCCACAATTGTCTCCATGCAGCCGCTTTGCGAGCCAGACGTCTCCTCAGGGCCACACTGTTAACGCCACATTACATCCAAGAACGGATGGCCTGGACCCGGGTTCACCAAAGATGGCGACAGGCAGAATAGAGGCAAGTGTTATTCACAGATGAATCATGTTTTTGCCTTCAGTTTTTAGATGGAGGAACCCGTGTCTGACGACACTGTGGGGAGACAGATTAAGCGTGACAGATATGGCGGTGGTAGTGTAACGGTTTGAGGAGGGATCTACTGGGGTGGGAAAACAGACCTCAGTGTTCTGATTCACACTCTGACTGCTCAAAGATACTGTCATCAGGTGATAACACTATTGGTTCTACCAATCATGAGGACTCACCCAGAACACATCTTTCAACAAATCAATGCTCGCCACACACACAACTTGGCTCAGAATTTGTTGCAGCAACACAACATTCAAGTCCTTGCCTGGCCAACCAGGGGCCTATTGCACGAAGGTGGGATAAGGGATTAGCCCAGGATCGGCACGGGATTAGCCTGATCTCAAGCCCCATTTCGGTTGCACAGAGCGTGTGAGCTAAGCCATGGCACTAGTTACTATGGAAACAAAGTCTGTGGAGCTAGCCAGCTCCGGCGCAAGCTTACAAACTAGCTAAGCTCCTGTCTCCAGCCAATTTCACCTCACCTCATTCAGCAGTCACCCAAATTGAAAATCAATGTCCTTAACAGTCATTCTGAATTGTCCACTACCCATTGCTATCTCAGTTATAGTAGGTCCAGAGTAATTATCTTAGAAACTTTTGACCATTGATGTCAGTAAAAAAGCCAATATTCGATCATTATTCAAGTATCCATGTGACAGTGACCATCACTGTTCAATCAGTCCCCCTTCCATGTCACATTTTAACCATGTTTAGAATCCGTCATTATCAGATTTGTCCTTATTCCCCAAGTTGAGACTTCCATCAGAGTAGAAAATGAGCAGTGCTGCATGAAGTAGATTACCGTGATTCAGCGCGGTCTTAAATCGCTGCGGTAACCCCGTACCTACAGCACTGCTGCTACTTTTCTCCGTCTTTATTCAGACTGCGACAGGTAAGGTAGAGTAGTTGCTTTAGTGCTGGACACGAGTGCAATGTCGCTCGCTTCGCGATACTGGAATCAAACATTTTCCAGAGGCTCCTTGACGTAATTTTCTGACGCTAACATTCTTTTTAATTTGAGTATGCCTCCATCAGAGGTGATTAAAAGCAGAAAGTAAACTCAACTAATCTGTAAACGTCTTCTAGATCGGACTATCAATTGAGTTTGCATAGGACAAAAAAGGGCTTGTTGCAAACTTGGACGATATCTATGGAACAATATCTTGCTTCTTAAACTACGTCGGTTTTAGTCAGACTTTAGCAGTGTGCATGACATACTCAAAATCAAACTGTAGAGAGCTCGCTCGATATTAAATCTGTCTGACAGCGACGGTTTATCTCATTCACGGTAACGCCGAAGTGCATCAGCTACTCCTTTTTGATGGCGCTGAAACACCTCCCAAGTTTACTTTCACTTGAGTTTAGCTCACTTTAATACTCCTTTCAAACGTCTCACATGATTCAGACAGAAACTAAAGGAATAGCAAGCAGAGGCATTTCAGAGATCCCATCGTCCGTCTGTCTGAACGTGGTCTTTGAGTGTTGCGGGCGCATGCGTCTGCTGCAGCTACTTAGTGTCCATGGTGATGATCAGCGATTCTGTGATCGATCTCGGGGTCTATTTGAGGTTGCCGTGTTCGCGCACTCAGCAGGATCAGCGGCACCGGGCTTCACTTAGCCAATCCTCCTTCGACCGCTGTTGGCTTTGTGCAATCAAGTAAGCCAGCGACGCGCTGTTTGGGATATGGCAATCCTCGCTTTGGCGTTGATCCAGGATCTCAGGATCCAACTTTTGTGCAATAGGCCCCAGGTCTCCTGCTCTTGCTCCTATCGAACACGCCTGGAATATTCCAGGGAAACGCTTGAAGAAGAACCATCCCCACAGTAATAACGTCATGACCTTAGCTTTGCTCCTCAGCAAGAATGGGCCACCATCACTATTCACGAGATCAAGGATTTCATTAGAGGCATGCGTAAACGTTGCAAGATGGTTCCACAGGCTGGTGGGCTTCACACTCGCCACTGAGGGATGGGAACAGTCTTGTGTGAAACTGGTCAACCCACCGCCATGCATTCTGAGTGATCTTGATTCATCTCAACAAATTTCAGTCGTAACTGTGTCAGGCATTCATAGATATGTAATTGTTCCCTGTGATGGTCAAAACAATTAAATATACATTTCATTGTTATTAACTCATTTATATTTATATCAGGGGTTGCTAAGCTTTGTTGCTGAGTATAGCTTGCAGCTTTCTTATGCAGTTTGATCTGAAGTCGAATGAATTTCACCACAAGCAATATTGAGGAAAGCTATGGACATAGTTTGGCCATGAATTGTTCCACAAATAGACAACACTATCAGAGTGTTATAAAATGTTCTGTGAAGGTTCCACTACACTTAAGATAAAGTGCCTATCTATAAACAATTAAGAAACGTAACTCCCACAAATGGCAGAATTTTATGTTCAATTTGTATTTACCTTGCTTCTGTGATTCATCAATTGTAACTTCATACACTTGTTTCTGAAACGTAGGTATTTGGTCGTTTACGTCCCGTATGGTGATTTCCACTCCAAGCCTCGTGTCAAGTTCTGAATTGGACACATTCCTGGCTTCGAATTTCAGCTGTCAGCACATTATTTTTGTTTAATTCACTTAGTTGACAAACATTTTAAACACTTTAAAACATATTAGGACTGACACATAAAAGTTATTGGAAAGGTTTGCATGGTGGTAGCACCAAACCAGGTTTCATGACAACCCCAACTCGGAAAAGACGGTATGGAAAACGCACATTAAAACGGAGAGCTGTGATGTCTAAATTTTCTTTGACTTGTATTTCATTGCAGACAGTATGAAGACAAGATAGTGTTTTGTCTTGTCTACTCATTTTATTTATAACAAGAGCACTCAGAGAGTGCATACCTCCGCCAAGGCCCAACAGTCCCCCTCATGTCTGGGACACATACAGTATGAGTAGCGTTATTATGTACTAACACACAAGTAAATTAGAAAAAGTCCTGGATCCGGAATTTGATCTGGATCACTCCCAAACTCAAATCACTGCTAAGTTGGTCCAAGACACACCTCAGGTAAAAAAAAAAAAAATCATAAAAATCTGCCCATAACTTTTTCGGTAATCTTGCAAACAAACAAGCATACCGTCCCACAAACCAAAGGTAAAACATAATCTCCTCAGTGGAGGTAAACATGCATCCATTCCTGCCATTCAGAGCTGCTACACATTCAAGAAAAAAGTCTGGATGGGGGCAATTTAGGACTAGTACTGCGGTAAAAAAAAAAATTGAATAATAATGTGATTTTAAACAGCTGATGTCAGCAAGTGACTGTAGTCGTGATTTAGTACAAAAGCAGCAGGCAGGAAAGGACGAGTTCTTCAAGAGCAAAGATCAACTGAGGATCACCAATTTGCTCACAAATGCATGCAAAGAGAAGCAATTCAAAGGTTTAGAAGCAGTTTTCATCAAGGAAACATAGCAAGGCATTTGGATATTTCACCTTCTATGATACATTACATGATTAAAAGACGAGAAATCTAGAGGGATTTCTGTGTGAAAAGGACAATTCCGAAAGCCTAAACTGAGTACCCATGATCTCTGGTCACTCAGGTGCAGTAGTATAATGGTCCCATGCGACTTCGAACCAGTGGCGTAGCCAGCGGGTGTGCCAAGACACGTCCCTTTATGACAGCAATTAGTCCTGGCTAGTTCTCAATCATTTTCCTTTATTGACACGTTTTCCAATTATCGTTATTTGCAACTGAAGACAAGGTTTCTCTCCATATGCGATCTAACAGCGATTAAATCATGGGTAAAATTCAGTACAGTTGCGGAACAAGAGCAGAGAATTGGGGTGCACAAAACATCCTTTTAAAACAATTATTAGTCCTGACCTGTTCTCAGTTATTTTCATAACAGAAGGTTCACTCCGAGAGCACTCCACACTTAACAGGTGCTGCTTGTTCTCCCCGATTAGGTAAGATGACAATAATTCATCTGGACGCGTATTTGCTGTATTTAAATCAAAGTTATTCAAAATTGCATACCTGTCGACTCTTACGCAAATAGCTTGAGCCGCACGCTTTTTATAGCCTATTGAACTGCCGAGTGCCACTTTTTTTTTTTTTTTTTTATCAACCCACACAATACCGAGAGTGAAAGTCCGCGTTTCATTGGAACACGCACCAGTTCAATCAATACGAAGCATTGGCCTATTAATAAGTAAATTATTTTTCTGTACTGAATTTGGCCCATGATTTCATTGTTGTTAGATCACATATGGAGAGAAACCGTGTCTTCAGTTGCCAATTACGATAATTGGAAAACGCGTCAATAAAGGAAAATGATTGAGAACCAGCCAGGACTAATTGCTGTCATAAAAGGACGTGTCTTGGCACATCCGCTGGCTATGCCACTGCTTTGAACACAGCTGTTCTTGCCTTTAATAGTGCACACCTTTCATTTGATTTTTTTTTTTAAAGACTAAAATGCAAGGAAAAAACTCCCGCACACTGTCTTCTCACCTGCAATAATTTATTTGGTCGACGTTTTGGTCAACTGACCTTCCTCAAGACATCAGTATGAATATGCAGATTGGTCTTCATGCAACCCGGTCAAATATGAGTAGTGGATGAGTTTCTTTGCCGGTGACCCCCTGGGTTGTTTTATATATTATATTTATTAAAACCATTTATTAATGTTCGCAAAATTAAGGCGAGTACCTTAATAAAATTAGCTAAATCAATTAGTCTACATGGGTTCTTCTCTCTTGTGAGAACATCAGAGCCCTCACATACAGTAGAAGGGCTTTATTAATACTGAAGCTGAGCCGGGCTTCTTTGATGATTACTGCTCTTCATATCACACCTGTTTGGGGCAATCGCATAGCGCGTGCATGTGGTTAAATATACTCAGAAATACCACTTTCCCATTTATGGATCACAGACGAGGTTGCACTGGTCCTTTCGCATATGTTAGGCAAAATCAGACCCTGGGTCTTCCGTTTCTAAGCGTTTATTAAGTGTTACGGATGGTAAGTGGTAAAAACCTAACTCTCCCAACTTTGTTTTTGAAATATGTTACAAGGACCAAAATTTGAATAAGTGCTTATTTAAAAAAAAAAAAAAAAAATCAATAAAATTCATAATATGCTTTGGCATTATATTCAGGGTACAGGTCAAAGATTATTTACAAATCATGGCATTCAGTTTTAATTTTCATTTAGCATACCATCCCAACTTTTTTATGATTTGGGGTTCTAAGATCAATGTTATCAGAATGTTTACTATTTGATGCATAACTTTGCCTACTTACGTATATAGCCTACGTCTGCACTGGCGGCAAATCGTGGAATAAAATATTCAACAAAATTTCATCTGTATAAACCTTTCACCGCAATTTCAAGTTAATTTACTTTCCAAATATTTTTATCCTTGTTGTGGCACATCAGCCAATTCTTTGTTGGGAGTTATTATGACCGCCTAATAGTGCATCTCATTGTTGGTCAAGTAAGTGCGTTGTCCCGATGAAGAAGCAGACTCCGATGTTCATAGCAAAAGCAGGAAAAAGTTTATTACACAGCTGGCCATGGAAACAACAGCATGATGCAGAGTTCAAAATTCATTAATTTCATAAGAAACTTTATACAGGTAAAAGTGCAGACATTTGCATATAATTTGCTTTCATGTTATCAGAAGTTGTTGTTGATTGGTCCTGGGGTTTATACATTGATAAAAGGGATACATACAATTTGACTTCACCTGAACCTCTGAACTTAATTGGTTCAATAGACTCCCAACCCTCGGAAGTGAGCTCCATATATGGACATACAGAATTTATGACTAAAAGGCGCTAGTTGGTATTGTGTCCTGTCTTAACATAACAAACAGAGCTCCAGGGCTGGAAATGGCAAATAGGTGATATGTCCTGTCGGACCTGTCAGGCTATCTTTATCTCCTAGTACACATTCAACTTCATTTGATCAAAAAGTCTGGTTCACCTCATATTGCCAATACCCAAACATCTTAAACATGCAACCTCTCCCAACATCTTAAATATGCAACACTTAAATTGCTTAAGAATGTCATTAGCAAGGCAGTGCTGACTTAATTTCTACAATGATAACTTGGCACCATGGCCATAATCACTTTAGCATTTATTTTATGAATCAGTGCAGAACATCGAGACAAAGTCTTTTACGACCTCCACTGAAGTTTTATGAATCACCTTATGTTACTGAATGTAGAGACAGATTCAAGTGAAATTTGTATTTTAAAATGTTGCTTAACAGGAATCACAGGCCGAAATGGCCTGGCCTTTGGTATAGAACCCCTGAGCCTTCGGGGGATTAAGCAATTTCTTGTATCCTGTCATGGACATTGCTGACAACAAGCTACCAGTCTTTGTCAGTGGAAGAGCTTCAAATGCATACTAATTCTTTCTTACCTTCAAGACTTTATATTTCTCATAGTCAACTTTCCTCTGAACGTAGATAACTCCAGAATTCTCATCAATTCTAAGGAGTCCCATGGGGTCTTTATCGACACCATCTCCGTGAAGCTGGAATCTCACTCGATAATCACGATCGACGTGGACCTGAGGTAGAATGTGATATGGAATTAGCAAGAGTTTACACACTCCTCACACTATTCCTATTGCTCACATAAAAGTAATGAACAATATCTAAAATAATTATGCAATAATCCTTGGTCTCACTTTTCCAAGTTTATATGGGAAAGGTCCAGGGTGTTCTTCTTCGATGCTGAATGAGTCAATGATCCAGGCTCTTTTGTGACGTATTTTGCCTGCTGATGAAGGTGAGATGATCATACACAGGTGCTGGAAAAGAAATTAGGGTGAAGTCAGGTAATTTTGGCCAGTGAGGTTAGATTGCCAAGAAAACCATCTAAAATTCTGAAATGTTACTTTTAGAATGTGTTAAGGATCTCTGCTTTATTTCTATTCAGAAACAATGTTGCTAAGTAAAAAACTTTAGAAACCTTGGCCCTCCAAACACATCAAGAACCTCTACCTCACTCCGATGATGTGTTCATGCAAAATGGGACAGCTAGTATGGTAAATGGGACAATTTAATATTCCCTTTCAAACTATACCTCCCTCCCCCACTTGGATGTGTGTGAGTGTGTTTGTGTGTGTGTCTGTGTGAGCAGGAAAGATAGGGAGAGACACATGCACTTGTGGATGTACTGTAAGCACAAATAGTTGCATTGTGTGTACTTGCATGCTTGCATATGGAGGCTAATTCCTGACTGTTGAAGCTGACATGGACTCATTGTATCATTTTCGATATTTTTATGTGATAAAGATGCTAAGAATATCAGTAATATGACAGGGTGGCACCCAATAGCGTAGCGTAGATTTTATGATGCTTGGTAGCCCAGAAACACACAGGTTTCACTTTAGACAAATGTTCTATTTTAGTGTAATTTTTGTCCCATTTTACCTAATATATTCAGGGACAACGGGACAGTCACTTAAAACCCTTTCCCATGAAAGGTAAAGTATATTGTGAATATATTTTGATTAGAAGTGAAACAATTACTAAAATTGCTTAAACAATTACAACATCTTACAACAAGTAGAAAGAGCCTATCAACATGCCAAATGGCTGGCCTTGCAAGTTCAGGGACCAGTGACTTTTTGAATCTTTGCTTGGCCCATCCCAGCTACCTCAGAGAAAAAATAATGTTTTTCAGGTAAAGGACATTTGTAGCAACAAGGCAATCACATTTCTGGTGATAGACTGCTACTATTTAAAGAGTTCAAGACAGAAAACCTTATCTGTCCCATTTTACTTGATGTCTCAAATTACCTGACTTCACCTTACTTCGTTAATACAGAGTATTGCTTCATCATTCTGAGATGCCACCGGACTAAATCACCTCTGATGCTATGAGCTGTGATTTTTTTCAGCAAACCATCTTATGCTAGCAATTCTGGTAAAGCTATCATTTTTACACCTTACAAGAAAAGCACAGCGCATCAGTACTTCAATCCAAGTGAAATTTCTTCTTAACTTAACAAAAATCAAAACTGTGTTGGAGAGACATTTTTTAATCATAAACAGCGAGCTGAAAAAATGCTAAAACTTGCCATTTTTTTTTTAAAAAAGTGAGTCTACTTGCATGTCAATGCTGAATCAACACTTAGTCCTGTGTGAATGATATTCAGTCAGTTAAAGCCTTCAGTTTTAGAGAAGCAACATAACATACATAACATAACATGAGTGAAAAGAACAGGCTGCTCAGTCAAACTAGGCTCACCATTTTCTTATTACTATAATGAATCTAACGCTCTAGATACTCAATGATTAAATGGTATCTCGCGCTAAATCAAGCCTGTTCTTGAAAATTCCGAAGTCTTCTGCCTCAGCAATATGGTCAGGCAAGCTATTCCACACTGAGATTACTCTCCACGTGAAAATCTATTTCCAATATCAGTGGTAAATTTTCTCTTGGCCAAGTTCTACTGACAAAACTTGGCCTAAGTAATCCCACATAATTCACTTTGTTAATGGCTTTGGGCATTTGGCCGAGCTTGTTTAAACCCCATTCACGTCCAAAAAAAAAAAAGAAAGAAAGAAAACATCCAGTCACTTTTCATAAGACATATGGAGTGGTAAAGCTTATGCAGTCTCCATAATACAACATTCTAAAATATTTCAGTAAATTTGTGAGGCAATATTTTTTTGGCATTTAATATGCAATAAAATCCACACTGGCATGTATCCAGACTTATGCCTGCTGAAACACATTCATCTTCTCATAGACTTAATGTTATTCACGAACAATGCAGCATAGTTTCTGCTCAGTGCTGAACAGTGCTTAAGTAATTGTTGCTTCAAAATGTCAGAGTGTCAACACAGAGCCCAGAAGGGTGTATCTGTTTGCATACTAATGACAGGGCAATCAGCATTGTTCTTGAAGAGTCATAGTTGTGTAATAGGAAAAAAAAGACCTCCAACAAACTTACTTGACAATCAAATAACTCATTAACATAAAAACTCGTTAACGAACAAACATAATGTTGAACATAACCTTGCATAATCTTGAAGGAAGTAATTTGTTCATACATTGAACATATTGATAGGCTTTGCCATTATTTTTGTGGGATAAACTCATGGTTTCAGGAGGGGCAATTCTACACGTAAAAATTGCATTCTGTTGACCCTTATTCTATTCTATAGAACTTCAGTCCTAAAGTTCTACAGAATTTCTATAGATTTTCCTCGATAGAAATTCTACAAAACATTTTTTGCAGGGTCACCCTGAATATTGTACAGTGCATAAATCTAATACAAACATTTTCCCATCCAATGTTGCTGAATAGCAAGTCATTTTAATCTTTATGATAAAACTTGAGTCTCAAAGAGAATGCGTTTTGTTTTTTTGTTTCCTTTTTTGACATTGTAAGAGCAAACAGGTACACAGACTTACCAATGCCGCAACAAGAGCTACAATGGCAAACTTCATGACTAAGCCAAGTATGGCAAAAATGTTGTATCCAGGGCAGCGTGGGATTTATGACCATTCAAATCCAAGATGCTGCTGAAGCCTTTGACCAGATACCTGATGTGTCTTTGAGTTTAAAACCTGAGTGGTGAGCCAGTATATTGGAGAACGTATGAGCGGAAGGTGCCTGTGTGTCAGAGTGAGAGACGCAGATCCTGTAAGAGAGAGAGAGCGCGGCTGAGGGAGGAGGAAATTTTTGTTGAAACCACCGCCTTCAGCTCCAGGGGGAAAAATCACGTACGACACAGGATATTGACAAATCGCATTGAGAAACTGGCCTACACTCATTTATGTACATCGTAACAGCAGTTAAGAACACAGAAACTCAAAATACAACAACAGCCTGGTGTGAGAGGCTGTACAGGAATATATCATTTATTCACTTTGATCTTAAATGCTGGTCAGTACAATAAAGACTGCAGTAACATTTGAAATATTGTAGGGAGAAAATATAAGTCTGACTTTTACGAACTCAGTATTGTGAAAATTTTGAATACTCAAAAGGGTGTTGAATGGAATACTGTAACGAGATTAAGGCTGATTGACAGATGGCACATAAGCAAATATTATGTCAAAATTAAGCCATCAATCTTCATTTTATGGTTTCAAAAACCTCAGTAGTCCACAATTAACAGCATGAAACATAAACAAGAATCTGTGCATCTGTTTTGAATCAGCAGCGAAAGACTTGATGCCATTGCATTGCCCTTCAAAAAACATTAATTTTGACTTGCAAATTCCTGACAGTATTGTAGTTTCTTGCCATGTTTAATGCCACAGAAATGTCTGTAAGTTTTTTTTAATGATCAGAATTAATGCAAAAAGACACTATACTATCCAAGCAATATTTCAATCTGAGCTCATGCATTTGATGGAACCTGTCCTCCGACCATACGCTCAAAGAGGTCGATTATTCTCATTATACCCCCGATGACGAAATGTTGGGGGTATATAGTTATATGCCAAGAATTCATTCCGTCCGTCCGTCATTCCGTCCAAAGACATTTGTCCGATCGATATCTCGAATACTATTCATTGGATTGTTTTCAAATTTGGCACATATATTCTCTACCACAGGGAGAGGTGCAGTGCAAAGTGTGGGCCATCTGGGATGATTTTTCACAAAAATATCGCCGTTTTCCTGTTTTTGGACTTAAAAATTTTCAAGTGGGTTCGATGTTAATTTGTCCGATCGATATCACAAATATTATACATTGGATTCTTTTCAAATTTGGCACACATGTTCTCTACCACAGGGAGAGGTGCAGTGCTAAGTGTCATAGATGTGTTGTTATTTTTGTCAAAATTGATTTTCGGAAAGTGATAATTTCTATAATCACCAACGGAAAAAGCATGATTGGGGACGTCGGGGGTATTAGTAAGCTCTGCTTACTTTTTCACTTGTTTACTCTGATTTACGACCCATAGAAGCATTTCCTAAAATCGCGCCCCTACTGGCAGCAGGAAGGTACTGTTACAGTTACAGTTTCAGTCATATTTATACTTAAAATAACGGTTCGGGTAAGGATTAGGGTTGGGGTTGGGGTAGGGTTAGAATTAGGATTAGGGTTAGTATTAGGTTTGGGTTAGAGATTTACTGACAGCGACGCTGATGATGGAAACCAGATTGTTGTTTTTCAAATTACTGCTAGAGGTCGCTTAACTCCTAAACGTAACTTTAGGTCGTAATAAGCTGCTTGACAAACGACCTTTCCGGGCGTATTTTGTTGGAGGGTGGGCTCATCAGTTCAGTTGATTTGTGGAAAATTATCTTCATTTAATTAATTCAGTGTCATGAAAAAGGATGTAAATTTAATGAGAATCAATCAAATCAAATCAACTAGTAGTTTATTTCCATGGCTTATTTCACAAATAATGTTCACCAGGCATATCATTGAGAATCTCGACCTAACCCCAAGGTCTCACAAGCAAGTCTTGAGCACCAGAGACAAGATACGACTCTTGGAGAGCTCAGAATCGATTCAAGATATTGTCCTTCAAAATTGTGATAGTGTTGATTCATTAATCTTAATTCATTAATCATTTTACTTGTCAAAATTATGCACAATACACTCTGGGCGGAATAATTAGCATAGCTATGTTAATATAGCCAGTTTTCAAAAGATTTATGACTGTGGAACAGATATGTTTTTGTGCGTATGCTCTGTTCTGCTTGTTCCTACTGGCATCTACTACTTATCTCTTTTACATTTTCAAAAAAAGTAAAGAAATGAAAATGCCTCAATCTCAATGTACTGTATCACAGGACTGGGCAACTTTATTTAATATTTAATTTTTATGAATAATATGAACCAATTTTTTTTTTCAAAAATATGTGTCTAGCTTTTTATATATTATGATAGTTGTTGTAGGCATCAAATTTGGAATGAGTGTACATAAAAAACATAAAAAGAATAGTTGAGAAAGTGAAACATTTGATATTAAATATGAATTAACATTTTATAATTAACTTAGAATGTAATTATCTCACACTGTTTTCAGTTAGATATTGCTCAAAAATTACTGCAAATCACTGCTTTCATTATTTGCATTTATTTTCATTCCTTACAGGAAATGGGGTCTTCCATGAATATGAACAAAGTGCTTTGAATGGCATTACATATTTCAAATACAACAAACATTAGCTACAGACTTCAGAGGCTACATTGTTTCAGCATTGAGTTGACCGATGACTTCGGCTCAGCTAAGTTGTTCAATGTTAAACGATGACACCAGATAACAATGTAGGTTCATGTATTTGTATATTCTAGTTTCTGCCTTCAACCTGTCAACAATTTTCCAATTTGCAGTTGAAAAACAGAATTAAATGTTTTATCGTAGAAATGTTTTATTTATGTTTACTTCAATTTGCCAACCAGTTGAATTTGATCTCTAAATCTGGCAAAGCTTGCAGGGCAGTGTTTTTACCACTTTTCAGTTTGGTTGAATAAACCTGTACAAAACATACGAAAACTTTTACTTTGAGGGCTCAAGTGTCAGCTGAGGCAACTATCAAGTTGATAAACCTGCAATCTTTCACAGATCTAGCCACTTATTTTCCTCTTAAAGTGCTTCACACTGACGGGTTTCTTAAAATTTACCAAATAAATTTCAAAATTAAGATCCCATTAAAATTTATGAAATTTTCTCCCAGGGTACCCCCAGACAGTCTTCAGGCCTTTGTTTTGGCTATCTACACCACAATTTGCTAAAATCACGGGGTAAACATTGGACTCTGAGAAGTGAATTCTGTCTTCTTCTTCTTCTTCTTCTTCTTCTTCTTATTATTATTATTATTATTATTATTAATCCATTATCTAGCCTACATATCGAGGGTTTGGAGCACAATGGTTATATGTCCATTTTAAAGGTTTTGAGAAAAATTGATTTTTAGGTTTTCAAATGTTCTATTAAATCAGGTACATCATTTACATCATTTTTTATGTCAGTCACTCTTTTACTGCATGATTCAGAAATATACTGAAGATGTAAGTTTTCATAAGTGTGGTACCGCGACATCATGGCCAAAATGGACACGTCACCTCCATGCTCCAACAACTCTAGCACATGATGTGACATAACACAATGGTGATAGATTGAAGTTAAGTTTGTTTGCAATGGAAGACAGACGATTCTGTTATACTATTCATGTTTATTCATCAAAATATCAATGTTAAATTCATATAAGCAGATTTTGTTGGACATACCACAAAATGAAAATGTGAATCTGTTTAAAACTGAGGCACATGATGTTGTGCTCCAAGAATTAGCTGATAGAAATGTGTGACAGGAGGTAAAAAAATCACAAAATTTGGACATATCACCATTGTGCTCCAAACCCTCAATATATCAGGTTGACCTGGTTAAGGTTCGGGGGGGGGATGGAGTTTAGGAAGGCACCCAGCACCCAGCGCCCAATGGGAGAGAGGCAGAAATATACCCAGCTCAGGTCCCCATCCATTACCAGGCATACACACCATTCAGTCACACATTCATACCAATGTGAATTTATAGCCATCAATGAACCTACATACCGCAAATGACTTTGGCTTGTGGTGCCTGGACAGAACCCATGCAGACATGAGAACAAGAAGCAAACTCCACACAGAGAGGCCGAACCCGTGACTTGAGCTCAGCGTGCGCCACCCTCCTCAGATATAAATTCAACAATCCATTACAACTATGGATCAGTGCAAAATGGGGAAGTAATTCTTACATACCAACGCCACCGGCAACCGGGGCAATAAATAGCGGTTATTTTGCATGTCTGTTTTAGAGGAGTTACACCATTTATTTCTTTCTATATGCTAAGCACTGTGTTTTACTTGTGTAGCTAGGCTTGACACTGTCTTGGGATGCCAAAAATTAATCAAATCAAACTACAAAAATCCAAAAATATTTCCTGTTAGCTGTGTCGGAAGTCTTGGAAGACTTGCTGGAATCCGTTATTTATTAAAATTCTGCGTCAGACACTTTGGGGTTACATAGGAGTTCGGTATCAATGCTGGCATTGGCAAAACTGGCCATTTCCTCAACCTGGCACAACACCAAATCTACAGAAAAGAGCAGATCTCTACAGTTTTATATATATAAAAAAACTACTTTATTGAGTTTAGCATTATTACCCATTAGCATTATTTCAATTAATCGCTCATTTAAAGATAAAATCTATTTGCTTTAAGACATGTCACTGCATTACTCAATAAAATCCGGCGGGTGTCATTCTCAAGAGAAATGCGGGGCAAGCTGAAACCTGACCCCATGAAACCTACCGACCTATATATGAGTCTGCCAAAAATACAGCTGCCGTATTCAAACCCACGGAGCCTCAGGCCCATTTTAAATTCTAGTGGAGATCCCAAGGTTTCCAATGATCCCAAATATGTCTAGGTAAATTACAAGGAAATGTGCATAAGATGATGCACAACATCCAGATATTTTCCATTTGATGTAATGCTACTGCCATGAAAAAATGACATCCTGATTTTAGATATTTTCTCAATATATGTGTGATGTAGCTTCAGTGAAGCGCTGCAACCAGCAGACACAGAATATATACGCGACATTGTCCTACAGTGTGAAAAAAAAAATGCTTACACAATGTCGAATCTACTTGAGAGAAAACTTAAGTGGAAAAAGTTAGAGTTTAAGAGGATAAAGTATTTGTATTTGCACTGTAATTAGACCAGCAGTGCAGCCTTTTTACTTCCCATGAAAAAAGCGTGCGTAAGGGCATTTCACCCTCATCCTGCCTGGGCCTGTCAATGCATAGAGGCCATATGACGCTTAGCAACCGTGGAGCTCTCTGCTCTGACAGGATCCTGCTTTAATGGCAGTAACTGCATGTGCATGAAGGATTTCACTAGTGATTGGACGAGGACATGTCCTAGATTGCTATGCCTTCAGGTGGTCTACATTGTTCACGATTATATGCTTGCAAAACTTCAGCTTGATGCTAGAGAAGCAGTGAAACTGAAAGATAGCATTTGATCGCAGGAAGAAGGCAAGTGTCCTACCGAGTAAAATTACAATACCTGGCTATTATTGCGAGACAGCAGTGCTTGTACATTGCACAAAGTTATAGTTATAGTCGTTCAAAGATTAATAATTGCAATGTAGCTACGGCCATGGATTTTTTCAAATGCTTTCTGTGAAATATGCCATGGCAAACACTGCGCTATGAATAAAACTCAATCTTCCACAAAATATTTTACAAACAGTAATCTTTTTAGATGCTGTTCCTTAGTGCTAATAGCAAGTCGGACTAAATTGGTATTGCATGTAACTTTTTTCTAGCAAACTGCCTTTGTTATTTCCTGGGTTATTTGCATTTTGTGGTCTGTTACCAGTCATTTTCTCAGAATACTGGAAAATCTGAATAAAGGATCACTGAAAAACAAAACTATGTTGTAAAACGAGAGAAAAACCATTTTTTCTGCCTGTATGAAAAATAACAATTGTGAGAGTTTTGAATGACAGCACCTTTGTGAAGAACAGGAAAGTACTGGTGGAGAGGTTTGTGGAACAAAGCAGGTAATGAAAGGGTGACACTGCAACTGGCTCTACAGTCCAATCAAACGTGAAACACAGAATTCCAACAGTCTGAAACCATTGGCAGATTGTCTGTTTGAAAGTATGTCATCTCACAGCTGTTCAAAACGGAGGCTTTTCCGCTTTCCATGGAACGAGCATTCCAAAAGAGCCACACAGCTATAAATCAGTCATCGGATACAATTTTGTGACTTCAAACAACTGAGCGGGGCTTTGTTTTCCCATTTATACTCAGCAACGAAAGGGTAGCGGCACCTGATATAAATGTACAATTAACGAGTTAACAACAGTGAAATGCGAATTAAATTGTCTTGACGATTACAGGGAACAATTATGCATCCATGAATGCCCGTCACAGTCGCAATTCAAATTGGTGAGATGAATCAACATCACTCAGAATGCATGGCGGTGGGTTGACCAGTTTTCAACAAGACTGTTCCCATCCCTCAGGAGCAAGTGTGACGCCCACCAGTCTGTGGAACCATTTTGCAACATTTACTCATGCCTCTAATGAAATCCCTGATCTCCTGAATAGTGATGGTGGCCCATTCTTGCTGAGGAGCAAAGCTAAGGTCATGGACATTATTAATGAGGGGATGGTTCTTCCGTAAGCGTTTCCCTGGAATATCCCAGGCGTGTTCGATAGGAGCAAGAACTGGGGACCTGGCTGGCCAGGCGAGGACTTGAATGTTGTGTTGTTGCAACAGATTCTGAGCCAAGCTGTGTGGATGGCAAGCATTGATTTGTTCAAAGATGTGTCCTTGGTGTGTCAATGACGCTCAATGACGTTATCTGGGGCTCATCTCAGTTACAGGACTCTTCGTCCCTGGATTTTTTCATCCCCAAATTTTTTATCCCTGGACTTTTCGTCCCCGGACCCTTTGTGCCTCAGGACTTTTCGTCCCCGTGGACTTTTCATCCCCAGATTTTTTGTCCCCCAATGATAAAAAAAATGTGCCACCATTGCCGACAGACAGATGTTGTGTTTAAACACCAACAGTCAAATAATTCTCTGGCTGCTTTTAAAGCAATATTTTCACAACTTAGAATATATGCAGTTTAATAATTATATTAAAATAATTGTAACTGCAGCTTAATATGCAGTTGCCAATGTGTAAAATAAAATATTTTGCGATAGACTCACCATCATCCCATGCCTCCGTGACAAAGAATAGATGTTTGAAATTTACTTTCCCGTTCACCTGCACTGAAAAAGCTACAAACTCACATAAATATAAACAATTCGTTTAAAATTTGAAGTTTCCAAGACACCTTGATTTTTATGCACTCAGTGATAAAAGGGTCTATTTCTGTTAATAATTTCTAAGCTTGGTTTTTATGTGATTACCATTTCTAAACCATTTTAAACCCACATAGATCTGGGTTCAAGATCGAAGGGTCTCCCGCCTGGGTCTCAAATGGGAAAACTTTGAAGCTTTAAGGACTTGAGTTTTTCCCTGTTTACTGTTATTTGTGTTTACGGACATGGCTGCTAACTAAGGTTTGCATCAAATTCCACTGAGCAAGCTTTGACAATACTGGATGCCATTTTGAAAAGCAAGGCGAGACTGTTCGCAGATGTTCTCGCTTGTCTTCACAAGACCAAACGTAATTTAACTGTTCAAGAGGCAAGAACTCGCGGGCTCTCCCTCAACTCCGCGATCTTGAACATGCCCCTGGTCTTTTAGAGAAGAAGTCCTTTGACCTCAATCATCACCTCAGTGCACCACTAGACATTCTCCCATTGGTCCAATCACCAAGCTAGGGCATGTCTATTTTGGAGTAAAGAAATTCTGCAACTCCGGGGTGAGATTATGTAGCTATAGTTTGTTAGCACAACTTTGAGCTGCTCGGCGAAATAAAAATAGGACCAAAATAATGAAACACTTTTTGGTAGATATTTAACCGAACATTTTGAGGGAAGAAATCACATAACAAACACCTGGTACTGGATTGGTTCTTCGAAGTATGCACATTGTATATTCTGCGCTATTTGTAAACACATAGTGCAAGTGAACGGGGAAGTAAATTTCAAACATCTCCTACACGTCACTGAGGCATGGAATCTCGGTGAGTCATTTGCAAAAAGGTATTGCTTGCATTGATAACTGCATGCTAATCCCTATAATCAAACCAGTGAAAATATTGCTTTAAGCATAGAGTACTGATGTTCACAATGACGTCAATGTTTCGATACGTGGTTGGCAAAAAGTCTCATCTTACACTAGCAGATCTCCGTCTCTATATGTACTTAATAAAACAAATAAAAATATAATTGGAATAGCGATGCCAGTCAGTTGTTGTGTTACAGGTTGCACCAACAGGTTCGCTAAGGGTTCAGGAATCACGTTTTTGAGGATTTTAAGCGAAGAACCAAAGACGCTTCTTGCCATGTTATTTATGTCATGATCACTCTTTCTGCCAACCACCAAACTGCACATGTACACTACCGCTCAAAAGTTTGGGATCACTTTGAAACTTTCTTGTTTTCCATGGAAACACACATGAAATTAGTCTAAATAGGAAATATAGCAAATGAACGGAACATGCTGACATTGTCTGAGTTAGAAATAATAATTTTAATGGAAAATTATGAATATGTACTTCAAACTTTGCCTTCATCAAAAAAAAAACCACCTTCACTGTTGATACTGAAACTGGTGTTTGATGGGAACTATTTAGCGCAGCTGCTTGTTGACAACCTGTGAGGCGTCTTTGTCTTAAACTACTCACTCTCAGATATTTGTCTTCTTGCACAGTTGTGCATCGGGGCCTCCCACTCCTTTTTTCTGTCCTTGTTAGTGCCAGTTTGTGCTGCTCTCTGAAGGGAGTAGTTGACAGTATGGTAAGAGATTTTAAGTTTTCAATTTCTCGCATTGAATAGCCTTCTTTTCTAAGCACAACAATAGACTGATGGGTCTCTAAAGGAAGTTCTTTCTTTCTGGCCATTTTGAGCCTGTAAACAAACAAACAACTGCTGGTGCTTCAGGTACTAAACCAACCTCAAGAATGCCATGCTCCCTTTTGCGCTCCCTTATTAGTTCAACGGTTTTCAGCTGTGCAACACATTTGCAGAAGGGTTTTCTAATAATCAATTAGCCTTATAAAATGCTTAACTTGGATTAGCAGCCATACCAGGAGATTGATGCAGAGGACTTACAGCTGCTGATAATAGGCCTCTATGCAAAAATGTAGATCATTCTTTGAAAATCATCTGATTAATTTTAATCGTTTGTGAAATGGATAAAAATGTTTGTGAAATGGAAAAAAATGTTTGTGAAATGCATGAAAATGTATTTTTCTTTGGGAACACTTGCAAATTTCTTTGTTTTCCAAACTTTTGAGTGGTAGTGTACAACTTGACTTCTTTGTTTATAAACAGTGAACATCGCTATAGCAAAATTGCACTGCAACATACATTTCACATCACAAAGATGTTTAAGCTTTCTTAAATCAAATTGACAAAAATTAAGCACAAAATTATGAACTTCCTTAAAATATTGCTCCCATCTCTGCCCTGTGTTCACAGTTGCTGATTAGGCACCTTAAGTATACACGCACAGCCAACTGCTGGGCACTGCTGTGCTACTCAAGTATACTGTATGTACTGCTCTGAAAGCCAGTGATTTTACTGCACGCTATAGGCCACACAACACAATAACTGAGGTATATTGCCAACTGTCAAATATATTGGCAACTATCAGAAACGGGGCGTGTTCTTTTTTGACAGCAGAATTAGCTGTGGTTTGACGAGCCAGCTTTGAACTGTTCCGGCATACATATGAATAAAACATGAAAACAAATCTGTCCAAGTCAAGACCACAAGGCTTGATCTTACTCAAAGACATGTCCATTCTGAGAGTGTATTGTTTCGGGAAAAATTTGAATCTTACCAACACTGATTTTTGAGTATTAAGAAATCTGTATTTTTTGCAAGTGAATTTAAAGCCATGCTTCAGGTGTCGTCATGACCTGTACGCAATGAACGGTGAAAAAGACTGAAAATAAAATCTTTGAGGAGACGTTATTGTTTAGGTCTATAATAAGGTCAGAAACTACCAAAGATAATAAAACACATCGCATTTCATGGGGCATGCCAGGGGTCCCCAAATCTGGCCCTTGAATCCTGATCCAGCCCCGGTTTTCTTTCCTTCGAGGAAATTAAGAAAACACTCATAGCGACAAATTGGCCAGTCTGTCATTACACCTGACACCCAGGTAAAGGGATGGTGGAAAACCAGCAGGTCTCGACCCTCACAGACCGTAATTTAAGGAACAAGAGTGTATGAAGAGATAACTCTACTGGAAAGATGCCACAGCTTGCTTAACTGGTTGCAATCTTGACAAACCGGTTCTTTGTTCCCATCCGAAAAAAATAAAAAATTGGAACATTCTGATCTGACACTTTAATGAATCAGGCATTGTGAAATTAACCAGAAACACAGCCGTGACACTGCATTTGCATACTGTTTATGGCATATTAAAACTGGAAAACAATGTTAGCTACTTACTGTAAATGCCAGAAAAACCATTGTGGTTACTGTGACCTGTCTTGAGTCAGACTGAAACCTCTACCACCATAATATAGTTTTACGTAATTCTATGCGTGAATGGAAGAAAGTACATACATAGTGTATACTGCCACAAATATACCACATAAAGCATTCTCAAGGAATAAAATACTGTGCATAACACATTCACAAGAAAGAATGGATGAAAATTGGAAATAGTTTATAAAATCTGCCATGTTTTGTTGAGATCTGAAAACATATCATTGGTAATCTGCTAAGCCCTTTTTTTTTTTTTTTTGCTGTCGCTAAGAATTCCATTTCATTCAGAAATCCAAGGTTTGTTTTGGTCTGTGACAATATAATATAATTACCTCATTCCCTAAAGCACAATGACAAGAATGATACGTATGTGGTCTCACTGGATTTTGCCATTTCTGAGTAGCCAGTCTGAGTTCATTCTCCCGCTGAAGGTTGTTCATCTAAATAAGGTAGGGTGGGCACAGGTAGGCAGGAAACCAGTGCAAAATTGAGGCTTAATGTTATATTAGTGTTTGTTCAACTGCAGCCGGATGACTTTGCTTGCATTTCTCAATAACACTTTCCGAACGCACCTGTTTTCCAATCAGTGCAATGTGTGGTACCTTATTTTTCCCAACAAGAAGAAAATGCTCTTCTAGATGCCAATTAATGGAAGGTAGACACCCGTTAACTGACTCCCCAGCCTTGCGCAGATTACATTCATCAGTCTTTAACTGTAAAATGCATGCGTAAAATGGGTTACGTTTCTTTTACTATTGTTAGTTGGTTTCTTAAATGAATTTGCTGACAGTGGCCCCAGGTAGATTACAACTGAAGGAGAGGTCAAATGGTTCTTTTCTTTCTTTCTTTTTTTTTGTTTTACAAATACTAATTGCAAAACTAATGATGCCATGCACACATTTATTGAATTATACTCAGGATAGAGTCACTTATGTAAAAGTCCGTTTGTGTTTTTCTTCCTTACTCTGAAATAAAAGTCAGCTCTCAATGCAATCTTCTATGCAATTGTAAGGCCTCGCCTCCAGCCGTCCAGCTCACCGCTCAACCAAGACCCGGACTGCACTTCATTCATTATTCAATTATCACTCGCACCTGTTTCTTATTGCCTCTGGGTGGTAGCACTGTGTATTTAAAGGTCCTCTAAGCACGGTTGGGTGACGTCACTTCTGTTGACGTTTGAAGTACTATCAAACAAAACAGA
This sequence comes from Gymnothorax javanicus, assembly GCA_029692085.1. NCBI lineage: Eukaryota > Metazoa > Chordata > Actinopteri > Anguilliformes > Muraenidae > Gymnothorax > Gymnothorax javanicus. Next base: position 36,109,909 of record CM056202.1, read on the forward strand.
GAGCTAGCTCGCCCCTCCCTCCCCCTCTCCCCCTCCCCTGCTTCCTGAAACTGTCAAGAAAAAACCCAAACTCCACCCCCCCATCCCTCTTGTCCGTGATTGGCTGGATGGTCCGGGCTGGACCAGGTTGTTTTTGTTTCAGTTTTTAGAGCCTGGGCTGTCCACAGGGACCGCGTTTTTTACAGCATATTCAGGGGAGAGGCTGCTAGTGGATCTTGAGGAGATGTTTGCTGTATGTGACAACAACTGTTCTAGTTTAGAAACTGCGTAACAAGACTAAGAGCACCTTCAAGACCGAGCTTCACTCAGTCTCGTTGTGGAGCCTCGGAAATCCACGCCTTTTCGGCATTGTTAGTCTTGTTTAGACTTATTTTCCGTGTTTGCATATCTAACCCTAAACTCTGTAATCTTAGTGCTGTTTATGTGTAAGCCAGCACTTTATATTTTAAGGAACATTGTTTCCTTTCGTTTTCCTATTTTGTAATACATTGTAATTGTAGCCATAGCCCAGTCTCTGTATTACTTATAGTGATTGCGGAACCTCTGTTCCTTGTTGTTTTACTTTGCAACGCCTGTGCCTTCTGCTTTGCGGCTGGCATAGTAAATACTACCAAGTCCATCCTTGCACCTGAGTCCAGTCCTCAACTTCCTGTCCTCCGTGCATCTGAACTGTGCACGCGACACAGACGTTGCAATAATCCACATACTTGTACCCCAAGCTCTTGCACTTTGAAATCAGATACTACACTATGGATTCATTTAAGTAATTAATTATTCTGCATATTACCTCAAAATATAATGCTCAAAAAAGACTCAAATAGCTTAGCATACCTCACATAAATTTTAAATTTTGGTGAAACTGAAAGCTCTGAAAAAAGCTATTGATTTCTAAATTGTATAATCAGATATATCACATCATGACATAAGTTATATAGCCCTAACAGGAGAAAGTTGGGACAGTATGGAAAACATATAAAATAGTAACCAGTGATTTCTAAATTTATTTGACTAGTACTTCATTGCAGACAGTATAAAGAAAAGATATTTCATGTTTTGTCTGGTCTACTTAATTGCCTTGTGTAACACAGGCCTGGGACAGGGGTAATTTAGGACCAGCAATTGAGTATGAAATTTATTTAATGATGCTATTCAAAACAACCAACGTCAGTTGGTGACTGTAATGATGATTTGGTTCAAGAGCAGCATCCAGGTAAGGCGTAGTTTTTCAGGAGCAAAGGTAGGCCAGTAATCAAGTATTTGCGCACAAATGCCTGAGGAAATCATTGAAAGGTTTAAAAATATTGTTCCTCAAAAAAAAAAAAAAAAAAAAGATAGGACGGCATTTAGAAATTTCACCCTCTATAGCGCATAACTTAATTAAGAGATTCAAGGAACCTGGAGGAATTTCTGTGCATACAGATTAAGGGAGCAATCTTCAGCTGAGTACCCATGATCTTCAATCATTCAGATGGCACTTATTTATTTATAAGGGATATGGCCACATGGGCTCAGGATTACTTTAACAAGCTTTTGTGAAGAACTGCAATACTTAGTTACAGCCACAAATGCAAGTTAAAACTTTAATATGTAAAAAGGAAATGTTATGTTAATTGTGTCCAGAAGTGCTGTTGACTTCTCTGGGCTCAGTGACATCTGAGACAGACCATCACACAGTGAAAACATATTGTGGTCGGACAAATCAACATTTCAGGTCTTTTTTGGAAGAAATTGACAACATGTGCTCTAGACCAAGAAAGAAAATGATCATCCAGACTTTTAACAGCAAATATTCCAAAAACCAAGCTCTGTCAGGGTATGTGGTTGTGTCAGTGCCCTTGTCAAGGGTAACTTGCGCTTCTGTGAAGGCATCACTAATACTGAAATGTACTCTGAGATTTTGGAGCAACATATGCTACCTTTAAGACATCTCTTCCATGGATGTCCATGCTTATTTCAACGCACTCAGAAGACAACGCAAAATGCATTCTGGTTGCATTGCAAAGGCGTGTCTGCGTTAAAAGAGGGCAAAAGTGCAGGAGCGGCCCACCCGCAGTCCAAACCCCAATAGCGAACCTCCGGTGCATTTTGACATGCAAAATGTGGCAATGAAGACCCCTCGCTGTTGTACACCTTAAGACTTATGTGCAAGAAAAATGGTATAAAATTACTCTGTATACACTTGATCACTTTGGTTCCTAAACATTTGTTAAGAGTTGTGAAAAGAAAAGAAATTACATTACATTACATTGCAGGCATTTATCAAGGCACTCTTACCTGGAGTGACTTACAACACAATGTGTGTTTTAGAAGGACCAAAAGTGCTGAAAATCCTAGAAAGTGGTGGCAGTCCAAATACCTGCGGCAGCCGCACAACTTGTATGTGTAGTAACTCTTCCACAAAAAATAAAGTTACAAATTATGAAGAACATACCAGCTGTCAAGGTTTAGAGGGTGGGAGAGAGGTATAGCCTTAAGAGATGAGTCTTTAGACGATGCTTGAAGGAGACCAGGGTCTCTGCTGTTCTCTCCTCCTTAAGGAAGATGTTCCATTACTTGGAGCTGGTACAGACCACAAACGTGAGCGGGAAGTGTAGGAGTGCGGGGATAGGAGGTGCTTGGCGACTGGAAGTTGAAGAACGGAGAGGTCTAGCAGGTACAGTGTGTAGGGTTTGCTAAAGTTATAAAGGTAAGCCGGGGCAGACCTTTTAGAAACCCGGTCTGCTATAATCCATGTTTTAAATTTGATGGGAGCCTGAACAGGGAGCCAGTGGAGGTCAGTGAGAAGGGGAGTGATATGGGAGTGTGTGCATGAGTTGAAAATCAGACAAGCTGCAGCATTCTGGATGAGCAGAAGTGGTCTAATTGCAGATGTGGAGAAACAAGCCAAAAGACAGTTGCAGTAGTCCAGGTGGGACAGAACCAATGCTTGGATCAGAAGCTGGGCTGAGTAGGAGGTAAAAAATGGTAGATTCTCAGGATTTTGAACTGGAAGAACTGGTATGCTCAGGATACCATGCAACATTCTGAGAAAGGATAATCAGTTATCCATCATCACTCTGTGATTTTTCATACTGGGTGATGACGAGGAGGAGGAGATTGTCCACAATGGAGATTGTGAAGTCTTGGATGGAAGAGGCAGGAGCAAGGGGGAAAAAAAGATCACCTCTGTCTTAATAGGGTTGAGCTTAAGATGGTGGATGACCATCCAAGTCTGGAGGTCCTTCAGGCAAATGGAAATGCAGGTGGAGACCTGCATATCAGATGGTGAAAAGCGAAGGAAGAGTTGAGTGTTGTCGGCATACCAGTGGTAGGATATGCCATGAGCAGAGATTACAGGACTAAGATAGTGCGTGTAGATGGAGAAGGGGACCAAGGACTGAGCCCTGCGGGACTCCAGTAGCAAGGGGACAAGGCACCGATGCTGCACCAGCCTAGGCGACCTAGAAAGAGCAGTCAGCAAGGTAGGCTCTGATCCAGACTAAGGCTGTGCAACAGATGCCCATAGCAGCCAGCATAACGAGAAGATGGGGTGGCTGCCTGTATCAAAGGCAGCAGACAGGTCGAGGCGAATCAAGACAGAAAAAGGGAAGCTACCCTTGCGGCATGAAGCGACTCACTCAGAGAGAGAAGAGTGGTCTCTTTTGAGTGGCCTGGCCTGCATGTGGACTAGTAAGGGTCCAGAAGACTGTTCCCTGACAAGACAGCTGAGAGTTGGTTAGAAGCAGCTCTTTCAATTATCTTTGACAGGAAGGGGAGAAGAGGTACAAGACAATAGTCCTTTATTAGAGAAGGATGGAGAGTCGGCTTTCTTAAAAGAGGGGTGACACAATAGGCACAATTGACAGAGGTCGGAAAACACCCAAAAGATAGGGAGGAGTTCACAGGTGAAGTGACAAAAGGGAGGATATCAGGAGCGATGGCCTGGATGAGGGGTGAAGAGATTGGGTCAAGGGCACAGGCAGTAGGGCAGTGGGAGAGCAGAAGCTGTGAAACATTAAAAAAAGTGGAGAAAATGGGAGAAGTAACAGAGCGGAGAAACAGCTAGAGTGGAGGTGCCCATAAGGAAGTTTCAGATTTCTGTGATCTTCTAGTGAAAGAAAGCTGCAAAGTCATCAACAGTGAAAGGGGGACTTGGGGAGATGAGGAGAGACAAAAAGATGGTGAGCGGTGGATGAGGGTTAGAAGTAGTGTTCAGGATTTTTGTCTGATAATAACTGATTTTAGCAGAGGTGATAGAAGAGGAAAATGTGGCCGGGAAAGATTGGAAGGTAGAGATCAGACTGTGCTTTGAGCTTCCTCCATTTCCTGTCTGCTACCCATAAACTGGCCCTGCTTGTGTTAACGTCGCTCCAAGCTAGAGTGCACGTGCTGCTAATAAGCATTATAATAGCATCTGATGACTACCAAGTACTACATGTTCCCATAAAGCAAGCCAAGCTAACAATCGGCCTGATGCAAATCACGTAAAAAGAAAAAAGGAACACCCTAAACAAGAAGTTTTAATTAGACAAAACGGGAAGCAGGTAAAGTAAGTTTTGTGAGAAGCAGGTACAATTAATTGAAGCAGCAGAGGAAATTACCTATGCACTCCAAACTAATATGGCAACACAAACTAACAAAAAACCACTTCTTAGCCATTTCCTGCAAATCATCGATCCTTTAGTGGAGTCCTAGCACAAATGTAATGACAACATTCAACAGTGGTAAGAACAGTACTTTGCTGTCCCAACTTTTTTTTTTTGTTTTAATATGTGGCAACAATAAAAACTGAAATGTGTTTATTTTGAAAAATCAATAATTGAAAAGTCAAAAAAATTATTGTATTGAAACAGCAAAAATATGTACCCTTATGTTGTTTTCAGCTTATTACAGGGCAAAGATCATTTACAAATGACTGCTTTCAGTAAAAAATTTAATTTAACATACTGTCCTAAATTTTTGGATTTGTACCCCTAAAAAAGCACTTGGCTGCCAAAATGTGAATTAATTGCGTTAAACCAAACAAGTCGGTAATTTAACTGCCCAAAAATGTTAAATAAATAGGTTCATGGGGTCACATTTCTACCATGGTTTATTGAAGGCTTCCAACATTGGGGAAAAAAAAAATGTCGGCTGTCAGCTCTAGTTCCAACGCAAAATACAATTAAATTAAATATCCAAGAGCACCCAAATAATTAAGAGTTCAGTGAGGAGAGGGGGTGTCTACATGGGCAAAGCAATAGCGCAGGATGGATTACGCTTGGGAAACATGCGTGCACACTCCATTGGAGATCACAACTGGAGTGTTTTTCCCTCATAAAATTTATGGGAACAATCCGGAGCGGCCTGTTCCTCAGACCTACATACATAGACACTGCACAGTACAATCCTATTTTGTTTTTCCAGCAGTTATATAAAAAGACTTCTACAATTAGTTTAGAATGCAAGCTAAATAAAGATATGATACTGAACACCATGGCAAAAAATGTAATCATGCAGTATTCAAGATTCAATATTTTTAGTCTTGCCGAATTTGCTAAACATATAGGAAGAAAAAATATTGTCACACATTATTAATTAATCATCATAACATTCGTCAGACACTAACTGAGGAGAGATAATACACTATTCATCTTCTGTACCCTCTGGTGGTTGAATGAAAGAGAGGCTTTAAACCAAATTGCTCCAAAAAGAAAAAGATGTGAACCAAAAAATAATCCTACCAAAAAAAAAACACACTCTGTGAGCACAGAAAAAATCTCCAGAATCCCATCATTGTTAGCAATGAGGATTTATGCAGCCTGGCTCCATTTTGACATAGCAGCATCTATGTGTCCCAATCTGATATAGGCTCAGATCCCATTTTACATCATCCTACTTCTTGCACGAAACCAGCCGGCGCTGACCCAGGGTCAGTCTCTATGGCTGGAGAGATTTCACGGTGGCTCATTGAAGCGATGCTACGAAGAGACAGAAGTTTTCTCCTCTTTGTCCTCGGCTAGGGGTGTGGCTGTCTGCAGGAGGTGGTCAGAGTGTACTTCCTCCTCGTCTGATTGGATGACTGGGGTGTCTCCGCCCTCATCGCTAGGGTCGAGGCTGCAGGGGTCAGTTGAGGCAGAAGAAGTGGACAACATGCGCAATTTTGTCTCACAGCCTTCAGGCACTGGGAGGGAAACTTCCGGTTGATGACCCTCATTCTTCTCTTCTTCTTCTTCTTCATCATCATCACTGACATCATCATCATCGTCCTCATCGCTGTCTCCATCATCGCCTGTAAGAAACATGGTTAACCACAGAAATTAGATTATCCCTCTGACTAGGTTGGTTGTAACAAGTGCTTGAGTCATATATTTAGGCCTAATTCTATTAAAATTTAAGACAAATGGATTCCCAATGTGGTCAGGACAGTTTCAGTCATTTGTAGATTTTTCCAATTCGTGAACTCAGTATTATAAGGTTCTATCACGTATGTGTTTCTGGGGCAGGTAAAACCTTGTAATGCTAATGTCACAAACTATGTTATACAATTAAAATTTTTCCTTAAAACATACATCATGCACTGCTTTAATTTTGTAATTCCTGTAGAAGCTATCAGCAAACTATGTCTGCGTCTTCAATTTAATCTTTTGCAGTATATGTAGTTAACTGGAAGAATTCCGCTGCCCGTCGTTTCGCTCATTGTCTGGTTGACGCTCACCTGGCAGGGGAGAGGATGGAATGCCCTTCTCAGCCTCTGAACTGTAGAAGACGTCTAGTGGGTCTTGATCTGAGATGTCTATGTGTTCCATCTGCTCCAGCATGTCCACATTCACCTCCATAGAAGAGATACTGCCGATCGGGGCTGGAGGAAACCATACAATCGCATTCTTACACCTCAATCATATTGCACCGCCCCCCTCATCTCCCATTTCACGGAGGGATATTATATTATAGTAACAGTTATAGGGAGGTTATAGTCATTTTTACAATAACAAACTATTCTCAGTGTTTGCCTTTAACCTAGAAGGAGTAAGCAGCTGTACAGATGTTCAGGATAGCTATTTTTTGTTGTTATGTACATTGTCTGCATTCACAAAAAAAAAACCTAATTATCGGTGTGTGTGTGTGTGTGTGTGTGCATACGTTTTGAATGCTGTCTCAGTATTGTTTACATTCACTTACGCCTCTTGGGCTCGATCTGTAGGTGAGCAGCGGACAGGTAAACATCCACATCGTGCTGAAAGACGTCCTCAAAGAAACGCTGTCTGTCCCTGCGCCTCATCTGCCGCGTCGCAGCCGGGACCCTGGTGCGAGTGCGCTCTGTCTCAGCTAGCAACCAGGCAGAATAATGTATATTGGTTAGTTCCATATTGACGGTTAATGTTCATTTTTTCATATTTAAACCGCACCCAACCCAGGTTAACACCACAGAGATTACTATTCCAAACAAATTGTACTTTCAATCAGTAATGAACCCTGCAGCTCTATTTTTTTTTTTTTTTTACTATTTTACCCACAACATACTATCCATCCATGATCTATACCACTGCCTCCTCACCAGGGTCATGGTTGAGCCAGAACCTATCTCAGCTGAAAGGCAGTTATGAGCTATAGGCAGAGACACACCCTGGACAGCTCACCAATCCATTGCAGGGCGCACACACCATTCACATGTGCCTATGGGTAATTTATAATCTTCAATTAGCCTGTTATGCATGTCATTAGACTGTGGGAGGAAACCCACGTGAACATGAGGAGAACACGCAAACTCCACACCGAAAGGCCTCAGGCTGGATTCAAACCCACGACCCTCTTGGTATGAGATGGTAGTGCGACCCACTGTACCACTGTGCCGCCCTATAACATAATACAATGCATAAATTAATCGAGAATTTTCTCAAATGCAGAGTTACGTTGTCACTCGACTGTATGCACTACATGCAAAACTGTTTCTTTAATTAAATTAATTTGTGGTTTATTTCTGTAGTTTTAATTGAAAGTGTACGTTGTATGATATTCAGTATTTTTGATATATATATATATGGATTTTTTTTAATTCAAAATAACAAGTACAGTGATCATTTTGAGAAAATAATATGAATTAAGCACATGGGACCACTCCGTGCATGTGACACACAATAACTTAGCACAAACATAATGAGAACCCTTTGCCGCAGCTATTGAATCTCTCTCTTTCAAAAAAAAAAGAAAAACACCACTGTGTTACACGCTGTATATAAAGAAAAACATCTGTTGATTCACTGGGTTTCCTATATGGTTTACTCAATGTCATCATCCATTGAATCTGTGAAATAAGCTGGGAAAAAAAAAAAAGCTTTCATGTCAAGGGACAAAGGTTTTGTCAGAAATGTTCTGTTCTTCACTAAAATCAGACCACTTCTGAAATGCAAGCCAGCATGTATCACTTGGTGAGAAAAAAAAAAAAAACAGCAGCAGGTCTCATTCACATCATGTGACATACCAGACGTTGAATATATTCCGTTCTATTTGAATGAATACCACAAAAACACAACATGGAATTTAATTAGTGCCATTTTGCTATGAAATTAACAGACAATAAATCAGGAATAAAAAGAATATGTGGTATCACTTTGCAATAAGGTCCACATCAATTTACTTACAATATACAATTGTTGGAAACAACTGACTACTGGAATGTTAGCTTTTATATGATAAATAAATGTTAACAAAACTTTATGCCAGTTAATTCAAGAAATAAAAAACAGCTAATACATACCTGAAGGTAAAGTGTTAACGGATCTGTAAAGCTTTACATAGCAATTATGATGTGGTGCTTCTGTATTTCGGTAGCTGATCAAGTCCTGTACATGAATGCATGTTTGTGTGTATGTGTGTATACGTGCGTGTGCCTGTATGTGTATGTGCATCTACAAACAAACAATATTACAGCGTGCTAATATATGTATTTTATAAATTATGCATTGAGAAAAACTGAAGCTAACTTGTTTTGTCTGAAAAAGATAGGCTCAAGTTCCAGATTTTAAATGAACTGTCAGGCCAAAGCTCTCAGCTGACATTTTTACTCCATCCACGTATCATATATTCACAGGATCTTCAGGATCAGACCAGAGTTAGGCAGACTGGTTCTCGCAGCCTGGCATAGTCATGCCAGCTTGGCCTGGTGAAATCAATATAAATGCAGAATCGCAGACAATTGATGTACAACATGCAGCTGAGGCTTGCCTTTCCCACCATTGCAGCTGCCCCAGCAAGAGCACTCAGAGAGCACATACCTCCACCAAGGCATCTGTAACTTTACAAACATCACGTGGATTTTAAGATGTATGACATTTATTATTTCAATCCTCCAGTCCTACAATGGTGAAGAATTAATTAAAAAAGAAAGAAAGAAAGAAAGACTCGTAGATCTGGAATTTGATCCAGAGCACTTCCAAAATGAAGTCGCCTCTAGGATGCCAATGACACGCCTCTGGTAAAGATTTCATAAAGACCTGCCCTTAATTTTTTCTATATTGTTGCCAATAAACAAATAACCAAACAAAAGTACAACCACAAACTGAAGGTAAAACATAACCTCTTTAGCAGAGGTAGTAAGTGTGCAGAGAGGAGCAGACAGAGTTCAGTAACGCCCAGGCTTCCATAGTGGAAATTTAGACTTGTCAAAGCCAGGCTCCATTGGTTTTCAGGTGTTTCCAGATGGTTTGAAACAGGGATGACGACTCTTAACACGTTGACTGCCAACTACGAGATAACTCGTAATGGCGGGTCAGGGCCAGCGCCAGAAAAATTCGGGGGAAATTATCCATCCCTTTATTGACAACAATTGGTCCTGGCTAATTCTAGATGGTTTTCCTTTATAAGCACGTTTTCTAATTCAAGAATAATCAAGTGGCAATTGAAGACACGGCTTCTCTCCCCCATGCGATCTAACAGCAAATAATGGGCTACATTCAGTGCAGAAAAATAATTTAATTATAATTAGGTCAATGCACTGGCACTCAGCAATGGTAATTTTTTTTTCCAGCGAGAGCGAATTTTGAACTCTTCGCGAATGAAGGTAATTCTGGTGACAAGTATACGTGGTTTCCTCCGTTTTCATTTTCCAGTCTAACAGCTGGCTATTTTTTACAGCAAGTTGCGTGACCGTGCTGCAAAAACAGGTGTAGGTACTTGCCGTAATTACCTTCATTCGCAAATGAGTTCTGAAATGCCGCTTTTGCTGGAAAAAAAATTAACGTTGCTGAGTGCCTGTGCATAGACCTAATTATAATTAAATTATTTTTCTGCACTGAATGTAGCCCATTATTTGCTGTTAGATCGCATGGGGGAGAGAAGCCGTGTCTTCAATTGCCACTTGATTATTCTTGAATTAGAAAACGTGCTTATAAAGGAAAACCATCTAGAATTAGCCAGGACCAATTGTTGTCAATAAAGGGATGGATAATTTCCCCCGAATTTTCAAGTCTGGCGCTGGCCCTGACCCGCCATTAGCTGGCAGTCAACGTGTTAAGTTGGCAGCAGGATGATCACTGTTCGTGGTAACCATGCTAGCAAGACTATAACTATAGTGGGGCAGTTTGGCACTATCAGCTCATTTCATATGGTAACCAGTTACAGCAGAATCTGGTTCCAGCTGTAGTCCACTACAGGGCAATTCCACAAGGGCTTGACTCCAGACATACAAATGCAGCCAGTTCTAAGGCATAGTCATATTCAGACTTATACAATCAAATCTAACAGCTCTCTCTGAAGGTAACATAAGAAAGCAAATAATAAACACAAAAAAGGAACAAAAGTGGGATGGAAGCTGCAGCTTCTATGTAGCGAGATCATTGATTTAGCAACAATATTTGTTGAGTGGTCAGTGTTTTTTTTTTTTTTGTCCAGACTTTGGGTTCAGAAAATAAGTTTGGATTTCTATTGTTATTGTTAAATGTCCAGTACTTTGAAAGTGCTGAAAGTGAACGCTTCAAAAATGGTATGCATGTAGGCTATATTTCTTGCAATGTTGCCCTGTTTGGAAATGGTTTTTTTTTTTTTTAATGAACTCCTTACCTTAAAGAATGCTAGGATATGCGAAAGTCATATTCAGTCCATTTTAATAAAGGAAAACATTAACTTCAGATATGTGAAGTTTGAAGTATCAAACTTTCCTGCCTTTTCCTACATGCAGCAAGTTCTCAATACAGATGAGCACTCTGAATGTCTGCACAGGCGCTCTTCATGGGTTCATGCTGTCTAAAATCCTGAGAACTCTGGAGGATCTGGAACTGATATCAGTTTCCTCTGAACGGACAACAAGTGAAATTAAAAACAAGACCATGTAGAGTGCACCTCCGCCATGTCATTTGGAACTTTACTACCATGAAGTTGATTTTGCAATGGCTGGCATTTATTATTCTGATCCTCCAATCCTGCAATGGTGAAGAATCCTTGAAAAAATTCCTGTGTCTGGAAATTAATCTGGATCACTCACAAAATGAAATCGCCCCTAAGATTGGCCAAGCCACAGCCCTGGTAAAAATTTCATAAAAATCTGTCTGTAACCTTTTCCGTAATGTAGCTTATATGTACTCAGGAACTGAAGGTATAACATCACCTCCTTAGCAGAGGTTAAAAAAAAAAAAAAAACCCTTTATGCATGACTTAAAGGCCTTTACTTTGCACATTCCTACACTGTCAATACATCAAACCATTCTGAATGAGCCATCTAAAGATTTAAACCTAATTAGAATTGGCAGGCATGGATCCAGCTAATTGGATGAAGCTTTTAAAGCGCCCTAAATTGAGACTAATGTAAGGATTATCTGAGCTGTGCTGTGGCTGTTCACTATTCTCAGTGGAAGGTGCCTTGACAGGATTTACCAGCTGGGAGTTCTCCTGACACAGAAGACAGATGTAGGCTAATGGACACATTGTACCATGACCTTGCTCAGGAGACAGCCCAGGGGAATTCAAAGCCCACATACAGAACTGGATGTACTTGTTCACCATATCTTCATTCTGCCCATTTATGAAGTTGTTTTATTTATTTATTTATCTATCTATCTATTTTAAAGTTGATAATTCATGTTGCTTCAATGGACAATGTTCTATCCTACAATGAGACAATCCTCATACACAGTTTATCAAAGGCAAGAACATAATAATAATCTTGTGGTCCAAATTGGGGTCAGCCTGTGTACCCCGTCTGCCCGATGTTCCCTCAGATCAGTGCCTCCACCAATACGGTGATGTTTTTGCCACTGTCTATTCATTTGTTTGTTTGTTTGTTTGTTTTTCTGGTTACAGATATTGCTGTCTCAAAAAGTTATCAAGAATGTAAAGCATAGGCTGAGGGAATACAGACATGCTCCTTTCAAATCAGACACTCTGAATCCAACTGAATCTGATGTTCATAGGCTGAAGAGAAAACTCAAAGCAACCAGCCACTTAATAAACAGGAGTAGAGGATGGCTGCAATTCAGGCACTGCAGAGCATTATCAGTGCAGACATTCAGCTCCTGAGGATATCTACGGACCTCAGACTTCAAGCAGTAATTTCATGGAAAGAGCATTTGACGAAGTACCTCTCATTTTTCATCATATCAAAATGCCTCAAACACCCTGGTGCTCTGAAATTGAGAGGTCTATGAATGAACAGCGCTGCAATTTATAAAAAGTGAAACCAAAGTGCATAAAAATCCCCTTCATAAAAGCTGAGCATGTGCACTTTATTTATTAATATATCTGATTTTTTTTTTTTTTTTAATTGTGGTATACACAGTAATATCAGAAAAAAGATCATTTGTCCCAAATGTTACGGGGCTCACTATATGTAGTTCACAGTGGTGTGCGATCAGAGGTATAAAAGCCTCTCAGTAACCTTCCCTTTCAATGAATGACTACTTTCAAGCTATTCCCATTTAAGTTTGCCTGACGAACTATCAAAAATGTATTTACTCGATAATCAAGATCAATACATGGACTATAATTATTGCTATATTGTCTTCATTATTTTTTTTAGTCTGGTCAAAGACAGGTACATACATGGAGTCAACAAAAAATGACAATTGACGGCGTGTAATAGGATAATTGGGTGGGGTGCCCATGGACTTAATGTTTAAAAATCTGCCCAACACATGTCCACTTGCTTGGTGGGTCACATTAGTGGTTAAATTGCCCACTCATTCTTTGTACAGTAATAGAACAACGTCCAAGCTATGCACTGCCATACCAGTGGCATCATTAACAACCACAAAATCAGCTTCCTTTCCCTGGGCGGGAGTTCTCATGAACCAAGGGTAAGAGCGCCCCGCTCCACTCCCACGATCATCTTACTGTGTGTGTTTAAGTGCCTGGAAGAAGTTTTAATTCAAATGTAATGTTTCAGCCTTTTCCTGGTAGCGTGGCAGCCAAGATACTGTGCTTGCAATGTTTAAATCAGTGCCAAAATGGGGGAAAATGAACCGCAGACCAAGGTGTTTAGCCTGCACAAAGTTGATGACCAGGGGCCTCATTTATAAACGGTGCATAGGCACAAAAAAGATACACACGTCACTTTCTTTGCAGATTTCTGATTCATAAAAACAAACTTGACATTAAAAAAGGGAAATTATTAAGATTATTAAGAAATCCACACAAATTTTTATAAATAAGGCCCCAGGAATGTAATTTAAAATATGTGAATACTGAACCATGCCGATGAGATTAATAATGTGATGAAAATTCAGAGCAACCATTATGAATGAAGAAATGCAAGATATCACTAATAGGCCACAGTTACACATAAAATATGATGTTGTTAGGTGACAATAATCCAAAAGAGTAGGAAAAAATCCTAAACCTTATATAAATTCAATCCCCCATTTTAGCATTATTTTCAGCAGTGTAATTTAATTCAATGAACACTAACGGAAATTGGCTTGACTTATAATAAGCCTAGCTTACAAATTTACGAGCTGTATGAATTCAAAATCTTTTAAAGACATTTTGATATTTTATTTCATGATCAGCATGGTTTGGAAAATGCCTGATAACTCTGTAATACAACAAAAAAAAAATAATGCCACCTATAAACAAACTGGCCAGTCATTCTACTGATTAGTCACTGACCACATGAATGCTCGTTCAAGTAAATGGGAAACGGAATCGGAGTAATCGCTTTTTCTAAGGTGAGGTTACAGAAGGTTTTTATACCTCCAGCTGCACGTCACAGGTGCTTTAGGCTGTAGCTTTCCATTTCCATTGATTTATCAGAGAGAGAGCTCAATATACTCACTGCCCTAGAAAGCTCACACTGACCCACTGTCCCAAAACCGTTTATCCAGAATTAATCCGGTTAAGCTCTTAGAGAGAATCCAAAGATTTAATCAGCAATCAGCCCCGTTTGATCACCAAGAGAACAGAAGTCACAGAGGTTAAAGATTACCTCCTGTTCCCACAATATCTCCTCAACAGGAGACACGCGATCAGGCATGACATTTGCATTAGGAGCATGTTTCTCTCTCTCGAGGATGCCCTGGGAGACTTGTCAGATGGAGGGTTGTTAGAGAGAAACAGTGAAAATACCCCCAGAGCGCTTTCCAGGGTTGTGAGCCTCGCTCAAGACCGCACAAGTAGACTTCTTTCCAGCGTAATTTCTGCCGATGTAAGCTGGCCACCGGGCAAACAAACTACAACTACACTGTCCTGCTGCCCCATTGATGAACTGTTCTACGAAATATCCCACAGTATAAGCGATCATATGTGAGTGACAGATGTGTTCATCTTTCTAGATAAAAAGAATCAGGGCAATGCAGAAATGCAATGTAAAGATTTGTTTACAGAAAGCCTTGAGGTAGACAGAAGATAGACTTCACTAGTCGAAAAGCTGCTGTCTTCATAGGTAACCCAACAGATTGGACCTAAAATGGGTCTTGCAGTCTGGAGTACCACTATTTTAAGAAAGATTAGTACCTTCTCAGACCAGTACTTAATCCACACAGCGGAAGCCGCGGCTGAGATAAACACATCAGACGGCCTGGGAAGTGTCTGGGTGACAGCAATGTTCCTGTATGTACTGAGTAAGACACCGTAATTTCTGTCTCAATATGTACTACATATTTTTAAATATCTATTTATTTGTGTCGCTCTCATTTGGAAATTCAGTGCCAGTGCAATAATAGTTCTTACATGCATTATGCCATTGTATCATAGGAATATGTAAGAAATGTGACCAGTGTAGTAGCTTCTAATTAGTACAAAAAATGAATATTTCACAGGTAGTCCATTTGATCTGATAGCCAAAATATAAGTAAATGGTCTATGTATGGAAATAGAACCCATTTAACTGTTCCTGAAAACCTTCTGTTTCAATACAAATATCTGTGGACAGTATCTCTCTGGCATCAGGAAGACCTGACAGAATACAATGCCTTGCAAAAGTATTCACCCTCTTAGCATTTTTCATATTTTGTTGCCTCACAACCTGGAATTAAAATGGATTGTTTAAGGGTTTGCATCACTTAATTTACAGAACATGCCTACAACTTTGAAGATGTGGATTTTTTTAATTTATTGTGAAGCAAGCAACAAATAGCACAAAATAATAGAAAAATTCAATGTGCATAACTAATCACCCCCCTAAAGTCAGTACTCTGTAGAGCTACCTTTTGTGGCAATTATAGCTGCAAGTCGCTTTGAATAAGTCTCTATGAGCTTGCCATATCTAGCCACTGGGATATTTGCCCATTCCTCAAGGCAAAACTGCTCCAGCTCCTTCAAGCTGGATAGTATCTGCCGGTGAACGGCAATCTTCAAGTCTGACCACAGATTCTCAATTGGATTGAGGTCTGGGCTTTGACTAGGCCATTCCAAAACATTTAAATGTTTCCCCTTAAACCACTCGAGTGTTGTTTTTGCAGTATGCTTAGGGTCATTGTCCTGCTGGAAAGTGAACCTCCGTCCAAATGTCAAATCACAGGCAGACTGAAACAGGTTTTGCTCAAGAATATCCCTGTATTTAGCACTATCCATCTTTCCCTCGATTCTGACCAGTTTCCCAGTCCCTGCTGCTGAAAAACATCCCCACAGCATGATGCTGCCACCACCATGTTTCACTGTGGGGATGGTATTCTTGGGATAGTAAGATGTGTTGGGTTTGCGCCAGACATAGCGTTTTCCTTGGTGGCCAAAAAGTTCAATTTTAGTCTCATCTGACCAGAGCACCTTCCTCCATACATTTGGTGAGTCTCTCACATGCCTTTTGGCAAACTCAAAACATTCTTTCTTATTTTCTGTGGAGTCTACGGCTTATTGTGGTCCCATGGACAGATACTCCGGCCTTTGCTGTGGAACTCTGCAGCTCCTTCAGGGTTACTTTTGGTTTCTGTGCTGCCTCTCTGATCAATGCCCTCCTTGCCCGGTCTGTGAGTTTTGATGGGCGGCCCTCTCTTGGCAGGTTTGCTGTGGTACCATGTTCTCTCCATTTGATGATGATGGATTTGATGGTGCTCCGAATGATCATTATAAATTTGGATATTTTTTTATAACCCAACCCTGACTTGTACTTATCAACAACTTTGTCCCTGACTTGTTTGGAGAGCTACTTGGTCTTCATGGTGTTGATTGGTTAGTGGTGCTTCTTGCTTAGTGGTGCTGCAGCCTCTGGGGCCTTTCAGAAAAGGTGTATATATACTGACAGATCATGTGACACTTAGATTGCACACAGGTGGACTATATTTCACTAATTATGTGACTTCTGAAGGTAATTGGTTACATCAGAACTTTTTAGGAGCTCCATAGCAAAGGGGGTGAATACATATGCACACGACAATATTCAGTTTTTTATTTTTCTATTTTTTTTTAATATATATATATTTTTCTCGTTTCACTTCGCCAACTTAGACTATTTTGGGCAGATCCATTACATACAATTCAGATTAAAAAACATTAAAATTCCAGATTGTAATGTAGCAAAACACAAAAAATGCCAAGGGGGTGAATACTTTTGCAATACACTGTATTCTCTCCTATCCATCAAATTCACCTCTCCTCCCCGCCCCTCCCCTTTGCCTTCCTTTTCATACTCAATCACCCTTCGTTTTTCTATTCCCTTCTTGTCCTCTCTTTTTACTTTTATCTTAATACTCTCTACCTAATTCATATGCTGCTAAAAACAAAGTACGGCATCAGTATTGCTTATTATGACCTCTGGAAAATACCAGTTGACTTTCACTCAGTGTAAAATGTAAGTGATATAAGATGAATGGCATTCCCTGGCCACTCTTACTTCCTCTTCTTCAGCAATGTAAACCTCATACATCAACGTACTCTTTTAAAGATGTGGTTCTCCAAAAGAGGTTTTTATGGGCTGACCACATGCCACAATCCATCACTGTCTCTTCCACCAGAAACCATGGACTGCAGTGTATGATTAGGCATATAAGCAGTCATAAACACTGCCTTGGTCACAGTGTAGACGCATGGCTCTTTATTTGTCTTTTATGGGACTTTTTATGGGTCATAACCTTGACTTCAGGCCTGGAGGCAGAGACAGCCATGAAGAATCAGAGACTATTCTTCTTCTTGTGTTCAGCTGCAGGCCATCGCCCAACGAGGAAGACCCCCAGTCGTTAAAGGACATTGAAAGCTCCCCTTTTCCCCCAGGCATCACTCCTTCTTAGTCAAACACAGCAAGCTGTTGAAGAATTCACTGTCATCTAAAGATGATAGTGATGGATCACATCACGTCTTTTCTTATAGGGAGGTTCGAGTTTTCTCTGACATTACCATTTGACACGTTATAAAGGGTTAATGCTAGAAGCTTTCACTGAATAGGAGTTACTCTTCATAGCCTCCAGTCACTCACCATTTTGGGACGTAGTTCGTACTAAGTGCAGTGAAACATTAAAATGGCTTACTTTCAAACAGACTGTCACTGATAGATGGAAATGTCCCTTTGTCCAAGAATGTGACCAGGGTACTGAATTTGTGGAAGAACTAGGCACCAAAAATCAAAATAGGCATTAGCAAAATATTCATCGCCATTCAACATATTCAATGTAATTTAATTCGAGATGATTAATTTTGCTAATTATGTGAATGGCAAGTTTTTCCTCTGGTACAAACTCATATTTGATCAGGTGCATATTTTGCTGTTTTCTTCTTTTTTTTTTTGCCTCTCCAGCAAAATGGTTGAGTGTTAGGCACATAGCTCAGGTAATCTAGTATTTTCTTTGTGACACTCAAGAGGAGAGGAAGAATGCACAGAAAAGATGGTCACTTTGGCCAATGGCAGTCTGTGAGATCTGGCTCCCTGCATTTCCTCTTCCTGGAAGCCGCAAGGTCTTCTCTTTTCAATTCCAGGGACTTTTGTTGCTCTCCTGGGAACACTGGATTAGAGCTCCGCTCAAGTGGGAAAAGGAATTTTCCGGAAGCACTGTGTGGGCTTTGCAGTCCCTGACTTGAACCCACAGGAATACAAAAAGAACCCAAATCCTCTGTACCACTGGGGAAAAAAACAGCCCCCGTTTCCAATCTCCTTTTTCGACAAACGAAAAGTTCACCAGGGAGCAGGGATTGGTCTGGGCTTGGCTCTGGAGAAAGGAAGCGCGTTACAGGAAGCTCTTTGTGCTGTGGACAGATACACACAATGCCGACATCGGTGGGTTTGTCCCTAAAAGTGCTCTTAGGTGCAGTCATCTGTGCTTGATCTTGCTGTGTTATTGCTGTAACTTTGCATGTCTCGACAAACTAGAACTTTAAAGTGGGGTGGTTTTCAAAAAATGCTATTTTGAATCTCATTCTCTTTCTCCAAATCAACATCTTTTCTATACTTGCACTGACTTGGCAAAAATCAAAAATTCTCTTTTTCAAGGAAGCCCTGGGAGAAATACCAAAAAAAAAAAAAAACAGTTGCAAGTGAGGATGAACAGAGAGAAACAGGGGTAAAACCCCTGAAGCAATTTTTGGGGTCAAGGGCCTTGTTCTCAGGCCCAATGGCAGAGTTCTGCCCAACTTCATCTCTCCAGATGCAAGTCAGAGTCCCCATCCCCACCGGGGCCTTGAACCTTCAGTTATCAGAAAAACAGCCCTCCAGTAGGCCACCCTGTTACCCTGTGTGTCCTTGCTCCCACCATAATAATGATACAGGAGTAAGGCTCAGAGAACCACAATTCTATCATGTCCTGCCCTACAAACTAGAAGTTTGAAGCAACTGATCTCGGACCAGGAGTAGCATGCCATAATTGACTCAGTTTTATGTTTCCATCATCATGTATAATGGCTCTACCCATTTTTAGGATCATGAAGCCTCAGCCTTTCCAATGGCTACATTCTTAAGATTTTTGTGTCTTGAGACAGCCAGTGGTCATTTTTCCAGCTCCAGATGTTGCGGGACACTAAAGTCATCACAATCCATTTTTAAGTTAAGAATAAACTAAGAGGCATATTGAGTAACACTTTAACAAATAAACAACGTAAAATCTTAATTAATTGAATGGTTTAAACTAGATAAAGTGGTAAGGGAAGCTAGGTTGGCAATAGCAATTCTCATGTCGTAGGAAAATGTATTCAAGCTCCTAGACTATGTTGGCTCATCGATACAGCACATAACCACCTATCACTCTAGTGCAATATGATCACCCCTCATAAGGGCACATACAGTCTGGGGTGGTACCAACTGCCTATTCCTTATAAAGTCAGGAAAACCAATCCACAAAAAGTCCCGGAAAGCCCAGATAACCATTTTTCACTCTTATAAAACATTACTGAGATTATCTACCAAATTTTTTGCATTCTTTTTAGGGTGTGATGTCGAGGGAACGGTATGTGGATGAATTGCTGCTCCAGCCCAATGAACAAACACACGAGTGAGTGCATTCCCACAGACAGCCAAGCCTGAATGACCCATTCAGTTTGATGAATTTACTCTGAGGGGACTTTTCCAGCTAGATGTAGGCTTTTTCTTGTTTAGCCTGAAAAAGCAGTCAGACTCATAGCACAGATTTGTCACTGGCTTCCCTCAGTAAAGAAAATGGCTCTATCAGACGACCACTGACTGACCCGTGGGGGAGGTGGACCAGGGGTTGAATCTGACTGGTTATGCCCTGTGCTCAAAAACTTTATCTGACAATACCACTGATCCCAGACCACAGTGACACACATAGGTTCTGTCAATGTGAGCTGGCTTCTCGTTCTCATCCTTTTGTTTGAAGACAAAAACGGCAAATCTGTTCTATACAAGGGTCAAAAGCATCCAGCCTGATCTCCCCATAACAAGACAAACCGCAGTTTCAGCATTTAATGTGGCTCGTTGTCCGTGCACTCACGTGTGAGAGAGCGAGGGAGCACTAGCAAGCATTTATGAAAAGGAAAAAGAGAGAAACTGAATATTAGAGATTTATTCCCTTCATCATATCCATTTTAGAAATCTACACTAATTCAATATAATCACTGCCAAATGTGTTCTCAATACATAATATATAAGTTGATTGAGTTAAGCCCACATTGAACAAGGGTAAAAAGCCTCCAGCCAGCATCTCCACCAGGGCAAACCTCAGTTTCATCATCTAAAGTGGCTCAATGTCAGCGTATATTTGTGTGACGGAGAGGGAGAGAGAGAAAGAGAGGAGTGGGGGAGAATGGGGGTATTGTCTTCATAAATCCTTTTTGGAAAACTTTCTTAATTCAAAACAAATGCAAGCAAATCATTCATAAGGCATAATTTCCCATAAGGATATTATAGGAAAGATACGTGTACAACGCACACCATAATTAAGTATTAACCTGTTTCTCTCCAGGGCATTTTTAGATTTTTTTTTTTCCTCAGTTTGAACACAATCAAATCTTATGTCTTATTTTTCAATGACTACCTGGCTTAATTGCGAAATATTGGTTGTTTTTAAAAAACCACAAATTATAGGACAGTGCTGCTTGCAATCATAAAAGTCAATCCACATGCTTGGAATGTGCTGCTGAACATAAAGTACGTAATGTTACAGTGTGATGTAATGCACTTTCCTTGCTTAGAAATCTGTCTCCCATCCTTGTGTTTGTAAATTTTTAAGTGCCTGAATGGTTTTTTATATTTTTTATCTCTCGCGCTCATTCCTTAGTTGGGTTGTGGGGGAGCTGGTGCCTATTACAATGGGCAGGGACACACATGGACAGCTTGCCTATCCATCCCAGGGCACACACACTCATAGGCAATTTAAAGTCTCCAGTTAGCCTGACATGCATGTATTTGAACTGTGGGAGGAAACCCAAGTGAATTTGGAGAGATCATGCAACCTCCACACAGAAAGGCCCCAGGTCGGATTCAAACCCGCAACCTTCTTGCTGCAAGGCAGCAGTGTAACCCACTGCACCAACATGCCGCCCTCAAATTGGTTCTATCTATATATTGTTTATTATATATTATTATGAAAGTATTAAAGGAGCTTGGGCAGCTGGAGCCTATCCCAGCTGACTACGGGCTCGCCAATCCATTGCAAGGCACACTCACCACTCACACACTGATAACAATTAGCCTAATATGCATGTCTTTGGACTGTGAGAGGAAACCGGAGTACCCGGTGGAAACCCATGCGAACACAGGGAGAACATTCAAAGTCCACACAGAAAGGCCCAAGGCCAGATTCGAACCCATGACCTTCTTGTTGTGAGGTGGTTCCTATCAAACAACGAGGTCCTGTAGAGTCAACGGATGTAACTGCATCATCATCCAGCGACAGTTACTTGAATTTGTCAAAGGAAGAGGACTTCTTGTTGTATATTGTTCCATGCACTAACCAATCAGACAAAGGCACAAATTTGGTGCTGTTTTGTTCAGTATGGAGGCTAGAATTCAACGATGCTATATTGATTATTTTTTGAATAACTCTGGAACCCTGTTAACCCGAGTTCAGGCTGCTCATTCAGAGTATGACTATTTCTCAGAAGTGAACAAGGTAAAAGAATGCCTTTTCTTCATGAATAAATGCTGTTTATACTCAGTACAACTTCAATGTTCTAATGTCAATCTTGAGCGAACATGGTGGAGAGCAGTTGCTGAGAGCAATTGGAGGAGCAGGGCTGAGACATTATGTCATGTGTTTTGGTTTGTGTAGGAGTGGAGATGTTTGTCCTTGAAACCGAGACTCGCTTCTTCTCCTGCGGGTGGATAAGATGGGTTTGATTTCACCCTGAATACACCACATAGTTTGCTTGAAAAAGAGACACAAAGAGACAGAGAGAGAGAATATTGTTATCGCACATTTGCTGCTAACTCCCTTTAAAATTGCAGAGTTGACCACCTTTTATACTTAAATGAATATAAAATAGAAGGTAGACTGTATGTGACCTTTTCACTTCAGGCTTGTTTTTTTCTTAAGGCTTAGATTTACTAAATATTTGTTAATAACGAATAAATGAAAGTAATTTTTTATAGATACCATCGAGTTTCACGCATTTCCTAAATAGTCACGAACACTTTCATATTGTATTTGCATACTGACTAGCAGTGAGTTGTTACTTGATCAAAAGTTTGGCAAATGCATTCATTGACTTTTTGTAGCTACATATGGCTCTGCTTTGTAATTTTAACATGGCTCTTGTCCTGATGCAACAGACAGCTAATACCTCTACTAAAATGTGTCCTCATAAACTCAGATAAAGTTTATTCCATTCACAAACTAATTTGATGAATTTAATGGGGCCTGACAAAAGTCAAAGCTCTCTGACAAGGACAGATGGACACTTGATATGATAGTAGTAAAGAACTCCAACAGTAAAAATCACAGAATTGACCTCAACCAGATTCAAAGAAAGCAGAATATAATGAGCTTCACAATGCTGGTATTTATAGCAGTGTTTCCAGCAGTTTGACCTTTTCTGCAGTTAAACTTGGTGCCAGCGGATGGAAGGCAGGAGGGCGAGTGATGCGCTAATGCTCTGATAAAGCTGTCTCTGAGTCTGCTGTTACACTGACTTTCACACCTGGTATTTACCCTTAACGTGGAAAGGCTTCAGACGGATCACTCAGAGTCCTTTTTCCTACCACTGTACAGCCCTGCTGTTCCCACAATGCATCTGGCTACTCCCTGAGCACTGAGAATGCCTCTATTGGCAGGGTACTCATTTATCCTATTGGGCAGGCAGCATGCTTTTCTTTGATAACCAAGTTGCAGTACCACTGCCACTCTGAGGTACAAATCAGCCAATCAGATTGCACCTAACAGGAATTTTAAACCAATCAGGTTAGAACAAACTGGAATTTTTCCCTAACTATGTTATGAAAAAAATCCAGCGGACAGGCAGTATGTTCTCTTAGGCCTCATTTACATTGTCAGTGTAATGTGACCCAATTCCGATTTTTTGCTCTTATGTGGCTCAGATCGGATATGCTCGTTGACAGTGTAAACAGGAAAAAGACACATGCATTCGGATATTTTGAGATCGGACACAGGCCTCATTCATATGTGGAAATAAATCAGATATGTATCGGATATGTGCCAATGCGACCGCCGTGTAAACAGGCTGAAGGGGCAATGATTGCAGCATATGCACAAGATGCAATTGTGGCCCTTTCCCTTCTTCTCTGCCTAAAAATCCTGGCAATGTTAGGCGAAGTTTTCATGCACCGCAACATTATCATCAAACATATCGTCGGCCTGCTGATAAAACCTCGTATCTTCAAAATGGTAAACTTTACAGGAAAATAAAAAATAAATATAAAATTTAAAAAATAATAAAATAAATATAAGTTAAAATATAAATAAAATAAAAATGTTTAATTTTGCATGTAAGAATAATGGACATACGAGTTTTTGTTTCTTAACAATTTGGAGATACGAGGTTTTATCAGCAGGCCAACGATATGTCAGCGTCATCCATTTTTTTGGCTTAGCAGTTACCGCTTGGTGCAGAAGTAGGCGTGGCCTAAAGTTTAGTAAAAACTAAAAGAGGTATGCGCGATGTTTTAGATATTGAAGGCAGGTGTAATCGCGTGAATCAGATATGGGCTACTTGATAAAATACGTGTAACCGCATGGTAAAAAAAAAAATCGGAATCTAGCAGCAAATCCGATCTGGGCATCAAGACTTACAATGTAAATACGGCCTTAGATGATCATATTAATCCATTTTGATAGATTTGTCCCAAGGAATAACTATTTAGGCTTTGTTCAGAAACATACAACTTTATTGTTATTTATTTTTTGTCAATTCAAGCATACTGCCTAATTATAGCAGTAAATCACGGCAGAGGTTGGTGGGATTTGATTTTTTCTGATTCTATCCATAACACATATCTAATTTGCATATTCAGACCAATTATAAACAACCTCACTAATTATTTCTGGTTAGACTGCAGAGGTATCCCAACTTATATCAATCATGCACACCCTACCTAATTTTATCTCTCACTCTATTTTTGATGGGACTTTATTTCTCGAATTCCGTCCAGAGATTTTGGATCTGTCCCCAATATGCACTTACCATCTCTTCTCCAACTCTGAACCCCTTTTGCCAAACAGGGGCCAACCTGGGATGTACATGTGATGCTACGTCACATATATGTCTCTCCAGTTGAGAATGAGAAACCTGAATATACTTTTGAGCATTAAGGGCTTTAGCATTCTTAATGTAATACAAGAGCAGTGCCTCCATTGTCTATACTATGCCTCATAGCACTCACATTCGGACCCATTTTTGCGGCATACAGCCAAACATCGTTTAACTTGAAATAGTGTGCCCATAAAAGATTGCGCTGACGGAATCTCTCTGTAGAGCTGAACAAGCTTAACTGTCACAAACACTTCCAGTTAAATGGTCAGATAAACACAAAAGGGCTTCTAACATGGTCACTCAATAGCGGCTGACTCAGTTCAGAAGCTCCTCCCCCTTGTACACGGCGTGCGGTAGATGCGCTGCAGCTGTTTGAAATTGCATCGTCCCATTTGCACTGTGTACTTAGGGCCGACAGGCCCATGTTACAAAACCAAGCACAGAAAAGGCACATGCTATCGTCAAACATGGATGTTCTTCCATCGCCATTTTGACTCTGCCTTTCGGCTATTTTATTTATGGATTTACGCACACACCCTCCTATCCTAAACCTTGAGCCTGGGTGTGAATTATTAATGGTCAGGGCTAAAGGGGAAGCACAATGAAGGCTCTGCCCGGCACGGCCTGTCTCTTGGTGATGTCATTGTTAACCCCTTCCTGGCTGGTCTGCAGGACACAGCTGGGCTGCTTCTCTCCTCGGCTGCCTGTTGTGTTTTTCAGCATCACATTTTCACAGCCTCGTCGTCTGGTTAGAGGGTCACAGTGGAAGCTCTGAGTACCTGGTGTCA